>OY743171.1:36119812-36662312 GCA_963555705.1 Ligustrum vulgare | reverse complement strand
ATTTCAACGTGGCGACCACAGTTGGTTAAAAAAATCCGATGTTGTGTTTGAAGATCACCCCAATCCTTATTTTCAATAATAACATGTGTCTCAGAAGCCACCACCGTCTTAGCCAACACCTCCACCGCTGCCCCCACCTCACCATACATCCACCAAAGCACCACCACCTAAGTCCCTCCCACTGCACCACACATTCACCAAATCACAACCACCTAAATCCCCCCACACATTCACAACCACAAACACCACACATTCACTTAAATACCACATGCAGCGTCACTCTTTGACTATATCTCCGGTTCTTTGGTCCCGACCTTGAGTCATCGAAATTTGTTGTAGCCACAATTGGCCATTACAAAGAAGAATCATGAAGATGATGAAAACAACTTGGCCTCCACGAAGAAGTGGCGGTGCCATCGTCGGTGTCGGAGCATTTCGGTGGCTGCAATGTCTCCTGATTTGTGGGAGACAAAGAAGAGAGAAATCTGGTGATTTCTATGAGTTGGGGATGTTTGAAATAGATTTACAGATAATTTGGGGATGGGCATAGTGTGTGTGTGTGGGTGGGTGGATGGATGGATGGGTAAATGAATAAATATTATTTTATTAATATTCTATCAACACCTTATTATTGAATATAATATTTTAATTCTTGAATTGTGAATTAAGGAATGTATAAACGTGTTGTGCTATAATTTCCTCATTTTTTGAAGGTCACTTTATCAAATATCTGACTTCTAGTATCATTACTAGAATTTACATCATTCAGAAGGTATTTTTTGAAGGTCACTTTATCAAATATCTGACTTCTAGTATCATTACTAGAATTTACATCATTCAGAAGGTATCACACCTTGATACTTTTTAAAATTTTATAATACTTTTAATCAATTGAAATTTACGTCGATTTTATAGTATTGCAATATGATACTTATGATACTTTTAAAGATCACGTTATGATACTTTTCAATTTTTTTGTTATTACAACTTGATATTTTTCAGACTTTTATGATATTTAAGGTGTAAATTTTAGTATCACACCTTATCAACTTTTGATGATACTTTTCACCATATCCAGCCAGACGTTTCATTAAGCATATTATAGAATTGATGAAAGCTTAATGATGACGTTCTAAGAACACACCCATTCTAGAGTAAGTTAGTGAAACCTCTTCGAAGAAAAATGGATGTGGCATGACAATGGTAATGCGGTGTTGGTGGGAATATTGTAAGGTTCGAAACGAAAATATAAAATGAAGTAAAAATTGATAAAATCTTAATGCAAGAAAAATCGCATTGTGGAATGTAAAAGTAATATGGACAGCAATTATCCCATTTTTATGTATAAAAAAAATTGAAAAATGCATTGGGTAGACAAACTAGCTCAATGGGCCTACCATCCATCCTGAACCGGGACCTCAAAAAAGGTGCCACAAGCCCCAATACAGTGGAGGGGCCAATTGGGACTTGTCCACGAACCGTGTTGGGTCCACAAATGAAAGGCTCATCCTTTGACGCTCTTACCATAGAGTACAATGGGAGCTATGTCTATATAACCAAAAAAAAAATTGTTACGCCTCTCCAAAGGAGGCTCCAAATATAGGATGCACGGCATTGCACTTAGGCCAACTCAACATTGTCATCCTACCTAACAGGCTTGACCCCTTGGATAGTCTAAGTGGTGTATGGCCGAATCCTTTGCAAGGGGTCGAACCCGTTCATAGACGAACTCCCTGTCTCACCGACCTCCATTGTTGAGGCGAGACAGCAAGTTGTAATGTATGAATAGAGAAATGTTCTAGGATATCGGCTACATGAAACATACGATTGATTGACATGACCCCCACAGTCCCCATTTGTCAAAGTTTACTCTGGCAATTTTAGGCTACTAGGCAGTGGCTGTTTGAAATATTGAATGTGCTAGAACCTATAGATTGGTAGACTGATGCCTAAGATGAGATCATGTAATAACCTCTTGTCTAAACCCAAGGTCTAGTAGGCCAACAAATGCCCCCAAAAAATTCCTCAACTTAATTTCCACCAACAAAAATGTGAAGAAGTACAAAACATAAGATCCCAATCATATAGGAGGGAAAGAGACACTACACCTATAGAAAGGGTGGTGGGAGTATATGTCTCCTCTGACCATGTCTCTGATCAGCGAATGATCTGGAAGACTAGGATAAATTTCCTTTGGTTTATGAACAGGAGCAACAGATGGCTCGATTCACTAGCATATTTAGCATAATAGGTCATGAGCTAGCTAGATCTATTTCTCAACAACCACCTCTTATGGTAAGGCCACATGAACAAATGCGAGATCATATGTACCGGCCATATACGAAGGAATAACTGATCTTGTAGAGCACCTCAACAATTATAAAAAAACACATGATTCTGTGATGTGCCTCCTCCCTTAAAGTGCAGAGCCTTTCACTTGACCATCAGTGGAGGAGCCAAAAGATGGTAACGGTAGGATCCATCCATGGAGTGTATGAAGTTGGTCGTAACTCAAGATGTATTTATTGAATAATTACTTAGCAAAGAAAGAGGGAGAGGCTCCTATCTAACAGCTCCACACCCTTTGACAAGTAATCAGTAAGACTTTGAAGAACTATTTAGCATGTTTCACTAATGAGATGACCTACTGTGAAAAGGTCACCAATGCCAAAATTCTCTCCGTAGAAAAGAGAAGACTCAATGTGAATACACTGTTTTGGATAGAAATTAGAAGAAAAAATCCTACCACTTATGATGTGTTGCTGTGCTGCTGAAGATGATGAGAAGATGATTGAAAATTGCAATAGAACAGTTATTGGGCTCTCATTCCCACAAAGAAAAAAGAGGGAGGGGGGGGGGGGATGTCCCGCTTCTCACTCGGTAGACCGACAATGGAGCCAAACGGGACATCACCTTGTTCCCAACTACAGTCAATTTCAACGTCATTCTAACGCTCGCTTAGAAGGAAGTCAAACCTACCGGTTATGAAGATACAAAGGTACATAACAAGGCAACCTCTCCAAAACAGAAAGATGGTTCGTGGTCCTATAAATAGGCCTCAAACCAATATACGCCCCTTCTGTACCTACCACCAATCTCATACAGCCCAAGGAGAAGGATAGTCCATGTACACCTGGAAGGGATAATCACCCCCATACAAAGGAATCTGTCCTAACTAGGTATAACCAACGGCCTAGGGGAGACAAGGCGAGAAGATACCCTAGAGAGAAACCCGCTCGTAACCAAAGAGATAAAGAGAGAGAATTGATGTGATTCCATTTGGGAAACGGGTCGAGCTCGCGGAATTGTAATGAAGAATGTGTGTGATGTGATCCGGACCAGGCATCGAAGGGCGAAGTCGAGCCATCGACAATATGACAATGATCTACGTGGAAAACGGAGCAAGTTCCATGTTGGGATCAAGCCAAGAAGAGGGACGTATCGAGCCGAATCGAGTAAAAGAAATTATTTATGCAGAAAATCCATTACGGCCGTAAAAGAAGACCTTCACGGCCGTAACCCATGTATTCACGGCCGTAAATCTTACTATCACGGCCGTAATCAATTGACGAGGAAAAATGAAGATTTGCTGCAGAAAGAGGCTTACGGCCGTAAGCTTTGAAGTTACGGCCGTAACATTCAAACAGGGACATTTTCACGGCCGTAATAAATTCATCACGGCCGTAACTGATGGTACAGTTTTGATCAGAAAGGTGATTACGGCCGTAAGATATTTTGTCACGGCCGTAAACGAGCTCGGCCAGATTTTCGGGAATATTCAAATATTTTATTTCCTTTTATTGTTTTGGTTATTTTCCTAGTTTAGAATTTTAGTCTAATTAGAATTCTATTTTGAGTAAATTAGATGCTAGGTTATTTTGCTTATTTATACGCTTTTTCAATTCATTGTAAAGACAGTTAAGATTGATTTTGAGATTAATATAGTTGAGAGAGTTTTCTCCAATTGAAAGGTTGAGGAGTCCCTTTTGTGTTCTTCAAGAACAAATCCGACCTATCAAATATTGTGGAAATATTTGTGGCGTTGTACTTATCAAATATTCGCGAGAATATTTGTGGCGTGTCCGATTAGAATCTTATCAGGGAAATTGACAAGTCCTTGTGGTGTTTCGAAAACCTTGGATCTCGATTCCGCATCGTCAATTTCTTGCGTCGTGAATCTTGGGTCAAGGTCCTATAGTCAATCTTATTTTAATTCCCGTCTATTTATTTTAATTCTTGTTATTTTTCTTGTCAGATCTGATTTAGTCTTTCCTAGGGTTTTAGATTTATCGTTATTCCGCGTTTCGACGAGATTCCCCGACCGGGATCGCGTCAGTGTGGAAAGTTATTAAGGTTGTTTTAGAAGGTACCATGAAGACCCTGACCTCAAGACACGAGAACTTAAAGTATATTAAATATTATACCCGCTGAGATGCGGAAACAAGAACCAACATGGAGGAACGTCACAAAGATTTTCCACGCCTATTATAAGTTCGGGTTGAACGCCACAAAGATTGATTAAAACCTTGATAAGTTTGAAAGTTTAATTAAGAACAAGATTTAAAGGAAATCTTCACTTTTATGTATATTGAATCACTCAATAAATGTTTATCATAAAAACTTAATAATCCGAGTTACAGTGAATAATAAAACATTTTTATATGTGTAAGGGATGAAATCAGGTATAAGTAGCCACCAAAGTCGTGCATAAATGAAATTGAAAACAACATAAACGAAAAATAGAGAAAAACTCGAAAAACCTAAAAATTTTAATCATGCACGTGGACAACCTTTGTGGTGTTCCCCTATTATGGTTCTTGTTTCTGCATCTCAAGGGGTCTAAGGTTTAATATACCTTAAGTTCTTATGTCGTGAGGACGGGGTTACACTGTAACCAACTATAATCAACTTGAATTCGAAATTTTTCAGGCATTTTTCAAGAGTCAACTCTGTAAATTCTACATATTTCCCAAAAGGAACGATCAAATGGTAAATGATGAGAATCATAGTAGCTTGATGGGAAGATCAAATATTCAAACCAAACTAAACTTCAAGTTGCATGGTCGAAGGTCTCCAAGTGAAGCATATCATGTTGGAAGAAGATTCAAGGATAAAACAAGTGATCAAGCCAAGAGTCAAGCCAAGAATCCAGTGGAAATCAAGGAAGAATCAAAAACCCGCAAAGTTTATGATTTGGATTTTTAGTCAGAGGTTAAGACCCCATTTTTGTAATATTCGAATTTGGAAATTACTATTTTTGAGAGCTTTATAGCCCTTTGAACTATCTTTCCAACACACTTTGAATCGTCGCAATTGGACATCAGGAAAGTTATGACCAAAACACCAAGTGATCGCGTGAACTACAATTTCAAAACCTGAGAGCTATCCAGGTAAACAATGCGATCACGACCATTAAAGGCATGTGATCGCATGGTTGATTAAATTTTCGAACTTATCAAAGATTTAATCAATCTTTATGGCATTCAACTCGAACTTATCAAAGACAAGGACAACCTTTGTGGTGTTGTCCCATGTTGATTCTTGTTTCCGCATCTCAACGGATCTAAGGTTTAAATATACATTAAGTTCTTGAATCGGGAGGCCAAAGTCTTCACGTTACTGTAAAAAAATCTGAATTTGGAACTTTTCGGGCATTTTTCATTACAATTCCGCAAGTTCGATATGTTTCAAGAAATCACGTCATCTGATATTAGAGCTGGACTCTTAATGGAGGTTATATCTTTCCTTCTGTTGTTGAGTCTTTATTTTCAATCATTCGTATTCTTGAGTCTTCAATCCACAAAAATATGGAAAAAAATTCAAAAGTTTTTATTTTATTCATTTAACGTCCAAATTAAATTTCGTTTATTTCGCTGGTGTCATAGTTGAATTTTCAAGCAAAAAAAAATATTTATTATTATTTAATTTCGAAAATTCATTAAAAAAAAAATCTCCCAAAAGAACTTAAGAACTATTTTCTTGAATTTCTTTAAATTCTATTTATTTGGTCAAAAAGCAAACGAAAGAAAGGAATTTTCAAAAAAGGAAAATTGCATAAAATACTCTAAAAATAGAACTAATTACATTTATACATTTAAAACTAATTAAAAATTTCATTCTGTTCGGAGACCATTTTTTACTTTTTCTCCAAATTTTTTAACTGTGCATATCTGACATTTGCAGGGAATAATACAGATGTAGCCGGTTTACTATTGCTACTTTAAATTTTTTTGCAACAACTAAACAAAACTGAATTCCGCATACATGTTAAAAGGGAACGGTAAATAAATTGATTTTTTTTTTTTTTTTCTTCCGTTTACAGGACAGAGTATTAAACATCGTATTATTTAGGGTATGAACAAAATCCCCAGACAAAGCAATTGGAAAAAATTTAAACAAAATCTACTTCACCATAACCAGAGCCAATATTGTTGCTGTGATAATTGACCGAACAAACTCATTTCTAGGAACCAAGCTTCCTTGATTATTACTGTTATCATCCAGATTGGGGTTAGAAGAAGAAGTTGATTTGTTCATTACATCAAACCCGAGCTTTGAACAGTCCATTCCGATTGCATATTCCTTGAAGCTCGAGAAAGGAGTGACATTCAATGGATTGTAATAACCCTCTTCGCAGTCACAACTGTGCGTGAACAAGGACGTCTAGTTGCAGCTTCCTCCACCACAATCCGTCCAATGACAAGGGACGAAAATTGAAAGATTAGCTCTTTTCTCAGTTTCTGATGCAGGGGCAGGGACACGTCCACATGAGTAGTTGTGTTTTGTTCTGAAGAAATTGCAGATGTGATGCTATGGAGGCAGAAGAATTTAACAATAGGAATGGTAACTTTGGTTGCTTGGGTGGTTTTTGAGAGATCTGGTTATACTCCACTATCATTGACCTCAAGTGTTTTCTCACTCCTGTTACCATTCTTTTTCTCTGGGCACAATCAACAGCTATTTTAAACAGGTGAATCGGTGATGGTTCATTAACAAATCTTTATACCTATTCAATTATGTTTTCATTGATTTAGAATGTATATAGTTTGTGAGCAAGATTTTCTTATGTTTCTTGCTTGGTTCTTGGATTCACAACAAGGGCTATTTTGTGTAGTTGATGTGAAATTGAATTTGGAAAAACCCAGAAAATGTTTTGAAATTTTGTGTTTAAGTAGGGATAATTGAGAATGTATGTTTTTTTAATTTGTGTAATTATTTAAGTTACATTGATGTACTTAATTAAATATGGATATTGTAAAAATTTAAAAAGTGACATCCATGTGAAAAAAGTGACAAAGTATCAATTTTTAATTAAAGAAAAATTAAAATAAAAAGTGGTATTGCGTTACTTTCTTTTAACAAGTGACATAATTATTGAGAAAGTACAAATATATTAAAAAAAGTTGCACTCAAATTTTCACAAATGGATGGATATTACAAAAACTGAAAAAGTGACATTCAAGTATAATAAAAAAAAAAAGTGACAAAGTGTCACTTTTCAGTTAAAAGAAAAGCTAAAAAAATTGATATTCATTTTGTGTATGGAGAAGGGAGATTGTGTAATGTATCCATTAGTGTTTGTGAACTTGTATAATTTGTTAATTAATGATGAATATTGCAAAAATTGAAAAGTGACACTGCTGATTTTGCTTAAATTACTCATAATTTCTCCCATTGATGAGTCATCTACCACTGGATAAGCCATTGGCATGGATGAACAATCTACCACGTAAGGAAGTGAACCAGAAAGGAGGGATGCAAAGCTCCATAGGAGCTCATCTTTCTTGATACCTATTAAGATACTGCATGATTGTCTAAATAATCTCCGTTAAAATATGATGTGAACACATCATGGAAATGGTATGTTGGAAGATACCGTTTCACAATTAAGATTAAATTTAAAAAATATATATATATATTAAATTGAAGTTAATTGCATTGATTATTATGAAATTATTATTACTCCACGTGCTTTTAACATTATTAATAATCGAGGATCTGATTTCAGATCAAAAATAATAATAATAATAATAATAATAATAATAATAATAATAATAATAATAATAATAAAATAATTAAATTTAAAAAATATATATTAAATTGAAGTTAATTGCATTGATTATTATGAAATTATTATTACTCCACGTGCTTTTAACATTACTAGTTAATCACCTGTGCGATGCATGAGAAGAAACGTTTGGATAAAGATAATTCAATACGAAATTAGATAAATCATTTTCATAAAATAAATAAATTTCGCAAATAAGAGATAATATCATCATTTATTGATTTCATATGACTACAAATTCTGGAATACTTCTTTGTACACAACGTTGTTTGTTGATTTTGTTGTTCTTCCTTTCTTATCACAAACCAATATCTTTAATCTGGAACGATTTGTCACCCTAGAAATCGCAACATAAAGTTATCCATGTGTAAGTACCAGCCGTTTAAGAAGAAGTTCCACATGCAAGAATGATTGTCCCTGACACTTATTGATAGTTATGGCATATGACACCATCAATAGAAATTGTCTTCTTTGAAATCTAATAAGTATCCTAAAATCAGAAGGGTTTAACGATAACATTGGAATAAAGAACTTGTGTCTTGCATTGATGCCAGAAAAAATTTGACCTTCTAGAACATGGTCGCCAAGTTTTGTAACTATCAACCTTGTTCCATTACTCAATCCCTGTGTATGATCAATATTTCTCAGAAAGAACTTGTGTCCTCACTTATCTGTTGCAAAGGTCCACCACGTGGCGCAATAGTGATATCCATGTGTCCAGGTAGTGTGTCAAAATCCACCGACAATCAACTCGGCAATTTCATCGACAATAGAAAAATCATATTGGCCATCATTGGTCGCCCACCAACCAATAAGTATAAGTCTTAAATTTGAATTTTTTCCCTCAATCATCTTTTCTCAAACCGACCTAAATTGCCTTAACAATTTGTTGTATTTGTTTAGCATATCTTTCGAATCAGAAACTATTAAATCATGCAACATAGAATCGCATGATTCACTCCCACCCGGGGACATTAAAAGACATAAATTAAATTTTAGAATATCACAACAAAATTATCCGTAAGCAATATAAATATAAAAGCAATAAATACATAATACGTACCTCACGACCCTTTTTCTGCTTTCAACCTCATTCACATTGTCAACAATGTAAAGCGAGCAAATTGCAGAGCTGAACCGTCATCAAACAATAGACTCTCAATCTTATGGAAATTTTGATCGTGTAATCTGAAGAGGGGAGGTCATCTACCATCATTTAGCTCATTATCTATTCCCCCATAGAAGTGAATGAAAATATCATATTATATGTCCGAATATTCTCAATGAAATTTTTAATCCTGTCTCCCTTTCATATAACAAATCTTTCAAAATTAGAGGATAATTTTTCATAAGAGAAATATTCACTTTCTCTTGTATACAACAAAGTAGGGGTGAACAAATAAACCGCAAAATCGAATTAAACTGCAACAAATGGTTTGGTTTGTAAATATTCCAAACCACCTTAAACAATTTAGTTTATGTTTCAATTGTCAAAATCGCTATTTCAAACAGCCAACCCGCCAAATTTCAAAAAATAAAAATAAAGACAAATGTTCAATTTTTTTTTAAAAAAAAAAAGCAATATACTTTTTTATTGTCAACAAATCAAAATTGAGGAGACAAAGATTAATTTGTTCAAATCCACAATCATTTGGAAATAATTTTTCCTCCTACAATTCATTATCATCATTCAAGATATTTTCTTAAAATAAAATTTTTAATATAAGAGCTAACGATAGTTTAATTCTATATAATTAGTTTGTTTGTCAACATGGATTGATTCACAACAAAGCACTCAATTAAAAACTTAATACTATTTTTGAGCTAGTTTCAACTTGAAATTTTAGATGAATATGTGTCTTTGAGCTCGCTTTGAAATATACTAATTTATTCATCGGCAATCCATGGTTTCAAACCACATCAAATCGCAAAAAATAGTTTGATTTTATTTTGTTTAAAAAATGAAATGGTTTAGTTTGGCTTGGAAAAATTCCAAACCGTTTTAAATTGTTTGCTTTGAAATATTATTAAAAATCGTGTTCACCCCCACAATAAAATGAGAACTTCGAATTACAACATGTTTTATAATGCTTATTCACTCTTTCCTCGCACCAAATTTTTTTTTTGTAAAATAAATATTTAAATGTAGGATCTCCAATGTCCATGTACTCTGAACAATCAAACAATAGATGAAAAAGTTAATAATATAGATCATGCTATGAAATATAAGATTTATTGTTTTGACTATTGACAATGAAAAACAACACGTATAAGAAACGAATTCGATAATCATAAAAAAAAGAAAAAAACTAAAATTGTGATTGACAAAGATGCATCAAATTCATGGTATTATAAGTTTTTACAATTTTTATACAACGTAATTGTTTTTTGATGAAAATTATAATATAATATTGATCATCTCAATTATCAGTTAAGTAAATTTGGAGAAAATTTACTTATTGTTGTAAAAATTTAAGAATCATAAATATTGAATTAAAGGTATGATTATTTAAAACAAAATTTAATACAAATTGATTAAATATTCGATATAAATATAAATGAAAATTCGATATTAGATTTGTATGACAGAACAAAATTATTCATCCATAAGATTGATACCAATAAAATATCACAATTATTGAAAAAAATTATTTACGTATTAAATGTAACTTTCTATAAAAAAAATACTAATTAAGTTAATAGAACGCAATACAAAGGAGCTCAAATTTTTAGATGTACTAAATAACTAAAAAAATAAGATTATTTATAAAAAGTTTTATACAATAAGATTTATTTAGTATTAAATGCGTGATACAATTTCGATATAATTTTGAACTGAAAATTTTGCATTGAATTTGTATGACTGCACACAAATACTTATTTGCAAAATTCAAAACATTAAGAGATAAAAAAATTTATGAAAAGAGAGGTTTAAACACAAATAATCAAATATAAATAAGTAAAAAAAAATCTCCATAAAAATATTTAAGTGAAAGTAACAGTGTGAACACAATAAAAGTTGAGTTTTGGTCTTTGGAGTGTGAAAGCAATAAAAGTTGAGTGTGAAAATAAATGAAATATATAATATATAATATTGTATAAAAAAAATCATAAAAAGTTGTGTCAAATTGGCGGGAGGAGTCGATATTAGATTTGTATGACAGAACGAAATTATTCATCCATAAGATTGATACCAATAAAATATCACAATTATTGAAAAAAATTATTTACGTATTAAATGTAATTTTCTATAAAAATACTAATTAAGTTAATAGAACGCAATACAAAGGAGCTCAAATTTTCAGATGTACTAAATAACTAAAAAATTAAGATTATTTATAAAAAAATTTATACAATAAGATTTATTTAGTATTAGATGCGTGATACAATTTCGATATAATTTTGAACTGAAAATTTTGCATTGAATTTGTATGACTACACATAAATACTTATTTACAAAATTCAAAACATTAAAAGATAAAAAAAAATTATGAAAAGAGAGGTTTAAACACAAATAATCAAATATAAATAAGTAAAAAAAAATCTCCATAAAAATATTTAAGTGGAAGTAACAGTGTGAACACAATAAAAATTGAGTTTTGGTGTGAAAGTAATAAAAGTTGAGTGTGAAAATAAATGAAATATATAATATATAATATTGTATAAAAAAAATCCTAAAAAGTTGTGTCAAATTGACTGGAAATTCTCCTCCTTTAATATTAAGTAAGATAAGATTAATAATCGAGGATCTGATTTCAGATCAAAAATAATAATAATAAATAATTAAATTTAAAATATATATATATTAAATTGAAGTTAATTGCATTGATTATTATGAAATTATTATTACTCAACGTGCTTTTAACATTATTAATAATCGAAGATCTGACACTTGATCCAAGCAAAGACAACAAACCCAACATTATTTATACTTCCTATAATCATGGCCAGGCATGATGAGAACTAATCAGCAAATTTGACAAATCAAAACAAAAATGTTTTTAAATATGTTTTTTTTACATAATTTTCTAAACCAATTTTTTAAACACGCATATTTTATCTCTTTAATTTTTAACAATATATCTTACCTAGAACACATAAAAAACATGTTTTTAAAAACTTTCTAGTTGCCAAACAGGTAAAAACATATTTTTGATCTATAACCAATTTATAAATATACAATTTCTGAAATCAATTTTTAATCACAAATATTTTCTATCTTCGCTTTTTAATCACACGTATTATCTCGAAAATATAAATAAATTAATTTATAAACCACATTCTTTTACCAAATAGAGGTCAATTTATAAACAATACGACTTCTTAAAATACTTTTTAATCATACATATTTTTCTATCTCTATTTTTCAATCACATTTTGCATAAAAAAAAATATAAATAAATAAGTTTATAATAATTAATATAGTATTACTGAAACTTCACATTATTAATCATTATTTAATAATTAGTTAAACCTAACAACGTGTACAGAATTTTTTTAATCGAGTTCTTCGTAGAAACCTCATTATCTTATCTATTTATTAGGAGTAAGCTGAAAAGTGACAGGCGAGTAATGATGAAGAAACTGCTTTACAAATGGAAATCTTGGCGGAGGTTCAATTACAATGTAATAAAGTTGGGAGTTTTGATTTTGTTTCTGGGTTTTGCATTTAGGGTAATTTATAGTCACTTCACTGGATTCTCTCCATTCGCTTCTTCTGTTAAAAATACTCCACCCAATCTCGATTCTTTCACTTCCCCACAAATTACAGTTGAAACTCCAACTCAAGAAGGTCAGATCTATCATCTTTATTGTTTTCTCTTTCTCCTAGGCTCTCTCATTCTTTCTGTGGTTCAAGAAAGATGGCATTTAATTTTCAAAAATTAATTAATAATTTTGTGGTGAATTTATATTATTATTACGGATGGTGCAGGAAAGTGTAATCTTTTTATTGGGGATTGGATTCCAAATCGGGGTGGACCTGTTTACACAAATGAGAGTTGCAGCTTCATTGGGAAGCAACAGAATTGTATGAAGAATGGACGACCGGATACTGGTTATCTTTACTGGAGCTGGAATCCTCGTGGTTGTGAGTTGCCTCCACTTAATCCCCACACATTTCTTGAGCTCATGAGGAATAAAAGTTGGGCATTCGTTGGCGATTCAATATCAAGAAACCACTTGCAGTCATTACTTTGCATTCTCTCAAAGGTAAAAATCCAAAAAAAAAAAAAAAAAAAATTGACTTGTGTTGCTTAATGCTTTGTCCTCGTGTTTCTTTACTTGTGTCTTGTGATATGATAATCCTCTTGTGACGTTAATACTAAATTAAAAAAAAAACAAATACATTATGAAAATTCAAAGTGTCCACACATAATTTCATTTTGCGGTCAGTTCAAACTCCCATCTATAAATATTTGTTTTTTCAAACTATAACTCTGATTTATAATTTGGGTAATTATTGTATGCTTTGATATAATTGTGAAATTGAAGTTATAAAACCAAGAATCTTAGATTTATCTGGTAAATTTCAACTTCTATTACTTGATAGCATTTTGCTAAAAATGAAAAATTAATTCATCTGGTAATTGCTCTTGTTCCTGATCTGTTAAGTAGGTAGCTTTACAAAATCACATGCTATTTTTGATGGTCAAGAAAAAATTCTGGAATTCGAAAACTGATGATAATGTTGAGCTAATTTGCTTTTTAGGTGGAGAAGCCCGTTGAAGTTGACCACGATGAGGATGAGGATGAGGATGAGGGATACAAATCCAGGCGATGGCTATTCCCCTTGCACAATGTCTCTGTTGCCAGTATTTGGTCCCCATTTATTGCCGAAGCAGCCATTTTTGTTGACGTCGTTACTGGTGCTTCAACTTCTGAGATGGAACTGCAACTCGATAAACTCGATACGAATTGGACCGAGTTGTTCTCCAGCTTGGATTACGTCACATTTTCTTTCGGCAAGTGGTTCATTAGAAGCTCAATCTACTACGAGAAAAATATGGTTTCGGGCTGCCATAACTGTCCCAAAAGGAACTTGACAGAGCTCGGGATCGATTATGCGTATCGAAAAGTCCTTAGGAACTTACTTCACTTCATCGTCACATCAAATCACAACTGCACAGTAATTTTTCGGACATCTGCGCCTGATCATTTTGAGAACGGGGGGTGGGATACGGGTGGAAACTGTGCAAGAACGGAACCTGCAGGGGAAGGTGAGCTTGACCTCCCCTGGTTGATCAAAATTCTCCGCGGAATTGAATTAGAAGAATTTCACGAGGCATCCACCAGAGCATCAAACAAGGTAAATCTTAAACTTCTGGACGTGATGCCTCTTTCATTATTGAGACCTGATGGACACCCAGGTCCATATAGATTTTCTGAAGGCAAGAATGAGAAGATCATCAACGACTGTTTGCACTGGTGTTTACCCGGCCCAATAGATTCGTGGAATGATTTATTAATGGAAATGGTGATAAATGGTTGAGGAAAGAAAGATTATCATTAGAGGAGTTGGAATTATCCCTTGTCATTTTAGCTTATTTTTCCTTACTCTGACACGGTAAGGATCTTGTATTTCTATGATTCATATGATTGATGATTCTTATAAAGATGTGGAATAAAACACACACAATACAAGAGCAGAACCATTCTCAAGCGCAGGAGAATGAATGGTTGTGACCTATTTTTATATATATTTCTTTTATCCATGTTTGATATCAATTAAACCTAAAAAATATATTTTCTATCTTCTTTTTAATTACACATTTATAAATAAAATAATATTACAAATAAACCTATAAAAAATTTCATATTTTTTTGTAACACATTCTCTGAAAATTATCTATTACAAACTAATTGCTGAACATAGCAAAAAAGAAAAAAGAAAAAACAATTTCTTTGAGCCTCCGAACATTTAGTTTATGTTTGAGATCCAATATTTAAAAATAATGTGATTTATAATAGTAAACTTTGAAGAAAGTGTGGTTAAAAAGTGAGTAATATATTTGAGTTTATGTGTAGATTAACTTTTTTTTTTTTTTTAAATTATGTGTAGATTATATTTTTAGATGAATGTTTTATTAAAAAAAAAAAAAAATTTTAAAAAAAAGTGAGAGTTTGAATAATGAATACCAAACAGAGGTCTTATAATTCAGTCTTTTTGTGAGTATTATTTTTATCTTTTATTTTGTCGTAATAAATTCTAATATACGTGTAAACATTAAATTTCGTTTGATATTTATTTATAATAAGTCATAACACTGTAAAATTTATTTCGTAAATGTGGTTTGTAATAGTAATTTTTTGGAAAATGTGTGATTAAAAAATATGAAATAATTTATAGATTTATTTGTAATATTATTTTATTGATAAATATATAGTTGAAAAGAAGATAATATATATATATATATATATATATCAAACATGGGTAAAATAAATAAATCAAAAAAAATATGCAAAAAATAAAATATATTAAAAAAAAATAATGGCTGACACAACATGGAATTGTGCGGAAGCAAAGCGCACAACCTTGAAGCGCAGGAGAATGGTTCTGAATACAAGAGTTGATTATTATTAAAATGAAATGCATCCAGGCCACTTTAGTGGGGGTAGGGTTCACCTTTAAAGTAAGTGTTTGTTTCTTATAGCGATTGTTCTTATTTAGCTGCAAAAATTGTTATCTTAAGCATGGAATAATTTATATAAGTTCAAAGTTTTGGACCACTTTGTAAAAACATGTTACTTTGAAACCATGCCTTTGATAGTTAGAAAGGCGTAATTCTTAGCTACTGTGTTCTAAGCAGTTTGATCAAGAAGATGGATCCTGACCGTTGGTTGGAAAATATACTCTTGGGTTTGACGTTTGAGTCTTCCAAACTCTTCTCCCAAACAAAACCTTACCTCTCTCTCTCTCTCTCTCTCTCTCTCTCTCTCTCTCTCTCTCTCTCTGTGCGCGCGAGCGCGCCTATGCTTCTTCAACCTATTCTGTTGAACATCTTCGTAATTCCATCCAGATTTATGTTTTCTAAGTCTATTTTTGTGCTTGAGTGGTTGTAAGTAAGGCAGATTTTGTGTTGTATATTCTTAGTGATTTGAGCGAGATCGAGCGATCCTTACAAATCTGTTGTAAAACTTTGTTATTCTTTGTGAATCTTAATAAATCAGAGTTGTAATCCACATTAGTAGAGCTTCAACGAGACGTAGCTAAAAGGTTGGGCGAACTCTATCATTCGGGCACAAAAATCTTGTGTTTTACTCTGAATCTATGTTAGTACTTTCTGCTGCACTTATGATTTAGGATTATTGCGAACCTTTGTTATTGTAACTAGTGGTATTAGAGCCCTGTTGAAAGGTTCTTGGCTTATTTTGGTTCTCTACTGGACAATCTGGTCTTCTTTGTGACGGATCATGCAATTTGGCCTTTTGGTTTTCTGGTGTTCACTTTATTGCTTAAAAAAGGAGTCGCATCTAACAAACATTAGATATTCGTTTGGTGAAATCTAAAGCCTAGTCGCTTTATTATCTAAAGTTCATCAATATTTGTTTCTTGTTTGTGATTATTTAGTATACTTGAAGTATATTATGCAAATATTGAATCCTGCATGTATTGTTTCTTGAAACTTTTCTGAGTGTGTTATATTGTGGTATTTCTTTCAATATTTACCCTGTGGCTTACCTATTCAGTTGATACCCTTGACCTGAGAACAAGAGTTTCTCGGAAACCTAGGGCCACTGGATAGTTGTTAAGTGCGTTTGTATATACTTTTTATACCTTTAAACTAGCATATTTTGGAATATTTTGAGAAAATATCTACTAATTTATGCATATTTCATGTTTAAATAAGTTAATGTCCAAGTTTGAGGCCAAGATTCACAAAAGGTGTGAAGATTTTGCTGAAATTCCAAGTTTGGGGACCATTTTGTCACTTCTGGGAAGTCTTGGACGAGTTGCGCAATTAAACGAGGGACCAATTGCAAGATTTCAAAAGTTGAAGGGCCAAAAGTGCAATTTTAAAATGACCAAATTGAAAGAAATATGAAAATTTGGGGACAAATTTTTTTCAAGATTAAAAGATTGAGGACTTAATGACAATTACGAAAAGGACTAAGCTACAAAATCACCCTCCAGCTGAGCCGTGCGAACGTGTGGCTCGAACCGAGTCGAGAACGCGAATCAGACCTCAAAACAAACCCGATGCCAAGATTGGCCTCGGATTTGCACCTCGCGATCGCGCAACTTTAAAAACAAAAAATGTCCGGGCTGAACCAGGTCGTGGACCGGGTCAACCCGGCCGACCCGGTTCGGTCCATATGGTTGTGTTACGCGAATTTTAGCGTTTTTTAGGGTTTTGGATGATTTTTAGGTTATTATTAATACCAAAAATCTGATTTTACTAGGGTATCAAGTAAGTATTGCCTCTTTTTCCATTTTTCTTGTATTTTTCTCTTAACATCTACTTCTTTAATGCAATTTTCAATTAATACTTTTATGTTTTAGTAATGTTTTCTTGTATTCAAGTATTTTGTTGTTGTTTAAGCTTTTGATTTTTGTTATTCTTTCACATTTTCATCAAAAAAAAATTTATATCTTTAATGTATTTAATGCTTTGAGCTTGGGTTGTTGGAACTATTTATTATTGAAGGAGAAAATTTGGAGGAAAAGTGAGGAACCCATGGAATGCTCTCTTCAAAAAGCTCATTAGAAGGGAGTTTTCTTTACTAATTTATTTGTAATCTCTTATTTAGATTATTATTGATATATTTATGTTATTTGTTAAATGTTGTTGTTAGTTTATTATAGGTTAATGTTATTATGTTGGAATTTTTGACTAGTTTATTTTTAATTAAGTATTTTAAGTTGTTTATGGATGTTGGGTATTTATGTTTATGTTTTTATAATTAGGAATGTTGTTTTATGTTTATGTAATATTAAAATGTTGTCAATATTTTGTATTGTATTTGCAAGTTATTATACATGTTAGGTTTAATTTTGAATTTCCCATGTAATTTGGTTAATTGATTGACTATCACTAATTGATTTGTGAAATAAGAAATTAGTGTAGTTTTAAAAATTTAATTCACATTGTCTCGTGTTTTCTAGTTTAGTTTAATCGCCAAGTTCTTATTATCATTAGTTCACTTTGAATAATTAGTTTTAATTCTAGCTTTTACGTATTGTTGTCTACTTGCTTTAATTAACTAGTTTTTCATGTCGCCGTGTTTTAATTTATGTTAGTTAGTATTCACCATCAAACCAACATTTTATGTTACTTGACTTTTCTTTTAAAAATGAAATCAATATTTTTAGTTACAAATCAATCAATCCTCGTGGGTACGATAATTCGGACTTTTCTAGTCCACTTTACTACTTGAACGCGAACCGTGCACTTGCGGTAAACGATTTTAGCGAACAATAGTGTATAACTGTGGACTTAGAAACTGTATAAGTGCATGTGTGACTGTGCATTCATTTCTCCTGATCTGCACATATCTGTTGAATTGAGTTATATATTCTGTGTGAAATTTACTTAGTTGTATTTTAGTTGTACTCTTTGTTACACTACTTCATTCTATGTGATTATCTGTGGTAATATGGGGGCTAGTAAATTTGATCTTGAGATCTTTGATGGGAGGGATGATTTCTCTATTTGGAAACAAAAACGAAAACTCGCTTAGTTCAATTAAAAGTGTCTAGGCCATAGATGATAACTTCCCTGCTGATATAACTAGTGTTCAAGAAAAGGATATGGATGAGCAGGCTTATAGTTTTGTGATTTTGCATTTGGCTCACAATGTGATAAGAAAAGTTAGTGAATGCAAAATTATACCTGAACTGTGAAACAAACTTGAAAAACTTTATCATACTATGTCTTTACCAAACAAAATTTTTCTGCTCAAAAGATTTTTTGGTTACAAAATGGACCAGTCTATGGATCTTGAAACTAATCTTGATCATTTTTCAAAACTATGTCAAGATTTAGTAAGTTCTGGCGAAAAATTTTCTGAGGAACACCAAGCTATCATTCTTTTAAATGTTTTACCTGATACTTATAAAGAAGTGAAAGTGCTATTGAATATGGTAGGGATACCCTTAATTCTGAAATTGTCATTAATTCATTGAGGACCAAAAATTTAAATATCCAGTAGCAAAACCAAGATAATGTTAGAGGGGAAGGGCTATATGTCAGGAGCAGACCTTTGCATAGACATTTTGATAACAAAAATAATCAAAATGGTTTCAAAAAGAAGTATAGAAGTAAGTATAGGTGCAAGTCCAGACCTGGGATCAGATAATGTTATGGATGTGGCAAAGCTGGACATCTTAATAAAGATTATTTTAAAAGAAAAAAATGATTTAAGAGAAAAAAGAAATGAAGAAGCCAATGTTGCCTCAATCCATATTTCCGACCACCCTTCCACTTCCACTTATGCTTGTGACTTATCTGAAGTATATGTTATTGTTTCTCAATCTGCAGACAATTGTGAGTCTAATATAACCTGTCACGGCAAATTGGAAAACGAATGGGTTATTGATTATGGTGCTTCTTTTCATATAAAATCTAGGAAGGATTGTTTTACCATGTGTCCGGATCTATGAATTCTTTTGATTTATAAACCAAATTTCAGACTACACAATTTTTCAAATCAATCTCTAACCATATGTATTTTCTTTCTCTAATTTTTAACCATCTATCTACCTAAAAAGTCGTGAAAAAAAAACTGATTTTTAATCGAACTTAGCCTCCGAACAGAGGCTTAATAATTTTGTGTCTAAAGACTTGGGGTATGTTATCATGGGAAATAATCTGACTAGTAATATAACTGGTATGCGTGATATTACTTTGAGATTTGGTAATGGTTGTGTGCATAATTTGAATATTGTCAGATATTTTCTTGAAATGAAAAGAAATTTGTTGTCTGTTGGCATGCTTGATGATGAAAGTTTTTTACAGTCTGTTAATATTGGTGTTATGAAAATTATTAAAAGTTCCCTTGTTATTTTCAAAGGTGTGAAAATAAATAGTATCTATGTTGTGAATGCTACTATTGTGAATGATCAACCTGATGCATGCAACACTGTTTGTAATTCTGATGACACGTTAAAATGGCATAAAAGGTTGGCACATGTTAGTTCTAAAAGTCTTAAACTTTAGAGTAAAAATGGTGTTTTTGGAAAAGGTTCTGTGTCAGACATTCCTTTTTGTGAAACTTGTACTTTGAGAAAACATCATAAGTTATATTTCAATAAAGGTACCCACAGATTTAAGAATGTACTGGACTACATACATTTTGACTTGTGGGGAGTCGCACCTGTTCCTACAATAGGGGGCAGTAAATATTTTTTTTATCCATAATTGATGATTTTTCCAGAAAAGTTTGGATTTATTTGTTAAAACAAAAAATTGAAGCCTTTGATAAGTTTAAAGTTTGGAAGCTTCAAGTTAAAAACCAAATTGGAAAGAAAGATTTTAAGAACCGACAATGGTTTGAAATTTCATAATTCTGAATTTGATAAATTTTGTGAGAACTTTGGCATTTTGAGACATAAATCTGCTCCATACACACCACGACAAAATTGAGTAGCTGAAAAAATGAATAGAACACTTTTAAATAAAGTAAGATGCATGATGGTTAGCTCTGGCCTTCCTAAAAGAAAAACTTTTACAAATGTTCAATTTAGTCTATTGTTCATAGAATTGTCAATTACAAAATCCTAACAAATTCGTCTCAAAGATCAAACATAAAACTCTTTACTTTATATTTTTTACTTTTCTTTGCTATCTCATTCATTTTAAATTATATCATTTAAGTTACTATCTATAAACTACTTTTTGTAATAATTATTATTTTTTTGATAATTGTTGTACTATTTTGAATGCGAAATTTGTGTAATACAGGTGTCAAATTAAAGATTTCAACGAGAAGTTTAATACAAAATAAAAAGTGAGAGTAAACTATAAACATTTTCTATATAAAAATGTCCTAAAGATCAAATGTAAAGATTTATTTTATTTTTATCCTCGATATTTCATTCATTTTAAATTATATCATTAGACCTATTTTGGTTGAACCTTATTCATTATTTGCATTGCCCATTGCAAATTCTTGGTTATCAAACACACCCTAGCTCTTTCATAACTGTGACAATGGAAATCAGCTATACGACGGTTTGGCAGAACAAAAGATGTGTACAATCAATACCATAAACCACCATTGATTATTGGACTCTTGCCTAAAGGCCAAATAAATTGTAGTCAAAATGCATGAAATTCCACATGCATGGATTTTTTATTTTTTTTTAAAAATTAAAACTGGTCATATATCGCTTGTGTAAGAAACAATATTGACATGTCTGATAAAGAAATTGAATAACAAAAAGAGTGTGTGTGGGGGGGGGGGGGGGGGGGGGGAGGGGAATGACGAGTCCACCCAATACCCTATACCATAGATGCACTTGTATGTTTTAATGTAAAGCGAAAGTCGATTACCCTCTGCTTGATGACACTATGTGATTTATAAATTAGTTTATTTATAATTTTAAAATAAAAAGTAATAGTTAAAAATTAGAGATAGTGTGATTAAAAAACAATTTGAAAAATTATATAATTTATAAGCTGATTTATAGACCAATTTATTTTGTTTACCAAACACTTGCTAAATTTTATGTAGTTCTCATACTTGTTCATACCTCCTTTTATGCAACTATGGAAACTATGAACCTGATGTTGAACTATATCTTTATGAAATTGAGACAATTAAAGTCAATATTAGCCATGTAGTGTTCCAAAAAACGTAAAGTATGACAAAACTGCGAAGCTGAGCTTCAAACTTAATCGTCCCTAAACGCGAAAAAGCCCGATAATGTGCGAGCTAAGCACGGATGAAACGCAGAGCGTGATTAAGTGTGAATGTCAGGTTTCAAACTTAAGCGCGTCTAAACATAAGCGTAAGTGAACGTTTTAGAACAGAAGCATATATAGATCCAAAACGTAAAACTCTTTTTAATTTTTTTTTTTTTTTTTTTTCCTTTTTTCCTCGGCGACAAGGTTGATGACGGGTGGACATGTTAAATATTATGGAAATAAAATGTGACCGGCAGAATTGCATAGCAACTTCATGATGATAGCCCATAAGAAAGTTCGTCCTAGCAGCCTGCTTATTTTGCATTCTTATACATGCTGTCAATAACATTCTGCAAAACAAAGTAACCGTAACCGTATGAGGAACGTAGAAATGGTGTGTATATCATAGGTAACATAAAATCTATCTCGTAATACGATAACATCAGCCAATTTCGCTCTTTGATTTGGGTGGTAAGAACGGCAAGATGCTCCGAAAATGTAGAAAGATCCTACGGTTTGAAGCTTCTGCCAGCCAATTTCAACGAAAGGCAAAAATGCTTCGCAAATTTGAGTGAGTGAATGAATATCAATGGGGAGCCCAAAAAGGAGAATGGTCATAGAAGAGAGAAACCAAGCGACGGGAGTAGATTTTGCAGACACAGCCTCATTTATTTATTTCTTTTTTTGCATTAACCATAAATAAAGATGGCAATTTTTAAACCAGAAACAAAATGCATCTTATGATCTCCTTAACCTGATCATATGAAATCTACCTGGTAGTACTTGAGCAACTGGGGCCTTTTCTTCTTAAATGTCGGTGTGAGGAGGTCTCGTTCCATGTCAAATGGTTCCGGATCAAGGTGTACAGCTTTTATGAACTCAAATCCCTTCAACTGCAAAATATGTAATACCAAAGTTTAGAGAAGCACTGAATTTTCCACAACAATTTTCTTCTACTATACTTTCAGCAACCAGCACGAAAGACAGGGGCGCCATCAGAGTAATTAAGAAGTCTACATGATTGAATAAAAAAGGTAGAAGGGAAAAAATACCTTCGTTTCCTTTCCAATCTTTGAGAGCTCTCCGAGTATGTATTCT
The DNA here is from genome assembly GCA_963555705.1 of Ligustrum vulgare. Classification (NCBI taxonomy): domain Eukaryota; kingdom Viridiplantae; phylum Streptophyta; class Magnoliopsida; order Lamiales; family Oleaceae; genus Ligustrum; species Ligustrum vulgare. The sequence continues at coordinate 36,639,299 of OY743171.1, read as the reverse complement.
TTCACTTTCGGATTCCTACAAAGGACATTGAAGTCCCCGGATATACCATTCTGTTCCGCCCACCGATCAACTGCTTGTTTGCTTGGGTTAATTACAGCTACAAGAAAAGACTCAAAGCTGTTCCCATGTATCCATATCTGCAGATTAATAAATGTATCAATTCTCAAATGCCCCCAAACTCACATTATTGTCTTTTACATAGACCATTTCTTTTACTTCTTTTTTTCCCCTGCATGTCCGGTTTGCAGATAGATATCATAGAGAAGAATATGCAAATTCGTATATGCATGCGTACATAATTGTATTGCAATAGTTGACACACATACCGATTCAATATCGGGAACTTGACCATAAATATTCTCCAAGTTTTCCACAGCAACATATTCTCCTTGGGAGAGCTTGAAAATGTTCTTCTTGCGATCAATAATTTTCAGGCTTCCATTTGGTTGCCACTCGCCAATATCCCCTGACAAAAGAGATTTTTATCAAAATGAAGATGAAAAGACATTCGGAATACTGCACCGCAAAAAAGAAAAAAGAAAAAACAATTTCTTTGAGCCTCCGAACATTTAGTTTATGTTTGAGATCCAATATTTAAAAATAATGTGATTTATAATAGTAAACTTTGAAGAAAGTGTGGTTAAAAAGTGAGTAATATATTTGAGTTTATGTGTAGATTAACTTTTTTTTTTTTTTTAAATTATGTGTAGATTATATTTTTAGATGAATGTTTTATTAAAAAAAAAAAAAAAATTTTAAAAAAAAGTGAGAGTTTGAATAATGAATACCAAACAGAGGTCTTATAATTCAGTCTTTTTGTGAGTATTATTTTTATCTTTTATTTTGTCGTAATAAATTCTAATATACGTGTAAACATTAAATTTCGTTTGATATTTATTTATAATAAGTCATAACACTGTAAAATTTATTTCGTAAATGTGGTTTGTAATAGTAATTTTTTGGAAAATGTGTGATTAAAAAATATGAAATAATTTATAGATTTATTTGTAATATTATTTTATTGATAAATATATAGTTGAAAAGAAGATAATATATATATATATATATATATATCAAACATGGGTAAAATAAATAAATCAAAAAAAATATGCAAAAAATAAAATATATTAAAAAAAAATAATGGCTGACACAACATGGAATTGTGCGGAAGCAAAGCGCACAACCTTGAAGCGCAGGAGAATGGTTCTGAATACAAGAGTTGATTATTATTAAAATGAAATGCATCCAGGCCACTTTAGTGGGGGTAGGGTTCACCTTTAAAGTAAGTGTTTGTTTCTTATAGCGATTGTTCTTATTTAGCTGCAAAAATTGTTATCTTAAGCATGGAATAATTTATATAAGTTCAAAGTTTTGGACCACTTTGTAAAAACATGTTACTTTGAAACCATGCCTTTGATAGTTAGAAAGGCGTAATTCTTAGCTACTGTGTTCTAAGCAGTTTGATCAAGAAGATGGATCCTGACCGTTGGTTGGAAAATATACTCTTGGGTTTGACGTTTGAGTCTTCCAAACTCTTCTCCCAAACAAAACCTTACCTCTCTCTCTCTCTCTCTCTCTCTCTCTCTCTCTCTCTCTCTCTCTGTGCGCGCGAGCGCGCCTATGCTTCTTCAACCTATTCTGTTGAACAGCTTCGTAATTCCATCCAGATTTATGTTTTCTAAGTCTATTTTTGTGCTTGAGTGGTTGTAAGTAAGGCAGATTTTGTGTTGTATATTCTTAGTGATTTGAGCGAGATCGAGCGATCCTTACAAATCTGTTGTAAAACTTTGTTATTCTTTGTGAATCTTAATAAATCAGAGTTGTAATCCACATTAGTAGAGCTTCAACGAGACGTAGCTAAAAGGTTGGGCGAACTCTATCATTCGGGCACAAAAATCTTGTGTTTTACTCTGAATCTATGTTAGTACTTTCTGCTGCACTTATGATTTAGGATTATTGCGAACCTTTGTTATTGTAACTAGTGGTATTAGAGCCCTGTTGAAAGGTTCTTGGCTTATTTTGGTTCTCTACTGGACAATCTGGTCTTCTTTGTGACGGATCATGCAATTTGGCCTTTTGGTTTTCTGGTGTTCACTTTATTGCTTAAAAAAGGAGTCGCATCTAACAAACATTAGATATTCGTTTGGTGAAATCTAAAGCCTAGTCGCTTTATTATCTAAAGTTCATCAATATTTGTTTCTTGTTTGTGATTATTTAGTATACTTGAAGTATATTATGCAAATATTGAATCCTGCATGTATTGTTTCTTGAAACTTTTCTGAGTGTGTTATATTGTGGTATTTCTTTCAATATTTACCCTGTGGCTTACCTATTCAGTTGATACCCTTGACCTGAGAACAAGAGTTTCTCGGAAACCTAGGGCCACTGGATAGTTGTTAAGTGCGTTTGTATACACTTTTTATACCTTTAAACTAGCATATTTTGGAATATTTTGAGAAAATATCTACTAATTTATGCATATTTCATGTTTAAATAAGTTAATGTCCAAGTTTGAGGCCAAGATTCACAAAAGGTGTGAAGATTTTGCTGAAATTCCAAGTTTGGGGACCATTTTGTCACTTCTGGGAAGTCTTGGACGAGTTGCGCAATTAAACGAGGGACCAATTGCAAGATTTCAAAAGTTGAAGGGCCAAAAGTGCAATTTTAAAATGACCAAATTGAAAGAAATATGAAAATTTGGGGACAAATTTTTTTCAAGATTAAAAGATTGAGGACTTAATGACAATTACGAAAAGGACTAAGCTACAAAATCACCCTCCAGCTGAGCCGTGCGAACGTGTGGCTCGAACCGAGTCGAGAACGCGAATCAGACCTCAAAACAAACCCGATGCCAAGATTGGCCTCGGATTTGCACCTCGCGATCGCGCAACTTTAAAAACAAAAAATGTCCGGGCTGAACCAGGTCGTGGACCGGGTCAACCCGGCCGACCCGGTTCGGTCCATATGGTTGTGTTACGCGAATTTTAGCGTTTTTTAGGGTTTTGGATGATTTTTAGGTTATTATTAATACCAAAAATCTGATTTTACTAGGGTATCAAGTAAGTATTGCCTCTTTTTCCATTTTTCTTGTATTTTTCTCTTAACATCTACTTCTTTAATGCAATTTTCAATTAATACTTTTATGTTTTAGTAATGTTTTCTTGTATTCAAGTATTTTGTTGTTGTTTAAGCTTTTGATTTTTGTTATTCTTTCACATTTTCATCAAAAAAAAATTTATATCTTTAATGTATTTAATGCTTTGAGCTTGGGTTGTTGGAACTATTTATTATTGAAGGAGAAAATTTGGAGGAAAAGTGAGGAACCCATGGAATGCTCTCTTCAAAAAGCTCATTAGAAGGGAGTTTTCTTTACTAATTTATTTGTAATCTCTTATTTAGATTATTATTGATATATTTATGTTATTTGTTAAATGTTGTTGTTAGTTTATTATAGGTTAATGTTATTATGTTGGAATTTTTGACTAGTTTATTTTTAATTAAGTATTTTAAGTTGTTTATGGATGTTGGGTATTTATGTTTATGTTTTTATAATTAGGAATGTTGTTTTATGTTTATGTAATATTAAAATGTTGTCAATATTTTGTATTGTATTTGCAAGTTATTATACATGTTAGGTTTAATTTTGAATTTCCCATGTAATTTGGTTAATTGATTGACTATCACTAATTGATTTGTGAAATAAGAAATTAGTGTAGTTTTAAAAATTTAATTCACATTGTCTCGTGTTTTCTAGTTTAGTTTAATCGCCAAGTTCTTATTATCATTAGTTCACTTTGAATAATTAGTTTTAATTCTAGCTTTTACGTATTGTTGTCTACTTGCTTTAATTAACTAGTTTTTCATGTCGCCGTGTTTTAATTTATGTTAGTTAGTATTCACCATCAAACCAACATTTTATGTTACTTGACTTTTCTTTTAAAAATGAAATCAATATTTTTAGTTACAAATCAATCAATCCTCGTGGGTACGATAATTCGGACTTTTCTAGTCCACTTTACTACTTGAACGCGAACCGTGCACTTGCGGTAAACGATTTTAGCGAACAATAGTGTATAACTGTGGACTTAGAAACTGTATAAGTGCATGTGTGACTGTGCATTCATTTCTCCTGATCTGCACATATCTGTTGAATTGAGTTATATATTCTGTGTGAAATTTACTTAGTTGTATTTTAGTTGTACTCTTTGTTACACTACTTCATTCTATGTGATTATCTGTGGTAATATGGGGGCTAGTAAATTTGATCTTGAGATCTTTGATGGGAGGGATGATTTCTCTATTTGGAAACAAAAACGAAAACTCGCTTAGTTCAATTAAAAGTGTCTAGGCCATAGATGATAACTTCCCTGCTGATATAACTAGTGTTCAAGAAAAGGATATGGATGAGCAGGCTTATAGTTTTGTGATTTTGCATTTGGCTCACAATGTGATAAGAAAAGTTAGTGAATGCAAAATTATACCTGAACTGTGAAACAAACTTGAAAAACTTTATCATACTATGTCTTTACCAAACAAAATTTTTCTGCTCAAAAGATTTTTTGGTTACAAAATGGACCAGTCTATGGATCTTGAAACTAATCTTGATCATTTTTCAAAACTATGTCAAGATTTAGTAAGTTCTGGCGAAAAATTTTCTGAGGAACACCAAGCTATCATTCTTTTAAATGTTTTACCTGATACTTATAAAGAAGTGAAAGTGCTATTGAATATGGTAGGGATACCCTTAATTCTGAAATTGTCATTAATTCATTGAGGACCAAAAATTTAAATATCCAGTAGCAAAACCAAGATAATGTTAGAGGGGAAGGGCTATATGTCAGGAGCAGACCTTTGCATAGACATTTTGATAACAAAAATAATCAAAATGGTTTCAAAAAGAAGTATAGAAGTAAGTATAGGTGCAAGTCCAGACCTGGGATCAGATAATGTTATGGATGTGGCAAAGCTGGACATCTTAATAAAGATTATTTTAAAAGAAAAAAATGATTTAAGAGAAAAAAGAAATGAAGAAGCCAATGTTGCCTCAATCCATATTTCCGACCACCCTTCCACTTCCACTTATGCTTGTGACTTATCTGAAGTATATGTTATTGTTTCTCAATCTGCAGACAATTGTGAGTCTAATATAACCTGTCACGGCAAATTGGAAAACGAATGGGTTATTGATTATGGTGCTTCTTTTCATATAAAATCTAGGAAGGATTGTTTTACCATGTGTCCGGATCTATGAATTCTTTTGATTTATAAACCAAATTTCAGACTACACAATTTTTCAAATCAATCTCTAACCATATGTATTTTCTTTCTCTAATTTTTAACCATCTATCTACCTAAAAAGTCGTGAAAAAAAAACTGATTTTTAATCGAACTTAGCCTCCGAACAGAGGCTTAATAATTTTGTGTCTAAAGACTTGGGGTATGTTATCATGGGAAATAATCTGACTAGTAATATAACTGGTATGCGTGATATTACTTTGAGATTTGGTAATGGTTGTGTGCATAATTTGAATATTGTCAGATATTTTCTTGAAATGAAAAGAAATTTGTTGTCTGTTGGCATGCTTGATGATGAAAGTTTTTTACAGTCTGTTAATATTGGTGTTATGAAAATTATTAAAAGTTCCCTTGTTATTTTCAAAGGTGTGAAAATAAATAGTATCTATGTTGTGAATGCTACTATTGTGAATGATCAACCTGATGCATGCAACACTGTTTGTAATTCTGATGACACGTTAAAATGGCATAAAAGGTTGGCACATGTTAGTTCTAAAAGTCTTAAACTTTAGAGTAAAAATGGTGTTTTTGGAAAAGGTTCTGTGTCAGACATTCCTTTTTGTGAAACTTGTACTTTGAGAAAACATCATAAGTTATATTTCAATAAAGGTACCCACAGATTTAAGAATGTACTGGACTACATACATTTTGACTTGTGGGGAGTCGCACCTGTTCCTACAATAGGGGGCAGTAAATATTTTTTTTATCCATAATTGATGATTTTTCCAGAAAAGTTTGGATTTATTTGTTAAAACAAAAAATTGAAGCCTTTGATAAGTTTAAAGTTTGGAAGCTTCAAGTTAAAAACCAAATTGGAAAGAAAGATTTTAAGAACCGACAATGGTTTGAAATTTCATAATTCTGAATTTGATAAATTTTGTGAGAACTTTGGCATTTTGAGACATAAATCTGCTCCATACACACCACGACAAAATTGAGTAGCTGAAAAAATGAATAGAACACTTTTAAATAAAGTAAGATGCATGATGGTTAGCTCTGGCCTTCCTAAAAGAAAAACTTTTACAAATGTTCAATTTAGTCTATTGTTCATAGAATTGTCAATTACAAAATCCTAACAAATTCGTCTCAAAGATCAAACATAAAACTCTTTACTTTATATTTTTTACTTTTCTTTGCTATCTCATTCATTTTAAATTATATCATTTAAGTTACTATCTATAAACTACTTTTTGTAATAATTATTATTTTTTTGATAATTGTTGTACTATTTTGAATGCGAAATTTGTGTAATACAGGTGTCAAATTAAAGATTTCAACGAGAAGTTTAATACAAAATAAAAAGTGAGAGTAAACTATAAACATTTTCTATATAAAAATGTCCTAAAGATCAAATGTAAAGATTTATTTTATTTTTATCCTCGATATTTCATTCATTTTAAATTATATCATTAGACCTATTTTGGTTGAACCTTATTCATTATTTGCATTGCCCATTGCAAATTCTTGGTTATCAAACACACCCTAGCTCTTTCATAACTGTGACAATGGAAATCAGCTATACGACGGTTTGGCAGAACAAAAGATGTGTACAATCAATACCATAAACCACCATTGATTATTGGACTCTTGCCTAAAGGCCAAATAAATTGTAGTCAAAATGCATGAAATTCCACATGCATGGATTTTTTATTTTTTTTTAAAAATTAAAACTGGTCATATATCGCTTGTGTAAGAAACAATATTGACATGTCTGATAAAGAAATTGAATAACAAAAAGAGTGTGTGTGGGGGGGGGGGGGGGGGAGGGGAATGACGAGTCCACCCAATACCCTATACCATAGATGCACTTGTATGTTTTAATGTAAAGCGAAAGTCGATTACCCTCTGCTTGATGACACTATGTGATTTATAAATTAGTTTATTTATAATTTTAAAATAAAAAGTAATAGTTAAAAATTAGAGATAGTGTGATTAAAAAACAATTTGAAAAATTATATAATTTATAAGCTGATTTATAGACCAATTTATTTTGTTTACCAAACACTTGCTAAATTTTATGTAGTTCTCATACTTGTTCATACCTCCTTTTATGCAACTATGGAAACTATGAACCTGATGTTGAACTATATCTTTATGAAATTGAGACAATTAAAGTCAATATTAGCCATGTAGTGTTCCAAAAAACGTAAAGTATGACAAAACTGCGAAGCTGAGCTTCAAACTTAATCGTCCCTAAACGCGAAAAAGCCCGATAATGTGCGAGCTAAGCACGGATGAAACGCAGAGCGTGATTAAGTGTGAATGTCAGGTTTCAAACTTAAGCGCGTCTAAACATAAGCGTAAGTGAACGTTTTAGAACAGAAGCATATATAGATCCAAAACGTAAAACTCTTTTTAATTTTTTTTTTTTTTTTTTTTCCTTTTTTCCTCGGCGACAAGGTTGATGACGGGTGGACATGTTAAATATTATGGAAATAAAATGTGACCGGCAGAATTGCATAGCAACTTCATGATGATAGCCCATAAGAAAGTTCGTCCTAGCAGCCTGCTTATTTTGCATTCTTATACATGCTGTCAATAACATTCTGCAAAACAAAGTAACCGTAACCGTATGAGGAACGTAGAAATGGTGTGTATATCATAGGTAACATAAAATCTATCTCGTAATACGATAACATCAGCCAATTTCGCTCTTTGATTTGGGTGGTAAGAACGGCAAGATGCTCCGAAAATGTAGAAAGATCCTACGGTTTGAAGCTTCTGCCAGCCAATTTCAACGAAAGGCAAAAATGCTTCGCAAATTTGAGTGAGTGAATGAATATCAATGGGGAGCCCAAAAAGGAGAATGGTCATAGAAGAGAGAAACCAAGCGACGGGAGTAGATTTTGCAGACACAGCCTCATTTATTTATTTCTTTTTTTGCATTAACCATAAATAAAGATGGCAATTTTTAAACCAGAAACAAAATGCATCTTATGATCTCCTTAACCTGATCATATGAAATCTACCTGGTAGTACTTGAGCAACTGGGGCCTTTTCTTCTTAAATGTCGGTGTGAGGAGGTCTCGTTCCATGTCAAATGGTTCCGGATCAAGGTGTACAGCTTTTATGAACTCAAATCCCTTCAACTGCAAAATATGTAATACCAAAGTTTAGAGAAGCACTGAATTTTCCACAACAATTTTCTTCTACTATACTTTCAGCAACCAGCACGAAAGACAGGGGCGCCATCAGAGTAATTAAGAAGTCTACATGATTGAATAAAAAAGGTAGAAGGGAAAAAATACCTTCGTTTCCTTTCCAATCTTTGAGAGCTCTCCGAGTATGTATTCTTTCACTTTCGGATTCCTACAAAGGACATTGAAGTCCCCGGATATACCATTCTGTTCCGCCCACCGATCAACTGCTTGTTTGCTTGGGTTAATTACAGCTACAAGAAAAGACTCAAAGCTGTTCCCATGTATCCATATCTGCAGATTAATAAATGTATCAATTCTCAAATGCCCCCAAACTCACATTATTGTCTTTTACATAGACCATTTCTTTTACTTCTTTTTTTCCCCTGCATGTCCGGTTTGCAGATAGATATCATAGAGAAGAATATGCAAATTCGTATATGCATGCGTACATAATTGTATTGCAATAGTTGACACACATACCGATTCAATATCGGGAACTTGACCATAAATATTCTCCAAGTTTTCCACAGCAACATATTCTCCTTGGGAGAGCTTGAAAATGTTCTTCTTGCGATCAATAATTTTCAGGCTTCCATTTGGTTGCCACTCGCCAATATCCCCTGACAAAAGAGATTTTTATCAAAATGAAGATGAAAAGACATTCGGAATACTGCACCGCAAATTGAACTAGTGACAGAACAAACAAACCTGTGTGGAACCAGCCATCAATCAAGACTTCATTGGTAAGGTCTTCACGTTTGTAGTAGCCGGAAAATAAAGTATCTCCCCTTATGCATACTTCTCCACGTGGAGTACTTGAAAGGGCATTATAATTCATTTCGGGAACAGATTCAAGGCGCACATCCACATTGGGCACTGGAGGACCCACTGTACCTAGCATGTCCATCTCATCTGGTATAGATACGAATGTACCAGCGCAAGTTTCTGTCAAACCTATATCACAGTAAAGAAATCAAGTCAGATAACATCTAGTGAGCTGGAAAATACGATATTACAACTGCCAATCAATGAATTTCCAGGTTCAAGAAATCAGCATTACACCTAGACAAACCTATATACTACATGCGACAATTTATGATATTTATAAATGAAAATCCATCATTTCGTCCCTTGAACAAGAACACTGATATTTATATATTGTATATTAAAGCTGCAAATAATGGAATGTGTGCTCCACTCTACATTTTAGCCTTTGTTTGGTAACACTGTTCGTTTATAAACTGGTTTATTTTTTATTTTGAGGTAAAAAGTAGCGGTTGAAAATTGGAGAGAAAATGTGTGGGGTTAAAAAGTAATTTGAAAAATTGTGTAGTTTATAAATTGGTTTATCAACCAATTTATTTTGGTTACCAAACGGAGGCTTAATTCCACATAAAAACCAGAAAAGGAAGTTTTACACTTCATGAACCTGAGCTATGTCACAAATATTAGGGCATTGGGATGAGAAACTGGTTGCATTATTTAGGTAAAATCAATTCAAAAGATTAAATATAGCTCACTAGTATAACAAACATAAACATGACATTTAATTTTTTTGCTGATTAATCGATGTTGAAATTCTCAGCTGACACCTCTATGGGAAAATAAGATGACATCAGGATTCCACATCGCGAAGCAAGGGGGCAATTATTAATTTCGAAGTATTGAACAGGCAAAAATACACTTCACTAGGAGTAAGAAGTAACTGTAATATGAACAAAGAGAAAAATATCCAATATCGGCAGACGTTACTTGACAGGATGAAAGCAAAATACCGTATCCTTGAAGAACATATGAACATGACACTACTCGTAGATACTCTTCTACGTGAGAGGCAAGAGGTGCTGCTCCAGACAAAATGAGTCGTACATTGCCCCCTAACCCCTGTTTTACCTAAAAGAGCATGCAAAAGAAATGCCAGTTATATTTTTGCGCAAATCGATATCGTCACTAGCACCAATACTGCACTAGCATCAATATTGATATTATTAATAATAAAAACTTTAGGCTTGTTAACTAGGAACTTGTTCAGAAATACCGTAATGAAAGGAACATTACGAGTTTGTCGCTAGGTAATTGACCAAATAGGATCATCCAGGTGGAAGAACATAAAAAAAGGTAAACCAGGTCCATACAGCATATATTTACCTTACTGAAAACGATTTTGTCACAGAGTGGAGCAGCTTTAGAATGTTTCAGTCCCTTCCTCATATTACGCAACTTGCTGCATAAATTTTAACATACATATATTAGAACAATAGAAAACATAAAGGGTTAAGGATTCAAGACATAGCCAAACATTTCAAGTTGAAATAGACAGACGGGATATTAAATATTATTAGAGTGACAAAATAGTCAGAAGTAGCATTGAGCACCACTTCGACAATTTACTTTCGCTTGAGTTGCTCAAGAAGCAAGCAATCAGTTTGTTTGGCAAGGACAACTCAAGAGACAAGATATATAGGAATTCAAGTACAATTTGAACTTCCATTTATTACTCTTCCTCCATCAAGAACAAAGGAAAGCTAAAAACAGAACTTACTAAGAGTATGCAAAATTAAACAACGTTTGTTTAATGAAACCCCCAGCAGCAATCTTCTGTTGTAAACCTGAAATGAGCACAGAAATCAAGAACAACAAATGCACGTATGAGTCCAAAGAGATAAATTTTATGACTGCTTTGGAGAATAAACAAGCAGACAGTTGCCTATTCCCTCCCAGAATACACGAATTTTCCGTTCCGTTTTAAAATGTCACATGCTGTTATTTTATTAGTTCCATTACTGATACCAAACAACTCATTTGACGTCAAGTAAATTTTTCCATGATGATGGACCACTGGATTGCACTAATATAGGTCAGAAACTGGATTTCATCATCACAGTAGGTTATCTACACTTCCAACAGTTAAGGATGCAATATCATGACTAAAATCATCTAATATCAGTACAAAAATTTTAAGCATTCCACACCTGTGTACAAAAATATAATATCTACTAATTAATAATATTGTTATAAACCTGGATGAGCAAAACAAACCTGAATAAATTCTATCTAATACCCTAGGAACAGCGCAGAAAATAGTAGGTTTTAGTTCTCCAATGTCTTCAACCAATAACTTAACATCCTGCAGATAAGTTAAATGATTAAATTATTATGTAAGCTCCAGTATATCTAGAAAAATACATGTAGCATTCTTACCCCACGCCAAAATCCTATTGAGGCCCCATGATTGATGAAACACTCTTCGATCACCCGATCAAAGATATGTGCCAAGGGAAGATATGATAGATATACATCATTGACAGTCAACTGAAAGATAAAAAACTAAGAAGTTGAAAATCGTAATCAAATAATTTGAAATAATCAATTAATTGCTGCTTTAATGTTTTGACTTAAATTGGGAGAGACGTGTCAAGTCTTATTCATCAACTTAATCTTCGAAAATGTGCCAAAAGTAAATATATGATAGTTACCGATTCTTCCACACTCCCTAGAAGGCGCTTTACACCAGCTATAAGCGTTACAATACTATTATTTGAAATCAGGACGCCCTTGGGATCCCCGGTGGTTCCACTAGTATACATAATTGTACAAATGTCGCTTTTCTTTTTCACTGGTAGGTCAAACTGTTTATTGTCTCCCTGAACAATGACAGAGGTGCCATAATTAGGTCAAGCAACAGGTAAGCAACCCAAACTAACTAGAAGAGAAAAATGATACAAGTAAATAACTAGAAAAGAAGGAAAAGACTATATTCAATCATATTGGATCAATCAACATTAGATTATACCACTAAGTTGACGTCTGCCAACAATGTGGTATACACAATATACCTTTATACACATGCTAGCATTCAGATAAGAAATATAGATATTTCACAAATGCAACAGATGCTACCCGGAGAAAGATTGTATTTGCTCGTTGTGAATGATCGCTGAAATTTACCCAAGCAATCAAGATATGGCAGCAACTACACAGCATAGATAAATTGGATTTCACTGTCCCCACTTCCCTACATTCTCACCCCATACCAAAAAATAAATAAATAAAGCAATCAAGATACGGCAGCAACTACACAGCATGGATAAATTGGATTTCACTGTCCCCACTTCCCTACATTCTCACCCCATACCAAAATAAATAAATAAAATGAAAAATGAAAAATATACACCCTGCATAAGTTCAGTCTGCAGTTGTACATAGATCTTCAGTAAATTGCTTTATAGTCCGTGTTTTATATCTTGGCTGAACTCCCAAAAGGACGTAAAAAATTAGAAAAGAAAATGTGGTGGAAAGGGAAAGGCAGACGTCAAAGGAAGACTTCAAACTATTTTTTCTCAAGTCCCAACCACAAAATTTACTCGACTCTATCTATCCAAGTATATTAATAATATTGGTTGGCTTAACAGCTACTGTTGAAATGGAAGAGAAATGAGTTAGATATTTGTAGCTAGCATATGAAACAGCGTTTTTTTCAGAGAGAAGGTAATTTTTTAACTACAAATTTAAATTGGAAAATAACACAGATTGTCAAAACTTCAACCTCTGTTTGGTAAAAAAAAAATTGTTTATAAACTTTTTGTTTATAAACAAAGAATGTGATGTTTTTTAGGTAAAATATGTTGTTAAAAAGTTTTTTGAGGAAATGTGTGTGGTAAAAAGTGATTTGGAAAAATGTGTTGTTTATAAACAAGTTACCAAACGGAGGCTAAGTTTTTTCTTTTCTAACGAGTATAAAATCATCAGGGACATATGAAATTCACATCCAAATAACATCGCCTGCCCAGTGTACCGGACTATGTGTCAGTGCTTAAATTTATCCATGTCAACTTTAGGAGCAAATTGTCCTATATAACATAAATAAACACATAAAATATGCACGAGTAACTTTTTTAATCATTCTGCTAACAACAATTCTTCATACTGGAAATTGGACAACTGAACTGGACTTCAATCACTTTAAGTAGTGGTAAATCAAAATTTCCAATGGCTTCTTCAGAAGAGAATATAGAAATAGGAACTTTGTAATGGATCCCCAAGGACCAAGTATCCATAAATCCATGTTCTTGAAGGAAAGAATAGATCTTTGATAAGCATTTCACATGCAGCTCCTAGGCTACAGCAACATGCTTCAGGATTCAAAAAGCAATAAATAGTAAAGAATTCAAAATACAATAGGCTAGTTATAAAAGTTCTCTTTTGTTTAGCAGGTTGAAAAATGAGGAGGAAAATAAGGTCTCATTCATGCATTGTTGACATATTTCTAGTGCATCAATAAGGTTCAAATCTTCCCCATCAAAGTTGACAGAGATGGCTAATAGGAGGAAGATAAGGTCTCAGTCATGCATTGTTGACATATTTCTAGTGCATAAATAAGGTTCAACATGCCAAATAAATACGGCATTATAATCTTCCCAATCAAAATCGACAGAGATGGCTAATAGCTTCAGTAAAAAATCCATAACAGTTCAAGAAAGCCTCTAACTACTGGTATGAGAGCTAGACAAGCCAAACATTCAATACATAATGCCTCATTTTAACCAAAATTTCCCGAGACACCTAAAATAATGAAGCAAAACTATCTAGTTTTAGTGGCATTTAACATCAAAAAGAAGCAAGGAAACTTCTGCAAATTTCATAAGTTATAGGTGAGATTCTCTGTTTAAACTTGGCTCATATAGTTTATATCCCTACTATTCTCCAACAATTTCGTCTTCTATCATCTTGTATGCAAGTTATATAACTTTTACCCTTGTATATCAATCTACTAGTTTCAAGGATTTTCTTATAAGTGTCACTAAAATTTAAGTTCCTATGCTAATCTATTATCCTAGACTAACTACTTTCCCCGTCTCTGTCTATTAGATTGCAGAAACCTTTAGTTACATTTCAACAACTTGGGCCCCAAAGTTTGAGATACTTATGGACGAAAAGAATTAGGACAAAATGACTTTGAGACTCACCGTAGCCATATTTCTATTCAATAAATAGGGGCAATGGGAGGTGCAAGCTGGATATGGCATAACGTTCAACCTAGCAAACGAAGTAGTTACCTTAAGTTCGAAATGACAACCGTACGGTTGCTAGCTGAGAAGTTTTCCCACTATTAGCACCGAGTGAAGCAACCAAGAAAGAAATAAAAGGTTGAAATCAAAAGGCTTACCAATAACAAAAACTCATCCCAAGAATATATAGCAATGCCAAATTTTTCAACTTCTTCCCTCTGTTGAGAAGTGACTTTCCCAAAGCTCACAACAGCTGGAACAAAATAAAAGAAGTTTATGTTATCATTTTTTTTTTTTTTTTGGCATTTAAATCCATGAAAAATAATGAAACAAAAATCTGAAATCGTTGATGACTTACTTTTTAAGTATTTTCTTGCACTAGGAAGAGTTTTGACCAGCTGCAGGGCAAAAAGTAGATGAATTTAAGCAAAATGTGAACAAATTCAAAACTATTAAACATGTTAATACCTTAAATATTGCCAGAAAATTAATTGTTTATGCAAGAGTATCACAAAAAGCAGGTTAAAGTGAAACGTGTGAGTACATAATTAAAATAAAATGAGAACCTTAAATAAAAATCAAATAGAAAAATTCGTTGTGCAATCAAATTCCTAACACTTGGCAACTGTACCTCGGGAATCTTCTTGTCTTCTACAAAAGCAAGTGTAACCTCCGCATGGCAAATAATGAACTCAATTGCACCAGCACCTAAACCACATAAGATGAACAATTTATTCTCATTGGGATCTATATGGACATGGATAGTCTCTGCATATAAGAATCGTCAAAATCCAGAACCAATAAAAACTTATTGTCTTGGCACAATGGCACTCTTGGGTTATAAACATTACACAGGCAACCTCAATAAAGATAAAAGCCTATTAGTCTTGTGGTAAGTCAGAGGTACATATCAACTGATTATGAGTGCATAAATAGCCAAATGCATGCAACAGAAAGGATGATCCATACCTAAGGTGTCATATAAGGGAACACAATGAAGCCCATGAGCATTACATGCCTGCATTAATTTATTGGTGTTAGAAAAATTGCAGCGAATTCTATACAAGATATTCACACAACAATTTCGTTGACTTCTAAGGCAGAAGTTACCACAAAATCAAGAAACTCAGAGAGGGGAAGAAGAAAGAAAGAAAAATAGAAGCAGAGAAATGGAATAAGAAAACATGTATACAGATATTTTGCTTCCTTCTTCATGTTAAAGAAAAACTTGACATATATACATGTCTGCTCGAGAGGTCCTTGTGTAATGGTGCATTAATTATCCAGAATTTACCACACAGAAAGAACAGAAAGATAAAGGATAAAGAAAATTGGGTAACAAGTGTACGGAGCTAATAGATTCACAGAAGACATGGGGAGCTTCATGAAAAATAAACAAAGGAAATTATAATCTGAAGAAATGCAAAATTAAAGAACATAATAAAGAACAGGATATCTATTGATATTTTATTTGGAATAGATCTAGAATTTGCTACAAATTGATTGGTAAACAACATAAATTGACAATATACAATGATCCTAAGGGACAATTTTGAAACCTCCCTTAGGTGCCATTTCTAGCGATAAAATAGCTCAGATCTATAGGAGGCTAAATAACCAAAGTTGAAATACATGGGCAGAAGCAACAACTTCAACAATCTTCTCCATTTTTTGTGAAGACTCCATAACTTAGTTGATGTGAATAAGTGATCAATATATGCGATACCAAATATGAGCCAGTTGACAGATAATATATTTTAAAAACAAGAAAAGAAAAGTGAGATCGTAAGAGAACTGACAACTGTGAGAGGACTTAATAGAATAGTTTATTTGAATAAGTTCATGTGACCCATGAAATAACAAGGACCTTGAGGAGGTTATTCCTTACACAATGGATTATAACATGTTTTTTTCTCCCATGATGATACTTACAACACGATGCATACATGCGGACACATTCAGAGAAAGGAAGAGCAGAAATGGTAAAAAAGAGAGTACCTCCATACTCATAATCCACTCTGGGCAATTAGCGCCATAAATACCACATCGACCTCCCTATAAATATTATTAAATTGAACAGAAAGTGAAACATTAAGTTTTCTGTAGTTCAATAAGTATTTTAAAGAAGATAGAAGCCAATCAACTTTAATCAGTCATACAAGGCAGAAGTCAAATAAATCAATATAAAAGGAACAACAAAAGTAAAAAAGAATAGAGAATAAAATATCACGACTCAGAAATCTAACAAACATTTGCCATATAAATACCTATTTTAATGACCCATAAGCAAAATTAACAAACCACGCTATGTTTTGCAAATACAGTACAAGATATGACATTGAAAGTAAGAAAGTGAACCCAACTTAGCTGGTTGTCCACAAGGCAACTTTGAAATAATTTTTAACTGTAGGTACTACAAAAGAACTTGGGTAATGGAAGGCCTTTTAAGGAGACTAACAGGGAAAGTTAGCTTGATAATATGTATGCCAGAATGACAGATGTAAAATGACATTAGAACGGGAAAAACCCAGAAGAAGAAGACACTGGCAATTTAATCACACGAAGCGGACAAGTCTTTTTATATCCTCTTTCATGCTGCATAATTTGTACACGGATTCAAATGGGTTGATCATATGTTTTACATTGTGAAGTTGCAAGGATGCTACAGGGAAGATTATTGCATGAAGAAGAGTTAGCTTCATTTATTCCTGTAAAAATCAATTTGTTTCTGTAAACGAAAGGCATTGTAGCATGGCTGTCCTTCAGGGTGATATAGACAGATGATCAAACACAGAAGACAGACTGGAAAGCAGCTGTGAGAAAAAGTTTGAGACACGTTAGATTATGACTTACTTCCTCAATGCTGCAGCTGCGAATGGAGTTCCCAACTTTGACCACTACGTCATATACTTCTTTGTAAGTCATCCATACATATTCACCGGGCTGTAAGTGAAAGCAACAACTCAAAGAATTAGGTGGAATACAAAACAACCACAAACTATAAACTAAGTCTTATTTCCAATAACTGGGGTAGCTACATGAATCCTTTCTTGCCCATCCGCATCAAGTAAAAAAGGGGGAAATATAAGCGTGTTTGGTATTGTTTAAAAAGAGTTTTTTTGAAATGAATAGTAATTTTTAGGAGAATGGATAATTGAGATTTGGTTGAAAAGTCAAATATTGTAGACTTGACTTTTAATGGATGATTGAAATTGAGTACCGTAGAAAAAAGAGAAAATTTTAGAGAGTACCAAACAAGGGATAAGTAAAGTTAATTTTTCAAGCATGGATGTATAAATTGCTTCTATCATACAATCTACCTTTCCATCAACGACCTCACGACGACCAAGCATTTGGTTGTTTGGATATTTCTCTACTGACAAACTGTGACAGAATAACAGTTCAATTCAATATAGTTCAACATTAAAAGTAAAGTATAATTCAAGCAGTATATTTATACAATCATGTTATCAAGTCAAATATTGGAACTAACTCAAGCAAGCAAATTAATCCTTCTATTCCTTTCAGTAGGAAACACTTGACTTGCTGATGCAATCAATGTTTAAAAATGCGGAACTAAGTACCGAGGCAGTTTTCCTTCGTGAGGCAAGGCGTAAGCCTCACGAAAAAAATCCATTTAAAAAATTATAAAATAACACAAAAAATACAAAATACAAAGCATATAGCATATAATCAATTGGACATATAGAGGACATGTGTAGCAGATAAATTAATTTGTAATAATATTAAGATATTTTTTAATTTATTTTTTATTTTTATTTTTAAAGGGTAAATAATTATTATTTTTATTTTTGTAGTCTTTAAAATATTTTTATTTTATTTTATTTTATTTTTATAGTGTAAAATAATTTTTATTTTTGTCTTTTAAACTAATATAAAAACAATTTGTATATACAACATTCAAATTTTTGTGATACTACAATATTCAATTACTTATATATATATATATATACACATACAGATTTTGGTCAACATTCAAAGATTTGGGCCTTGTTTTTTGAAGTATCACAACATGATACTTATGATACTTTCAAATTTTTTGAATCATAACATAAAACTTTATCAAATTTTTATGATACTTTGGACGAAATTGTAGTATCACAACTTTATACTTTTTTAATGATACTTTGTCTCAAACATTAAATCAAACACTTTACGTGCACTATTATCTACATTTTCAAGTATATACCACAACCACCGACCACCACCACGATTACCACCACGATCGCCACCTTCTCAACACCACACCACATCGTTGCCGCCTTCAATCATCACTTGATTCCATATCACGTTTGAGCCAATTTGAAGTCTTGAATTTAGCAAACAATAAGCTCTCTAGGGAATTACCGGATTTGGTTTGTGAATTGAAAAGCTAGTTGAATTTGACAGTATCATCCAATTTCTTTTCTGGAAACAATTGGACATAAATCAGTAGCAAAGAACGGGGAATTAACAAGAGGGGCCTCCATTCGCGGGGGGGGGGGGGGGGGGGGGTCAGTGCGGGTGGTGGGTTGGCTGGGAAGAAGAAGAGCAACAGCAGCGTAGGCGGGGGAAGAATGTCTGTTTACCAGCTATTCCTCCGACGAGCTAGAAACAACATCGTCCGATGAGTCCTTCGCACTCAATTGTTTCAGTAGGGAAGGTGGTGGTTCAGAGGAAGAAACGTACGTATTTTTCGTATATTTTTCCTCCGACAGTATTTTTCAATAATGGTTTAAAATTAATGTACACAGTGCAATTTTCCGTTATTAAAAATAGTGACCCTCCCACCACCCCCAACACTATCCCTCTCTAACCCTAATTCTACAATTTAATGTAAAAGTTAAAAAATTATTAAACACATAGAACAGACAGAACCAGCACCTCCAATCAGATCTTAACTAAAGGCTCCTTCCACGAAGCTCCTCCGACACAGCTCCAAGGAAAGAAAATCTTTCTTTCTTCTTCTTCTTCTTCTATGGAGGAGCACGCCTCATGCCTTTTGAGGCGCAGGCTTTGAGACGTGAGTCTCAATTTTTTCACCCCAAAAATGCCACCTCAAGGCAGAACCTTTGCGCCTCACTTTGAGGCGTATCTCCGCCTCGCCTTTTTAAACGATGGATGCAATAATGCAAAAACATGGGCAATAACACATAAAGGAATAATAGCATACACTGATTATTCCAGCAATTCTTAAAAAAATAGAAATATGAAAGTGTATACGCTTTGTCTTGGTAGCTCATCACCGATATGAATTGGACTTAATGGTACAGATCAAAGGTAGCCACTTAAGATTATGATGAAAAGTTAGTAAGTTACCACAGTTGTTCTCCTAGAAAAGTGGTGTGACGTGCATCAAAATCATCAAATTGGGGTATGTCCATATTTGTGCAGTCAAGATCATTGCTTTCATGCTAAGAACATTCATATCAAATCCAGTCGTCCAAATTACAATTTCTTTGTAGCTACAATACATTTAACATATATATATATATATATATATATATATATATATATATATATATATATATATATATATATATATATATATACGTGCACATCAAATTGTGGTATATCCATACTGTGCAGTCAAGATCGTTGCTTTCATGCTAAAAACTTCAATATCCATGGCAACTGTCCTAACCGCCATTTCTTTTGTTTCTACAACACTATTAACATATATATGTGCATCAAATTCATCAAAGTGTGGTATTTCCATATTTGTGTAGTCAAGATTTTAGCTTTCAAATTGAGAACTTCCATACTCCATCAAACTCAACAGTCTAAAACCACAATTTATTTTGTTTCTACAGCAGAAACTTTAGTTCTGAGTATCGCAGCGCATAAAGACAAACTTAACCACTAGCAACAAGTAGTATCTCAGATCTTTTTGTCATGTCTGTCACTCTAATTCTTGACCTTTTATAAAATTCAAAACTGCAACTAAACCTAATAAGAGGGGAAAAAAATGTTAACAGATTCAACACATACACATCAAAATACCTCTCCACAAATAAACTTCGAATCCAAAACATAACAATACGAAAATAAATTAATGAATGTTGAATGAAATCATGCAAATAAATCTCCAGATCACCTTTCTAGTAAAATCGATAAAACAAAAGGTCAAAAAACTACCGGAAAATATCCCAGCAGCTTTCAAGTCCTGGAATCGGCTCTGGAAATCCATCCTGGGCAAAAGCACTCCGATAAACTGGTCCCATCGGTGGCCTAGCTTCATTTGCTGGTTCCACTTCAACTATAAAATTCTTCCCCGGCATTTTCGATCCTTGTTTCCCTCTTTACAATAAACTTGAACGAGGACGAGATCTGATTGTAAGGACAATCAGGTAGAAGAAATTGGTAGAGGGAAGAAAACGGGAGACCAGTTTTTTTTACGTAAAGGGAGAAGAAATCGCCAGTGCAGGCAATGTTTGACCGAGAAGAAAAAAGTACATACAAATGCAATTGCATATGTACGGAAAACTTTTGCTTGAGGTCACTTAACTTAAATACTTGTTTCGTGTTAGTCTTCATTCTTTAATTAATTTCAAAATAGTCAGTTAACTCACAGTATTTTTTCAATTTGATTATTACATAGTAGCAGCCTGTCTCGCGTCTCTAACCGAATGCATGATGTTAATTGAATATTACCCTTGTTTGGTATAGTTAAAAATCAAATTTTTAGTAAAATTTAAAAGTTGGTCATAGATCTCTTAAAATGTACAATTAAAATTAATTATTAATTTTAACTTAAATTTTTTAGCAAATTTTAATCTATGCACTTAAATAAGAGCAGATATTTTCCGTAGTGTGCTTATGATATTTAACGTAAATATTACAATTTATAAATTAATTTATAAATAATACAATTATTCAAATAACTTTTTAATCACACACATTTTCTCTTTCAATTTTTCAACAACACATTTTGCCTTCAAAATATAAATAAATTAATTTATAATTGTTACAGTGTTATCGAACCGATGTTATTTTTCAATCTAAAACTGTCCAGTATACGAATAAGAGCCCTTGCCTAAGCCCTATTTTTATCAAAATAAATGAGTTATAGAATAGAGTTTTTGAAAAAAACTAGTGATTAAAAGTATAGAAAAATGTTGATTTTATTTGTGAATTATTTTACTAATATAATGTTTGATTGAAAATAAATTTGAAAAAAATGATTCAAAACTCGTAAATAATACTTTTGGAGAGGGGTCTCTGTTGGGGGGCCAGCAGTGTGGAGTTGAATATTTTATGTGGACAGCAATACTGGGAGAATAATTTGTGTGGGTTCCACCGTGCTGTGTTAGAAGGAACTCAAATTTGGAAATTTTCAGCTTGTTGGAATTATTGGAAATTGAAGAATTGTCCATAAATTCTAGTTCTAGATAATAAATTTATACGGTGAAACGTATGAATAATTTTCTTGTACAAAAGATTCAATAATTCAGTAAAAGTCAAATAGTGTTTGGTGTCGCAGGTTTGTTATCCCTCACGCTCCTTCTTACTTTTATTATTTTATTTTATTTATTATTATTATTATACTTTGACATTTACTTTTAGATTGTGTAAAGTTAGTTGTACCATTACCATCCTATCCGTGATTCCATGTTTTGTATTACAATTTTGCTACAGTCACGATGAAGGTCATAATTTACCTACGTGACTCAATTCTTTCTTTCCACACATTACATCATCTTTTAAATCAACAACAATAACACTTTCACATCATCAAATTATCGTCTACATTGTCAAAATAATTGTAAACTTAGATTAATTCTTTGTATTAAGTGATTCAATAAAAAATTCAGGTTGGGGTGTTTTTTTTTTTTTTAATTATTACTCAGGTGTCTAGACTTACGCTGGAATAATCCTGAAGAGTGGCGATCTTCTCCCTAGTTCGTCACTCAGGTAAATTTGAATACGATCTGTTGACCATAAAATCTGGTAGGACATTGGATCAACACGTCTCAGCTCCTCCCTCTTGAACACGTGAAATTCCTGTGTATTAGGACAAACAATCAGCTTGCAAAGGGAGCCAATGTGGCTCCCGTTTGCACTCCGATGCCTAAGTCAGTACTCATTTCAAGTAAATATAAATTGGATGTGGGAAATATAAGTGTGTAAAAGAGAGAAAAGAGAGTGAGATTTTATATATTGAATTTCTAACATTTTTCTTAGAGTAAAGTGTGCCCTATTTATAGAATGAGTAATTCTCT
Organism: Ligustrum vulgare; assembly: GCA_963555705.1. Classification (NCBI taxonomy): domain Eukaryota; kingdom Viridiplantae; phylum Streptophyta; class Magnoliopsida; order Lamiales; family Oleaceae; genus Ligustrum; species Ligustrum vulgare. Next base: position 36,616,634 of record OY743171.1, on the reverse strand, counting down.
TAGATTGTGACATGTGTTATGATTTACACATGGCAAGATTCTAACCCTACATGAGGTAAACCATTTCTTCGGTTATAATCATTACTACATGTCATAGGGTTAAAGCAACCATCAGATCCCTTTAAAGATGTTGTCACATTAAGTTGTCTTTTGCAGACAAGTCATCTCAAGCTATCTTATCACCTTTCCAGGATACTCACCTCGGCTTAGGAGTACCTCGGCATAAGGGTATCTCGGCATAGCATCACCCCAGCATAGGGGTACCTCGACATATAAGAATTCAGCAAGTTTGGTATCCATAGTTTTGTCATGTGGGTCATGATTAGGTAATTGGATGTTTTGTGGATTCCCTGGTGGGCCCATATAGATGACGTGTCACATCCAATTAGTCATGGTCGTAACACAATCAAAGCTTATAAACACTTGGGCCGAACATTCGAGATGTGGTTCTCCTTTCTGTGGATCATCCTTTACGATGTGCAGATAGGACTCCCGAAGGGGCAACAAAATGCACCATAACTATTGTCTTCACAATACATCTGCCTTTCTACATGAATGTTGCTTTCTAGCTACCATGGGGAATCGAGCCTCCAACACTCCGTATAGAACTCTCTTGATTTACCTCATGTCATTCCCGTAGGGGCAAGGTTGGGTTAATCTATGATTGTACGAATCGATGAGAGTGAAGAGGAGGGAGTCATCAATCCTCCAACTTTTGACCTTAATTGTGAAGCAACAATTGGGGCAAGGTGAATTAATTGTTTAAATCAATTTAGAGGTGGCAAACGAGTCGAGTCGAAAGAGAGTCTCCAATCCTCCAACTCTTGACCTTAATTGTGAAGCAACAATTGGGGCAAGGTAAGTTAATTGTTTAGATTGATTTAGAGGTGGAAAACCGGTCGAGCCGCCGCTCGACTACTTAAAACACGAGCCGCGAGCCAAGAAACAAGCCAAACTGTGGGCTCGAACGACGAGTGGCTCGTGGCATGAGCCACAAGCCAACGAGCTGCTCGACTCACCCTCTCGTTAATGTGATCAAACGGTATTTGATAATTTTTTGACTGTTTTTTAACGGTCACAAAACTATGCTTACCGACTCGTTAATGTGACCAAATAGTTTTTTGACCTTTTTTTAACGGTCTCAAACCTATCAACGGTCATGTTGATGTTTTCATTTTATTTATTTATTTTTCATTTTTCATTTTTCATTTTTCATCTATAAATACATCTTTCTTTCATTCCAATTTCACACCAATTCTCTACAATTATCTAATTTATACTCTCTTTTTTATTATTATTATTATAATCTAATTCAAATCTCAATTTACTACATACATTATACACATTTCAATTCATTATCATCTTTTATCTTTACTGCATTCAACATTCTTACACATTTCAATTCTCAATTCTCACACTGCAATACTAAAACTTTTTTCTTCAGACTATACAATCATCACATTCATTTACACTTCTTCTATTTTTCTAGTTCCATTTTTCAACATACAAAAAGAATGTAACAAGTTGTTCGTATACAATTTTAACTCCACCTACTAAAAAAATTAATTAAGTAATAGGTCTCAAGCCCCCCCCCCAAAAAAAAAAAAAAAAAAAAAGAGGAGGGTTTTCAACTATTGTACATACTAGTATATATCCGTGCGATGCACGGATGACATTATCATTATATTTGTTTGCAATGGGGAGTTTCAATGAACAAAGTAACATTATAAAGCAATGAACACAAAGAAATATAATTAGATATTGACAATCAATATTCAAATTTGGTTGGTTGACAAAATCAAACTAAGTTTTGAAAATTTTCTTTAAAAACATTTGTAGTAAAATTTGTTGGGTGTCTATCCTTATCATAAATTAGTATCTTCTATCCAACACGAATGGTAACCCAAGACACTGCTACATGTAGTTGTCCATACTGGTCTTTTCGAATAAATCCCAACAGGCAAAAAAATAAAAATCAAAAGAAGCACGAACATATTATATTGGCAAAAAATAATGTAATGACATATTTCATGAACTTTCAACAAAATCAAACAGCCACTTAATCAAATTAAAATGTTTGACTCACCAAGGTGGAATTGACTACCTCTAAGCATATCGATCAAGATGCCTCAACTGGAGTCCCCTTCCCCTTATCACATTTCAAATCTCTTTTTTTTTTTTTCTTTTTTTTCCCTAAATTCAACTCATCGAAACTCAATATAAAATAGAGAGATTTAAGTAGTTTTTCTAAAACTAAACAAATACAACATCAGTCTTGCAGAGATGATAGTTAAATTTAAAAGAAAAAAGAAGAAAGAAAGATAAAAGATTGCCTCAACTTTTCATTTTCTTATTCGATAAGGTAAATCAAGAAGGAAAATAAGTCTCACCTATCATTTATAAAATATAGACAAAATAAGAAAACGACGTAAAACAAGTAAAATGTTCATTAAAGCGCATACATGTTAATTCTATTGAAAAGTGTTGTCTGCATATGGAGAAAACCTATTAATTGGAGCTTTCAGTGATAAAACATCCATAAATCTTTGAAGAAATTGAGTAACCTAACATTTCCATGATCAACGTGACCAATTATAGTTAGAATAGGAGGCCTATCTTCTAATTTATCCACATCGTCTTCATCAAACATTTCCTTCTTTTTTTCCATTTCTTCCATTCTGACAGGGGCATCATCAATGGTTTCCACCTCATACTCTCTGCATATCATTTTCACCATGTCTTTGCTAAGCTTTTGCACACCACCGGGCTTAATTCCTTTAGAGTATAAATGCCCAAGAATTTCACCTTGACTGATGGCCAAGTTGTAGGCCAACTCCTCAGTTAACATGCCATCTTCAACCTCCATAATTGCCCATTCATGATTCATCATAGGTGCAACATCTTTAGTTGCCTGAAGTCTAGCAACCTTTCGACTTGCCTTGCTCCATTTTCTCCCCTTCCTTGCAATAGCTGCCCTCAGAATAGAAACATCAACTTCAAATGCACCTTCCTTATACCTGAACTTTCAGCAGGTGCCTCTGCCTCAACCTCTTCAGTATAGTTTCCTTTCTCACCAAAGTTCTCTATTGCCTGGTCTAGAGCAACCCAAGATATGGGAACCGCAGCAACTCACATAAAAATTATTTCAATCAAGCCTAATTATCATCTGACTATTTATGAAACAAAACATGGCACAAAATAAATAAGGAATATTAATATGTCTAACATAAAGGCCTAAAAGAAAAGAAAATATGACCAGTTAGAAATTTAGTAATTAAGAATCAAACTTCAAACCTGGTACCAAAGTGCCACTCATCTCATGTGAAGCAGCAGAAGTAGCACGGCGCTTTTTCACATAATTTTCGTCCATTGGTACTAGAGTTTGAAACAAAACACAGAAGAGAAACAAAGTGGTATAGAATAAATAAGAAAATATATTTTACATAAACACCCAGCTCCTGTTTGATGGAGATTAAAATTAGATTTTTAGTAGATTTTGATAGAATTTAATGAGATGTGTGGATAAAAAGTTGTGAATCTCATGAAGTGTGTGGTCAAAATTAGTTGTTGATTTTTACTTCGATTAAGATCTGAATTTTAATTAGTACCAAACAAGGGCCTATATAAAAGAAAATAAGAGTTAGAAATCTTAGTAAGCAAGCATCAAACTTCAGACCTGGTACCAAAGCACCACTCGTCTCATGTGAAGCAGCAGAAGTAGCAAGACGCTTTTTTTTTTTTTAACATAATTTTCCTCCATTGGTGTTGGATTTTGAAATGAGAATTGTGACCCTGTTACACCATGATATTCTGAATGTTCATTCAGGAAACTGGAAAAGGGAAACATCAGAAAACATCCAAAATAAATAAAATTAATAAAAGATTCTGAAATCCAAAATACAGATCAGCAATTATTCATGCTAATGAAAAAAAATGAGTTACAAATTTTTTTTAAAAAAAAAAAAAAAATCCCTAAGCAAGCCATCAAGAGATGAATTTTACCTCTGAACTTCCATCATTGATTGAAATTTCTCACCTGATGGAGCAACGTAATACCTATCAAGGAAAATGTGTCCGCTCAGTTAAAGTTAGAATGATAATTCCATTATTTAAAACCTTAAAAGTAATTCTAACTGAATTGCAAACATACCATCAGAAATTTTTGTGCCTCCTTTAGCTCGAATTCGTAAAATCCTTTGCTAGCCATGAGGAGGTTGAGGAATATGGTCTTGTCTGTTGCCCAATGCCAGCTTTCATCCTTCACAACATCTGATTCATCATCACATGTTATTTGAGGCTGCCATTCTCGAGCCGTATCACAATAGAAAGGCAGTTCTGCTATCGTTTCTCATATCTGCTCATATTTCTGCTTTGCAAGGATGAACCTCCATTTTGAGTAGTTTGCACACTGAACAATATAAGCTTTTACTGAATCCGAAGGCATCATAAATTTCTTCTGAGACCTGCCAAAATGGGAAGGAATGAAATTACTAAAAAGAATAGAATGTTGTAATAACACAAGAGGAATATTGTTTGTAGCAAATCTCATTGGAGTTTTTATTTCAAAAAGGATGAAATCATAAAGTTTTATTCTATATTACTTGCATCTATATTTTCTTTTCTTTAGTAAGTTCACTCAGTTAAAGTTAGAATGATAATTCCACTGCTTAAATCCTAAAAAGTAATTCCAAGTTAATTGCAAACATACACATCAGAAAAAAATTGCGTGGTCTCCTTGATATTTAGTTCATCTGGTTGAACATTAAATAGAAGTGTTTCAAGTAATGAAAATGAGAACAACATCCACCAAGCAGTTGAAATTAACATGGAGTTGCCTTTCTATCATGAAGTTGCTCAGTCATGTTTTTGAAAATAGAGATCGATAGTATTGGAAAATTTTGATGTTATTACAAGTAGGCGGGTAACATCATCTATAAAATGATACCATAAAATCCCAAAAAAAAGTAATTAGAAATCCATACCATCAACATCAACTGAAAAAATTACTCATATCCTTCACCATCTCACAGTACCACAATTTCCAGCAAAATAAAAACTAAAAAAGGAAACAGAGAAGGAGTCACAAAAGACCAACAGAAATGCATACCTTTGAATAAAGAAATTTATAACAAAGCACAGAAACAAACGCACAAACAGAATTTAGGCAGAAACTTGAATGCATAGATCGAGCCTGTAAAAGAAATAATCCCCAGTAAATAAAATGCTATATTTTTTTTAACTGAAAATAAATAACACCAAACAAAGACTCAACGGGAACTTAGGAACAGAATAAAATGGTTCCAATTCACATGCATCAACGACTCACTACGGAGTGTCAAATGCCTACTTACTTCTCTTCATCTCATCTATTCCCTTAGTTGTTTTTTTCCCTACTCTTTCATTACTTTTCCAATTTCAAGTCAATTTCTTGAGCTTTGCTTAATGCCACAAGAAAGCAAAAAAAAAAAAATACATCATTTGCAAAACTTAGCAATATCTAAAGAAAAATGAAGTAGTATAATTTAGATCACAAGCAGGAGCAAGTCTTTATTATAAAAAAATGGGAAGCACTTATCTATATTGTATCCTCCAAGAAGCAAAGGAGCCCACTTGTAGAAGGATCAAAAAGTGCCATCAGAAGGGTGTCAAAACTGTCATTGAGAAAAGACAAAGCCTGTTTATTTGAAAGTGGTAAATGAAATCTAGTTTATCAAAGTTAAGTCTCACCAAGATTTCAAAATCAGGAACATAAAAGTTCAACAATGCAAATAATAAGACAATAAGAAATAGCCTCTAATAAGGCATCTATCAGACACTGCCCAAAAAAAAAGGAAAATATGACTTTTTAAATTACAGAGAATTCCTTGGAAATCTTCTCTGCCTTGGCAATGACCTCTTCAATTCCCACAACCATATAAAATGACTGTTCTGAAAGGTCATCATATTTTCCATCCAGGACTCCCTATTGAAAACAGTTCAGCAATGCATCAGCATCACAACTTACATCATCATATTGACCAAAGCACTTGTAATAAAGAAGAGGTAATATTGACCAAAATCCTCCCCAAATAGCACACGTTATAAACCGGCAATCATAAAGAAAACACATATTGTTACATTAGTGTAAGAAAAGGAGTTCCCAATCCCCAAGAAAAGGCAGTTTATGAATTCAGACACATTCATTTCCCAACATGCTTTATTCTTTACAAATATGTACGTTTCATCAGATAATATCAAGTGGAAATGTTAAAATTTGCATAATAATTAACAAATAACTTAGTGCTACTATTGTTTAACGTAGATCCAAGCCTCAAATTAAGACATGTAAATATCACCAAAAGTACACTCAAAGCAGAGTTTAACTCATTGGTAAGAATTCGAATCAGATATCTATAAAAGAATCCAACAATAAAAACCAACTGAAAGAAAGGTAGATGATGCATCTGGTATCCACATGAATCAAAAAGATAAAGAAATAAGCTTGCTTCAATTGGGATGCAATACGCCATCATGCCATTAATGTAGCCATGGGACAAAAATAGTTCGTTAATATAAATACTTCGACAGGCGAACCATTTAAGTTGGCTTTAGTACCTTTCTTGCAAACCCAACACAAATTCCTTACTCCATAATGCTGCACCAAAAGAAGGCAAGGATGTAACAAATACCATATTAACAAAATCACAAAAATCACATCTATAATGTGTGAATTCCTCAACCTAAAACATATAGTGTGAATTCCTCAACCTAAATTATCAGTAATCAACAAAAATATATAGTTAAGATTCCAACAAAACATATACACCACCAGTAATCAACATATTGATAACAAAAACATTAGAAAGAGAGTACCACAAAACTGTACAATGAAAATGAAAAACAAATAATATTTTCTCTACAAAAGATTTCAACATCAAATGCCCAAAAATAGTTGGCCAATCTAAAACCACATGCATCAACAAATAATCAAGTCCAGTTTCATCTTAACTTGCAGAAGTATATACAACATATTGAACCTCACCTTGATGGCTTGATTCCTTAGTTGAATAACAGAATACCCATAAGTTCCTTCAATAGTCTGCTATAATTTATCGAAGCAATTGACACCGACGGCTGCTCGAGGGAGTAATTTTTGTGAGCATAAAAGAGGCTACAACCTTCACATCTCTTCTTCACCAAGAGGAGGCAAGAGAATGGCCACAATGAGGTCAAAGCAAGTTGTTGTCCCTTCATCTGCCATTGCCACCTGCTTCAAAATTATTGAACTCGAGATAAATTTAGCAGATAAGAGCATATAAAAATATCTATTCAAATTTTAGATTGTAGAAGGAAAAATGAAGACGGAAACCCCACACAAAGAAGTGTATAGCTCTGATTTCAATTCTATAGATTTGCCTAATGCTACTGCCTGTTTGAGTTGTCCAAAAGCTTTTGCGGTCGATTCTTGCCGTCCAGTTGCCGGAACCCGACCAAGTTCAAGTTGAGTCTTCACCTTGATGCCGTTGTTCTATACTTTGACTTCGTTTAGCAGTTGACCGGCCAGAGGTCAGCAATTTTGAAAATGGTGAGAAGCTCGATTTTCTTTTCAACTTCCGTCATGGCTTGGGACTAGACCATGCTGATGGAAATTGGGTTTATGGCCCATGAAATCCAGCTGTTTGGCATGGCCGAAGCGGAGATGAAGGCCAGGGAGACTGTTGCTGTTGAAGGGAGATCGTTGCAGAAAATGGAAAGACTGTTGTTGGTGAAACTCTGTTGACTGAAGAGAGGTATTAGCGTATGGGAGAAGGATTAATTCAAAGGCTGGACTACTGAATCAGTATCTCAGGGTTGCAAAAGGCAGAATACCTGGGAAGAAATTGAATTTTTTCAGTTGATTGTGGGGCCATAACCACCAGATTTTTTTTCTTGTATTTAGGGTGTGTTCTTTTAGATTTAATATGGAATGTTTTGTATCAAATCAAGAAATTGAAATTATTTGTTGATTTATTTGTGTTTTCTAGGTAAAATGAAGGGTTAAAAATTGAAGAGAGAAAATGTGGATGGTTAAAAAGTGGTATGAAAAATTGTGTAAATTAAATTTTTGTAATCATTCCAAATTAATACCCAGCCGAACACACCCTTTTTTTTGGTTTGTCTTGTAATGAAAAAAATGCTCTGCAGGCGGGAATGCGTGGACCGGAAAACTATCCCCACAATCCTTCTTTTATATATTAAATAGATAGATTTTTTTTGTTTGAAAACAATACATAAATAAGGTGTTTAAAAATACATATTTCAAAATTGAGACTAAACATGTACAATTTAAAAAATCAGGTTGTATTTAGGATTAATTAATTAATAAAATATTCAATTAATTATATATTAAGATAACTGATACGAATCGAAGATGCGCAGAATTAAATGTCAAAAAGTTCCGAACCCAGGTCGTGGATGAACGGTAGAATCTTGACCCGACAATCATGACGCGAAATCAACGATGTGAATTGAAGAACTAAGATTTGTGAAATGCCACAAGGATCTGTCTAGTTCTCCTCGATAAGTTTCTGATTTGAACGCCACAAATACTTTCGCGAATATTTGATAAGTTCGGGATGAACGCCACAAGAAGTAATCTTGATAAGTTCTATGAAAATACAGGAATCCACCTATAACTTTTATTGAATCCTCAATAAACCATTTTAATCAAATCAAATCTAAGCTGTTTTTACAATGAATGAAAAGCATATAAATAATGAAAAATAACCTAAAAACTAGGGTTGCCGCTGATGGGCTCAAAATAGAGTCATAATTAACCTAAGACTGAAATTAATAAATAGAAAGCGTAAAACTGCTCCGAATTCAACTACGTGATCACTTGAGCTTTGGTGTCGCGATCGCGTGGAGTCGCCTGAAACTCTCGGGTTGATTTTTCATGCCATCGAGCGATCGCGCCACATTTTCACCATGCGGTCGCGTGGGCGACCCGTCTTCACCTTTTCTTCATCCTTTTGAAACAATTTGATCCAGTCTGATCCTCGATTCGGGCCCAACACGAAACTTGCTTAATTTTTCGTTTAGATTGTTGTTGCATTGCCCATATCTTGATTTCCTCTTTAAGCTCCTATTCCTGATCACATTGATAACAATACTGTACATTCAAGTCTTAAAAAACAAATCTTTTTGGTCTGCTAAAAAAATTAATTAAGTAGCCGGTCTCAAGCCCAAAAAAAGGAGGAGGGGGGGTTTTCAACTAGTGTACATATTTTTATTTGGGAACAATACATAAATAATGTGTTTAAAACACATATTTCAAAATTGAGACTAAACCTGTATAATTCCAAAAATCAGGTTGAATTTAGGATTAATTAATTAATAAAATACTCTATTAATTATATATTAAGATCACAATAATGTATATTTCAAGTCACAAAAAATAAATCTTATTGGTCACAAATAATTTCAGGTCACAAATTATCAAAATATTAGGTTACAAATTAGACTTATTATTAGGTCACAATAACAATTTTTTTAGGTCACAAACTGATTTCAAGATCACATATTATAAAAGCAATTTTTTCAAATGTCAATTTAATAGAACCTGAGATATTTTTAGGTCACAACTTATCAAATTATTATGTCACAAATATTTTAAGTGACGATTATCAAATTATTATCTCACAATTATTTGATTTTTGAGTCACAATTTATCAATTATTAGGTCATATATTTTCTTAAATCACATTTAACAAATTAGCCAAACAAAGCTACCAAACAGATTCGAGAGCTGCCAAATAGATTGAGCCCTGTAAATGGGGAAGCACTAGAAAAAGCAGAGCCACCGCAATAACCACCAAGGAAGAACAACCTCATACTATCTTGAACAACCAGGAGAAGATTACCCGTTAAGCCTACAAACTTCTGGAAAAATGCTAGGACCGGCCCTACTCAAGAGCCAAATAGGAATATATTGCCCTCATCAACTGAGTTATACTCAGATGCTGGAAATCGTATGCAAAATTATACTTCTTTATTCGAATTTCGTGAAAGAAGCACGACATTTGTCTAGAGAAACTCTGTTACCCCTTCCATAAAATCCTCCCCCTCATTTATATGTTTCCAAGATATAAATAGGAAGTCCAGCTACCGCGTGGAATCTCTTTAAACAGCAGGGTTACCCGTGACGCCAATGAATAAATTTCTTTGTAAGGGAGGAAGCCATTATCGCACAGCCAAGGCGAGGCTCAGCAGCATCGATTGAGCACGCGCCGCCCTGTGGTGGTGATTTGCAAGAGAAAATGGATTGAATATAGGTTAGAGAGAGAAATATTGGGGTTTAAAGTCGTGTATTGTGGTTTACAATTGGGATGTGGTTGGATAATTAATAGAATATTATTATGCAAATTTCTCAATTAATTAAAATTTGAATTAAGACCTGATTTTTGAAGTAATATAAGTTTGATCTCATTTATGAATTTAGATCTTCAAAAGTAAGGATGTGTGTAATTTCCTCTTTTTGTTTTTATAATTATTGTATAAAAAACTTTAGATTAAAAAAAATGATTGAAAAAATCAAGGGCTCGTAGGCTAAGCTCGGCTTGGCCGAACCGACCTTGGCTATAGCAAATAAGCCGAGTATACGCTCTGCTCATTTGCAATGAGCTCGAAGCTCGGCACTTTGGTTTTAAGAGCTGAGCTCAATGAGCTCGGCCCGGCTTTGTCCATTGCCACCTCTAAATCGATTATTAAACAATATTTTACATTTTATTGTTAATTTAAAATTTTTAATTTTTTTTTCTAGTCGAGAAGGTAGCTCACTTAACAACTTGAAAATCTACACATAAATTACGACACAAACTATCATAATATGATTTACTTCTACGATAAAATGCAGTTTTGCTTGCATGGAAAATTTCAGTAATTTTAGTCTGTTTACAACATGATTGAAAAAATTGCATGATTTCCCAATTTTCATTTCTAATTTTAGTTTTGTTTAAATTCCTTGTCACATTTATAGTGTGTTTGGCAATCTGGTTGTTTATAAAAGGTATACGGCTGGGTATAATTACTGGCCAGAAGTAATACAACAAATACAAAGATTTTTAGAATCTTTCTATAAAAGATTGTATACCTAAAAGAAGCTTTAAGTTTTTGTAGACAAATGATTGGAATATATTTTTATATATTTGAAAGAGTAAGATGGACTACGTACTCATCTTCTTCATCATCATTTTCTATACAACTTTTTGATAGTTTCGAAACTATGACAAATGTTGTAAGAAATTTAAAACGTTAAAAGCATTCATTAGAAGAAAGACTAATAATTCTTAAACTAATCTTTCAAGTTTTTTTATATAGCCTTACAATATGGAATTATTGATACCACATATGTTCTAAACTAATCTTTCAAGTTTTCCACCAAAACTTTAAGACTCTTAACAAGTTAAAAGACCACCCTTTAATGATTCAGTTTATTTCCAGACCTCCTCTTGTAAATAATGGTATTGTCATACCATCTTTTCATTTTATCCAAATAAATGAACGAGTTCAAAAGTTTAGACCATCTTCGAAGATTTCTGTAAATATGAAAATTGGACTGATAGATTATGAAAGATGAATATCAGAAATAGCAGCTATGATGGAAATGTTGGGAACCCGAGTTGTTCTACTCACAAAAATTGATTTCTTGTGATAGATCATCCCGTTACAGGATTTTCTGTTCTATGTATTCAACTCGAAATAAATAATTTTGCGCACACAAAAAGAAAAAGATATTACCCTTATAGCGTGCTTTACAATAATCTCTTTTCGCTGCTTCTTGATTTCACCAAAGCTTCAAACCCTCAAGCTTTCCTCGGTGTTCTCCAATGGCAGCTGTGCAGGTGTATGGTCACCTTTTTCAAGGCCTATGTTAAATTAGGATTAGGGTTTCTTTGTAAAGAGGAAACACACACTACACACTTTAGTGTGTGTCTCACCACTTTTCCAATTAGGTTAAGAAAAATAGTCTTGGGAGACTATTTGTAACATCTTTACACTCCAAAACCCTACCAGGCCTAGTACCATAACCCAGACCCATTTCTGCACAACCCAATACAAGTAATAAGCCTGTATAAACCCATTTTAGTGAAGCCACCGAGGGAACTTGATCGGACCCAATTAAACTAAGCTCCAATAAATTAATTATGACTCAATCAACTCTTGATCAGTCAAATTAATTTATTAATCACGTTATATTCCACTAAAAGAACGAGATTGCACTCTTAGTAAAATTGAAATTACTGAAACAATTAATCAATAATTATATCCTCTGACTTATCGTTCCTACATGTTACCCCCGTCGATCGACTAGAATATTCGGAGCAAGTTAAAATGACCAAAATGCCCTTCTCCGAATATTCATAAATTCTCAACTCTCATCTTCTATCTGACAGTTCGATGTGATCTCATCACATCATAGAATTCAACAGTCACTGTCGAATTACTGAGCTCAGATTCAACTGTCCACTAGAAGAACCAGTGAGATTATGATCATACCTAAAAGGTGACGGATTCCATAATACAAATATATGTTCCTCGTTAGTTCACTTTAATTCCCAAAGTACCGAGATATTGATCAGCAATTTGATCTCACCCATTGATACCTCAAAGAACTTCAAGTTAGTAATCAAAGTCCATTATCTGATTAGGATTAAGGTCCCACGTACGATAATCAAGTGAAATTAAATTTGTATGGTCAATGTCACAAATTAATTTCACGTGGTCCCGTCCAATACGTTCCAAATGTACTCTCAATTTTATTACCAAAGTCAAAGATAGACTTTAATAAAATCGAGACGATCTTATCAAAATAAATTGTCCATATTTACTTACCGATCGTGAACGTTAATTTTAGATCGAATCACAAATTGAATCTTTCTGTGTTTAACAACTTAAACACTCAATTTGTAATATTAAATCGACCCGTGGACAAACGCAACTTCATATTAATACAATCAATTAATATTTTATTTTAAATGTCGTGAATTATACTCTATGAACATATAATTCCAACAATTTCCCAGTTGCCCTTAGAGTATACATGAAAATCGAATCATCCATCTTGTCAACATCATCATTACATTAATTATTATGTTCTCAACCAAGATGATAACTCATTTCGATGTGAGTCACGGTTGTATAACAAATAATCCAAGATTGTGTTATACCCAACCAATTAACCACATTATCTCCCAGTTATATTCCAATTTTGACGACTCTCGAGAGTCCTAGTCAAATCAGATCTTAATTAGTTTTAATCCATCAGATCACAAACTGAATAGATAAGCAAATATTTACTCGTTTTTCGAAAACGATTCAGTATATGCTTTACCTCTATTCAATTATCTGATCCTGGATCAAACTAATAATCACCAACAATATCTCCAGCATAAGATATGACCTATCTAGTACAAAGTAAGACTTCCTATAGCCGGAGCATAAGGAACCTTCTCTATCTTACCATGAGTCTTAGGAGAATACTCATAAGATAAATTAAGTCCACAAAGAACATTATTCCTTTCAAGACTTCAATATTGCAAATGTAGATAGTATCTTATTATTACATGAAACTTGAGACTATTCTATTTCATTTTTCTCCCACTCCGAAAAGTACGGATGTCTAGAAAAAATAGACAGTCATCTACAAGTCCTTCAAGTCTAATTGCTGGTGCCAACTACTATTTAATGAAAATACTCTCACATATTAGTAGAGTGTCCTTCAAATAAATAGTCACGAAAACTGTCTCAATACACGAGTATACTTAAGATATATCAAGATTTTGATCAAGAACATGTATCACAATCGTTCGATCAAATTCTATGTTCCATATCTTGAACAAATACCCAAATCCAAAGTTGGAAACTTGTAAGTCATGAATTTTACTTTCATGGTCTTTAATATGAACTCATTAGATTACACTTTGTAAATGATTTCCTCAAGATGCATTCAAGAAACAACATCTTGACATCCATTTGTCGTACCTCATTTTCACAATGAACGACAATGGATAAAAGATCCAGGTAAACTTTTGCATGGCTATTGGCGAGAAGGGTTTCACAAACCCACAACCATAACCCTTGCACTAAAGGTATCAACCTTTCCATCTACCATTCTTTTATCATCTTAAAAATCATCACACCCTATAGGTTTGACCACATTGGGTGCGTCTACAAATATCCAAACTTGTTGGATTACTAGGAATCTAATTCCGGGTTCACATTCACCTTACATGATTTTAAATCTATAACTTCTACCACTTCCCTAAATGATGAGTTCTTCTCTTATTTCAATAGAAAATGTCTAAAAAGACTTTTCGTAGAATAAGTGTCAAGAAGGTGGTCTTACAACCCTCTTACTCCAATTAGTCACTGGAAGTGTATTTCCATTATGTCCAAACGGAGTCCCTTCCTCTCCTCCCACTACTTGGTAGATCCCTAATTGGGATCAACCTCTTCACTGCCTCTTTATGAACATAAAGAAGGGACAGAACAATGAGAACAACTTCGACTACAACCTTTGATTTTCTCCTGTCCATTGGGATCACTAGGCAAGAATAGTGGTTGAACCACTTGCCCATTCTCCCACTAGGATCAGCAACCATCGGTTCCGTAGGAAGTTCCAAATAATCAAGATTAATTCTATGCTGAAATCTGGAATCAAGTTGTTTGAACCACGTTCTAACATCTCATCCAATAGAATTTTACTTGTTGATTTGTATTCTTCTATATGCCTTATCCTCTAAGAAAGCTACATTTGTACTCAACAAATACTTTCTTGACCAGAGGATTATAGAAGAAATAATTTCTAGTTTCGTTGCATGCCTTATAATCAAACCTTCATTGTTGCCTACATCTCGTCAATCCTTGCTTTCAGCTAGTGTGCCAAAATCCCCCAAATCTGAATGTGGTGTAGACTGGGCTTGCACCCATGACACAACTCTAGGGGTATTTCAGGAAACCAAGCAATGGTACTAGGCTATGAAGGAACCTGACTATCTCCGGTATACATTCCCAAATGAAACTAGTAACGAGGATAACTCATCATTGATTTGGTATTACCTTGTTCTCCTTTTCCGATAAATGGTTCCTAAACTCATATGAGAGATATACAAACCTCGATCAAATCGAAGTATCTCGATTCTCTTAATTACTTCTCAACTTTTGTCCAAAATTCTAGAAATTCTTCAACATTTCAGATCAATGAGATATTAAGTATAGAATCGAGATCTGGAGTGATCATCAATAAAAGTGATGAATTACTCGTACTCTCTCGTATCTTGAGCACCAAAGAATCCACACATATCGAAGTGTATTAATCCCCAAACTCTTTAGTCCATTTAATGTATAAGGACTCCTGGTTATCTAATCCTCTAAACAAGATTCAGAAAACAATATAGATTCCACCTCAGATCCTTTTGAGGTCCATCCCTTACTAGTATTAGAATCGAGTTTTGGATAAGTGTAACCAAGCCTAAGATCTTAATCATTTTACCCTCTAAATAAAATTCAAAAGCCCACTTAGATTCCACCTCCAAAATACTTAGAGGCTATCTTTACTAGTCTTTCAATCTTATTTAGATAAATATGATTATCTTAAGATCTTATCAAAGAGTTCATTAATACAAGGAGTCATCTATACCTTATCACTTGTAGTAATATTACACTTAGAACCATTTACAGGACTTTGAGATTGTTAATCATTTGTCTCACAATAATAAGAGCATTATTTAACTTAATTCCAACTAATAACTGGAGATTAAGTGCTAAATAATTCCGCTCAAATAATAAAGAGACAAAATAACAATCAAATTGTTTCGCAAACATAAAATCCCAATGGCTCTTTCCATATTATCGTACCCATGCTTATCCTTATAGTATACTCTATCTCATTGTGTCATTTGGTCACCTAGGACCATATTGCAACAACTTGCAATAGTGATTAGTTATTCTAGAATCTACAATCAAGATAGACTCAATTACTAACCATAACACAATGAATAGAGTCTTACTCCATTATAGAGTTTCCAGGGAAGGCTACCTCCTCATTAATCCTATCCTTGCTGAAAAGCAAAAAGGTTCATTAATCCTATCTTTGCTCAAAAGCAAAAAGGTTAGAGGCCTACCATACTATTGGTTGCTTTAAAATAATCTATTCTCTATGAATAGCTTACATTGAACCTTTCAGGGACACGTTCATCCTGGTGAATATAGTCCACACTGAACCGCAAGAGATCATCTTAAAAGATTTCTCAAGCATTATGTCACATGAATCAATGTTTGCAAGTGGAACCTCCACCATGTTAAAGTGACCAATCATGTTTTACCAAATGGTCTCTTGTAAAAATCGTGATCGGTTCATAAGTAGAGATATATTATAGCTTGATAGCATATTTTGTATAACTCCATAATTAAAATGTTCAAATTATCATAAATACCCTTCCATCGAGAAAATAAATATGGTATCCTATTTTGATGTCTTTATTGCGAAGTACTTGACATGAGAATCAAAACTATGCAATAAACCATCTCATCAAAATAAAACCATTTTCATTGGAAGATTTATAATTATTTTTTGAACAAGAATTTTCTAACACGAACAAATGTCATAAGTGGAAAGAATTATAACGAGACATGTTACAGTTTTCACAAATTAGTTGGTGATGTCTAAACATATAACTAGTTGTGGAAATACGACATTCAAATAAAATAAATGTATTAAACAGGAGTTGCACAAATGATGAATACTTTCATATATGATGCATGAAGCAAAATTATGCACAAGTAGATCCAAAACTACTATAATATGACAACAACCTAAAACCTCAAAATCTTAAACACATTTCTCTATAGGAGAAATAAATGTGATTTATGGTTAGGCCGGGACCCTCCCAATTAAATATATCTAGCATCTCATGCAATATTTAATTTATAGTCGTTAAAATTTGGCCATCATTGACATTGTTTGGATATTCTATAGGAAGTCCTTGCGATGTCCTTGATTTAAGTGTATAACCCCTATGTTGATAATATTTTAAGTACCAAATTAATTACGTCACCTATAGGGTAATCATGATTAATTCACACTTAAAAAGTTATCACCTAATTGGGCCCAATCCAGTAACCAAAATAGTGCAGCCCTCCTATAGGGAGACTAATTAGATTAGTACGAGGCATACACAAATTTTTACTAATGGGCTAATAGGGGAGGCCGTGGGTTCAAAAATTGTACCATCTCTCACTTAATATTTTGAACTCTTGGATTTTAATTAATAATTACCCAATCAATTTTAACTCTTAAAATCAATTTAATTATTAATAAATGTATTTATTTTCTAATCTAACATTTAGAAAATAAAATAAAATATAAAACAATGCATTACAGTATAGTACCTAGAGCGGTGTTCATGCGATCTACATGACATGTTATTTAATGACATTCATTCATAATTTATTAAAGCAATAAATAAATGCGATAATAAAATAAACATGAACATAATTTATGGCCAAACCTAGACACAAAAATTACAAATTAATTAAAGAGTTTATTGAACCACAACCCGGCTCAATTCTTCAATTTCCATTTGTAAGTGTCCAGCCATTTATTTGAACTCTTCAAATAATATTTCTCATCCTGAAATGAAGTCCGGCACAATCTGCAATTCAATTGAAATCTGGCCCAACACAATTAATTCACCATTTTCTTTCGGCCCAGTTGAAAACAAAACAGCCCAAATGAAACAAACCGGTCCAACTGGAATCCAATTTGGCCCAAGATTAAGTATCCATCTTCTCCTTTTCGAAATTGCCTTGGAAGTCCTCCATGCTTCAGCAGTGGTGAAATTCGGTCCTCAGATTTCAATTTCAACAGCAATACAATTGAAAAACAATTTCTAATTATATATATTGCAGTAAATTAAAATCAAATGTGAAACATGGAGTCGTAATCCACCCCTTTGTTACAAGACTCGATAAAACAAATACAAGAATTTAACACAAAAATTCTATGGCCATAAATTTGTTCAAACGGGAATATCGTTCATCCAATAACAAATAAATCACATAATCCTAACACCGCTCAACTAACACATGCATAAACAAAGATTATTTATTCCTAAATACACAAAACAGTATCAAAAACCTGACGCTCTGATACCAATTGTTGGGAACCCGGGTTGTTCTACTCACAAAAATTGATTTCTTGTGATAGATCATCCCGTTAGAGGATTTTCTGTTCTATGTATTCAACTTGGAATAAATAATTTTGCGCACACAAAAAGAAAAAGATATTACCCTTGTAGCGTGCTTTACAATAATCTCTTTTCGCTACTTCTTGATTTCGCCAAAGCTTCAAACCCTCAAGCTTTCCTCGGTGTTCTCCAATGGTAACTGTGCAGGTGTGTGGTCACCTTTTTCAAGACCTAGGTTAAACTATGATTAGAGTTTATTTGTAAAGAGGAACCACACACTACATACTTTAGTGTGTGTCTCGCCACTTTTCCAATTATGTTAAGAAAAATAGTCTTTGGAGACTATTTGTAACCTCTTTACACTCCAAAATCCTATCGGGCCTAGTACCATAACCCAGGCTCATTTCTGCACAACCCAATACAGGTAATAAGCTTGTATAAACCCATTTTAGTGAAGCCACCGAGGGAACTTGATTGGACCCAATTAAACTAAGCTCCAATAAATTAATTATGACCCGATCAACTCTTGATCAGTCAAATTAATTTATTAATCACGTTATATTCCACTAAAAGAATGAGATTGCACTCTTAGTAAAATTGAAATTACTGAAACAATTAATCAATAATTATATTATCTGACTTATCGTTCCTACATGTTACCCCCGTCGATCAACTCGAATATTCGGAGCAAGTTAAAATGACCAAAATGCCCTTCTCCGAATATTCATAAATTCTCAACTCTCATCTTCTATCTGACAGTTCGATGTGATCTCATCACATCATAGAATTCAACAGTCACTGTCGAATTACTGAGCTCAGATTCAACTGTCCACTAGAAGAACCAGTGAGATTATGATCATACCTAAAAGGTGACGGATTCCATAATACGAATATATGTTCCTCGTTAGTTCACTTTAATTCCCAATGTACGGAGATATTGATCATCAATTTAATCTCACCCATTGATACCTCAAAGAACTTCAAGTTAGTAATCAAAGTCCATTATTCGATTAGGATTAAGGTCCTACGTACGATAATCAAGTGAAATTAAATTTGTATGATCAATGTCACAAATTAATTTCACGTGGTCCCGTCCAATACGTTCCAAACGTACTCTCAATTTTATTACCAAAGTCAAAGATAGACTTTAATAAATTGTCCATATTTATTTATCGATCGTGAACGTTAATTTTAGATCGAATCACAAATTGAATCTTTCTGTGTTTAACAACTTAAACACTCAATTTGTAATATTAAATCGACCCGTGGACAAACGCAACTTCATATTAATATAATCAATTAATATTTTATTTTAAATATCGTGAATTATACTCTATGGGCATATATAATTCCAACAGGAAATACAAGACACGGACTTCAAACTCGTGGTAAAATGGAATAATGAAGTTATTTTTTATTCAGAATATCTTGCTTCAAAAGTTAGAACATGAAGAATATCAATGTCAGATACTCATAAAAAATTTTTTATATCTGATGGCTTTCCAAAGTACATATGTTGAACAATCTGAAAGTTAGTCAGAAACTGGAGAAGAATACCATTTAGATTGAAATAATAATGAAATGGATACTTGACGATATCAAAATAAAGACAATTATTAAAGAAATTACGCGGAAGTTATTGTAGGCAATTGATGAAAGATAAGGACGTGTAAAGAAGAAATTTTCAAAAAGTTGGATTCTCCATTTCAGATCTAACATATGTAAAGTTGTACAATTGTTTTTCTTTTTCAAATTGCACATCTATCTATAAAGTAATAACAAAAGTTCACTTTTACACAGAAGTTATAGATGTGATGTACCAGCATCTTTTTTGCTATATAGATCATATCATGCATAGAATGAAGGACACATATCACAAAACACACAACGCAAACTCATATTCTACAAAGCACTCAAAAATCTCTATCATGTAAACTTGTACAACTTTTTTCCAATAAAATCATAACACTTTTTCGAATTATTATTCTCTTTTACTTCATTTATTTGTCGGGCAAGGTCTAAAAGAGCAAACACTAGGTAAGCGATTAAACTATTCAGAATATGTACATTATTTTTAAAAAGTTTTATTTCCAATATTGTTGAAATTGCGGTGATTTTTGTTTACGTATCTAAGCTTTTTGGAAGAGCAAAAGATGCCCCTGTGATAGAGAGAGAAAAGAGTTGAAAGGAAAATGAGGAGGAAATAGGAAAACATAAAATCAAATTTATGGGAATTTAGAAAATGACGTCATTTAAAAAAAATGATACGTTCACAAGAACAATTGCTTAAACATTAGGAAGCGTTTGCTCTTTTAATATTTTGTGTGTGTGTGTGTGTGTTTATTAAAATTAAAATTAAAAAATAGAAGTTATCAAGTAAAATTTTCTTTGATATATTATAAAATTTATGTGTTTAACCAATTATTACTTTTTTTCATTGGGCCGTAGAATATTTTAAATAAAATTATTAAAATTATTATCTCATTCGATGAGATTATTAATTTAATACTTTAATTGAGTTCGATAAGAAAGTTTTATTATTTAAATGAGGTTTTTAATTTATTCAACATTCATTTAGCGTGTTTCATTGTATTAGGGATGCATAAGAACATTATTTCAAATTTACAATTTAAAATTTCTTAAAAATTTGGTTCACTTTTAAGGAGCATTTAATTGGAAAATTAGATACTGAAGTGAAAATCTACATCCCATAAAATTAATTTCAAGATTAAATATTGTTTTATCTTTAGATGCATTAATTTTTGTTTGTCAAAACTCATTTGAATCCTACCCGAATACTTAGAAAACTCCACATTATCGTGCATCACCTTTTGACTAACTTACTCACTTTCGACCAGAATGTAACGTTAACAAATTGATGTTATCAGGGCCGGACCTGGGCCAAGACAAATCAAGCCCGCGCCTTGAGCCTCCAATAAGTAAGGGCCTTTTTTTCCCCCTAAAATATGTGAATTTAAACTGAGCCCAAGCTGCCCAACCATACATGACCAACTGTGATGAGAATCATGGCGAGCTTGACGGAAAGAACTACAAATCAAGCCAAACAAAGCTTCCAGCATGTTCGAAGAGCTTCACAGATCGAGCATTGCGAGAGTGAACAAGGTTCGAGGCTAAACCAAGTGAGCAAGCCAAGAGACAAGCCGAGAATCGAGTTGGAAACCAAGAAAATCAAAAATTATGCAGAAGACACGTTACGGCCGTAACCAAATATTCTCACGGCAGTAAGTCACTCTCGGATCAAAATGAAGAATTTCAGGTTTTCAAAGTCACAGCCGTAAATTTATGGTCACGGCCGTAATCCTTAAGCAGAAGTACAGTTACGGCCGTAAATGATGCTGTCACGGCTGTATTTCCAAATTAATGTAAATCATGCGGATTTTTATTTCCTTAATTATAGGATCGATGCAAGAACCAGAGGTATATTAAACCCGAGACCTGTTACAATGCGGAAACAAGAACCATAATGGGGGAACGCCACAAGGAATGTCCAGATCCTTGATAAGTTCGATTTGTTGTACGCCACAAATATCTTACAATATTTGATAAGTTCGAAGGTGTTCAATCAATAACAATATTTGGGAGAGAAATAACTCAACACAATTTTCATTCAATCAAAGTCTGTCTTTAATATTAAAATGAAGACGTCTTTATATAGGCTACCAGAATAAAAATCCTAGTCTACTTAGTAAACTAAATAAAATCTAATTTAATTAAGGAATAGATAAAATCTCTCATAATGGAGTCCTAATTTAATTGGAAACAATAATAAAGACAAAGTAAATATAATCCTTATAATTAAGGAAATAAAAATTCGCATGATTTGCGTTAATCTGGAATTACGGCCGTGACAGCATCATTTACGGCCGTAACTGTACTTCTGCTTAAGGATTACGGCCATGACCACAGACTTACGGCCGTAACTGTTAAAATCTTGGAACTCTTTAATTTTCACCCGAGGATGACTTACGGCCGTGACAAGCTAGCTTACGGCCGTAAATACGGTTCTGATCCATTTTGACCTGGTTTGATCTTTGAAGCTCTCCGAACCTCTTTGAATTCTTGTTTTGGCTTGAATATTTGATTTTTTCTGGCAAGCCCGCCATGATTCTCTTCATTCCCTCCTTCTTTAGGATGATTCGTCCCGAATCATAGCTTTGTTAATGATGTTTCAGTGCACCCCCTGGATCAAATGGAAATTCTTTGCTTTCATGCCATAGGACCAACTGATAGATCCCCATTACTTGAATTATATGGATTGATCGAAATGTGAGCTTCCTTGGCCATATGTGGTGGGGCTCAAACTTCTGGTTACTTCGAACCTGCAAGAAGAATTTTAAAAAAATGGGGAGGGAATTATTAGTTTCATAAGGTACAAGGTATGGATCCCTGTACTCATGAGGAATCATCACCACCTCCTCTCTTCCCAGAACGAGGCTATTTTTTTCCCCTCTTTCAATCTTTTCACTCTCTTGCTCAATATTTTTACTCTCATGCCCAACCACACATTCATTTTCAAAATTCTCAAGCTCAAAGACCTCCACCACACTTTTATCCTCTATTTCAAAATTCGGAGTTTAATCAACTACTTCAATTGTCAACTACTTCAATTTTCAACTCTTCAAATTCAATATTCTTAGCATGAGGCTCTACTATAATCTCACACTCACTTCCCCTTTGTAATTCAGGCTCAGCCTCCCTTTCACTTTCCTGTTGCAACTTGGCTAATTTTTCCCTTACTCTTTTTGCAATCATCTCCTCCTTTAACTGTCTTAATAACATTCTCACCTCATCAAATTCATCCCTCATTTTCGAGACACCATCTCCTATTTTTGAAGCACC
Source organism: Ligustrum vulgare (assembly GCA_963555705.1). Classification (NCBI taxonomy): domain Eukaryota; kingdom Viridiplantae; phylum Streptophyta; class Magnoliopsida; order Lamiales; family Oleaceae; genus Ligustrum; species Ligustrum vulgare. Next base: position 36,593,568 of record OY743171.1, on the reverse strand, counting down.
ATCTTCCAATACTTTCAGCTCATCTCCAATTCCAACTCTAGGTTTATGATCATTCCTATTCTCCCTCCTAACTCTAGGAACTGTTTGAGGTTTTTCCCTGAATTTAGACATTGTGGAGTTGGATGTGGAATGGAAAGATTCGATAAAAAGGAGCAAAGAAACTCAAGGAAGTGGTCCTTGAATTTTGGAATTGAGTTTTTTTTTTTTGAATAATGAATTTTCAGAATTAAATAAAATAAATAAAAAAATTTTAATTAATTTTTTTTTTAATAAATTCGAATATCTGACACGATCGCGACAAAACAAACGAGAGTTAAGTTGGACGAAAAATGAATAAGATAAACACTTTTGAATTTTTGTTGGATTTTTATATGAATCAAAAACTGAAAATTTTTACTGGAACGAAGAACACGAAGAAAAAGTAAACTCAAGAAAAAAAAGACTCAATAACAAGATATAGATGATTTTGTGCAGACTCTATGATAAAAACAAAAAAATCAAACTAGGATAGAATAAACCTGAATTCAGAGTTCAGCTTTGATACCAAAAGATGTGATCCCGGGAGGGGGTCACGACGAACACACGGAATTAACGCCGGGAAAGTTTCGAATTCAGGTTGGAACGAACGGTAACAATGCAACCCCGACCTCACGACGCAAGAACCAGGAGTATATTAAACCGGAGACCCATTACGATGCGGAAACAAGAACCATAATGGGGTGAACGCCACAAGGAATGTCCAGATCCTTGATAAGTTCAATTGGTGAACGCCACAAATATCTCACAATATTTGATAAGTCCGAAGGTGTTCAATCAAGAACAATATTTGGGAGAGAAATAACTCAACACAATTTTCATTCAATCAAAGTCTGTCTTTAATATTACAATGAAGACGCCTTTATATAGGCTACCAGAATAAAAATCCTAGTCTACTTAGGAAACTAAATAAAATCTAATCTAATTAAGGAATAGATAAAATCTCTCATAATGGAGTCCTAATTTAATTGGAAACAATAATAAAGACAAAGTAAATATAATCCTTATAATTAAGGAAATAAAAATCCGCATGATTTGCATTAATCTGGAATTACGGCCGTGACAGTATCATTTACGGTCGTAACTGTACTTCTGCTTAAGGATTACGGCCGTGACCATAAACTTACGGCCGTAACTGTTAAAATCTTGGAACTCTTTAATTTCCACCCGAGGATGACTTACGACCGTGACAATCTAGCTTACGGCCGTAAATACGGTTCTGATCCATTTTGACTTGGTTTGATCTTTGAAGCTCTCCGATACTGTTTGAATTCTTGTTTTTGCTTGAATATTTGATTTTTCTGTCAAGCCCGCCATGATTCTCATCATTCAATGATGAGGACCGGAGTGGCACAAGTTGCACAACGAGTAAGGATCCGTTGCATGTACCGGTTCATTTTTCGTCCAACTTAACTCTCGTTTGTTTTGTCGAGTTCGTGTCAGATTTTCGGATTTATTAAAAAAAAAATTAATTATTTTTTTTTAATTTTTTTATTTAATTTCCAAAATTCATTATTTAAAAAAAAAAAAAAAAAGAGTCAATTCCAAAATTTAAGGACCACTTCCTTGAGTTTCTTTGCTCCTTGTTATCGAATATTTCCATTCCCTTCCACATCTAACTCCACAATGTCTAAATTCAGAGAAAAAAACCTCAAACAGTTCCTAGAGTTAGGAGGGAGAATATGAATGATCATAAACCTAGAGTTGGAATTGGGGATGAGCTGAAAGTATTGGAAGATGGTGATTCAAAATTATGAGATGGTGTTTCGGAAATGAGGGATGAATTTGATGAGGTGAGAATGACATTAAGGCAGTTAAAGGAGGAGATGATTGCAAAGGGAGCAAAGGAAAAATTAGGTAAGTTGCAACGGAAAAGTGAGAGGGAGGCTGAGCCTGAATTACAAAGGGGGAGTGAGTGTGAGATTATAGTAGAGCCTCATGTTGAGACTGAATTTGAAGTAGTTGAACAAGCTCCGAATTTTTAGTTAGGAAGTTAGGAATTAGAAGATAAAATTTTGGGTAGCAATGAGGGAGTGCTAGAAATAGTTGATGAAAATGTGGAGTTAGAAGAGGTTGTTGGGCTTGAAAGTACGAAAGGTGAGAAAAAAGTTTCAAAGGGAGAACGGGGTGAAGAGAAGGGCCTCGTGGTTAAAAGAGTGGAATTGGCGGTGATGATTCATGAATACAAGGATCCATACCTTGTACCTCATGAAACTAACATTTCCCTCCCCATTTTATGTGACTCCTTTTTGCAGGTTGATTACACATGGAAGCTTGAGTCAAATCCACCTTGGCAAATTAACCTCATGTTTCAATACATTCGTGTTCACCAATTGGAGGATTTCCGCTTAATGAATTCATGTCATGGAGTCCATAATTTCCCATTTGATCCTGGTGGGGCATCTGTAAATCACGAACCAAGCTATGATTCGGGACGAATCATCCTAAAGAAGGAGGGAATGATGAGAATCATGGCGGGCTTGACGGAAAGAACTGAAAATCAAGCCAAACAAAGCTTCCAGCATGTTTGAAGAGCTTCACAGATCAAGTATTGCGAGAGTGAACAAGGTTCGAGGCTAAACCAAGTGAGCAAGCAAAGAGACAAGCCGAGAATCGAGTTGGAAACCAAAAAAATCAAAAATTATGCAGAAGCAAAGTTACGGCCGTAACCAAATATTCTCACGGCCGTAAGTCACTCTCAGATCAAAATGAAGAATTTCAGGTTTTCAAAGTTACGCCCGTAAGTTTATGGTCACGGCCGTCCTTAAGCAGAAGTATAGTTACGGCCGTAAGGAATGTTGTCACGGCCGTAAATCCAGATTAACGCAAATCATACGGATTTTTATTTCCTTTTTCCTATTTTAGTATTTTAGGAGTCTATTTTGAGAGATTTTATCTATTCCCTAATTAGATTAGATTTTATTTAGTTTCCTAAGTAGACTTGAATTTTTAATCTGGTTTCCTATATAAAGGCATCTTCATTGTAATACAAGAAAAGACTTTGATTATTGAATAAAATTATTGAGTGTTTTTACCCTCTCTAAAGGTGAGGATTTTCCCTTTAAACAACGAACTTATCAAGATTCAAATCTTGTGGCGTTCAACAAATCGATCTTATCAAGGATCTGGGAATTCCTTGTGACGTTCCCCCATTATGGTTCTTGTTTTCGCATCGTAACGGGTCACGCGTTTAATATACCCCTGGTTCTTGCGTCGTGAAGTCGGGGTTGCATTGTTACCGTCCGTTCCAACCTGAATTCGGAACTTTTCCGGCGCTAATTCCGCGTGTTCGTCGTGACCCCCTCCCGGGATCACATCATCTGGTATCAGAGCTGGACTCTGAATTCAGGTTTATTCTATCCTAGTTTGATTTTGTGTTTTTATCATAGAGTCTGCACAAAAATCATCCATATCTTGTTATTGAGTTTTTTTTTCTTGAGTTTGCTTTTTCTTCGTGTTCTTCTTTCCAGTAAAAATTTTCAGTTTTTTATTCATATAAAAATCCAACAAAAATTCAAAAGTGTTTATCTTATTCATTTTTCGTCCAACTTAACTCTCGTTTGTTTTTTTTGCGTTCGTGTCAGATTTTCGAATTTATTAAAAAAAAAAATAATTAAACTTTATTTATTTATTTTATTTTATTCTGAAAATTCATTATTCAAAAAAAAAAAAAAAAGAGTCAATCCCAAAATTCAAGGACCACTTCCTTGAGTTTCTTTGCTCCTTGTTATCGAATCTTTCCATCCCATTCCACATTCAACTTCACAATGTCTAAATTCAGGGAAAAACCTCAAACAGTTCCTAGAGATAGGAGGGAGAATAGGAATGATCATAAACCTAGAGTTGGAATTGAGGATGAGCTGAAAGTATTGAAAGATGGTGCTTCAAAAATAGGAGATGGTGTCTCGGAAATGAGGGATGAATTTGATGAGGTGAGAATGATATTAAGGCAGTTAAAGGAGGAGATGCTTGCTAAGAGAGTAAGGGAAAAATTAGCCAAGTTGCAACAAGATAGTGAAAGGGAGGCTGAGCCTGAATTACATAGGGGAAGTGAGTGTGAGATTATAGTAGAGCCTCATGTTAAGAATATTGAATTTGAAGAGTTGAAAATTGAAGTAGTTGATCAAACTCCGAATTTTGAAATAGAGGATAAAAGTGTGGTGGAGGTTTTTGAGCTTGAGAATTTTGAAAATGAATGTGTGGTTGGGCGTGAGAGTAAAAATATTGAGCAAGAGAGTGAAAAGATTGAAAGAGGGGAAAAAAATAGCCTCGTTGTGGGAAGAGAGGAGGAGGTGGTGATGATTCCTCATGAGTACAGGGATCCATACCTTGTACTTTATGAAACTAATAATTCCCTCCCCATTTTTTTAAAATCCTTCTTGCAGGTTCGAAATAACCAGAAGTTTGAGCCCCACCACATATGGCCAAGGAAGCTCACATTTCGATCAATCCATATAATTCAAGTAATGGGGATCTATCAGTTGGTCCTATGGCATGAAAGCAAAGGATTTCCATTTGATCCAGGGGGTGCACTGAAACATCATTAACAAAGCTATGATTCGGGACAAATCATCCTAAAGAAGGGGGGAATGATGAGAATCATGGCGGGCTTGACAGAAAAATCAAATATTCAAGCCATAACAAGAATTCAAACAGGTTCGGAGAGCTTCAAAGATCAAACCAGGTCAAAATGGATCAGAACCGTATTTACGGCCGTAAGCTAGCTTGTCACAGCCGTAAGTCATCCTCGGGTGGAAATTAAAGAGTTCCAAGATTTTAACAGTTACGGCCGTAAGTTTGTGGTCACGGCCGTAATCCTTAAGCAGAAGTACAGTTACGGCTGTAAATGATGCTGTCACGGCCGTAATTCCAGATTAACGCAAATCATGCGGATTTTTATTTCCTTAATTATAAGGATTATATTTACTTTGTCTTTATTATTGTTTCCAATTAAATTAGGACTCCATTATGAGAGATTTTATATATTCCTTAATTTGATTAGATTAGATTTTATTTAGTTTCCTAAGTAGACTAGGATTTTTATTCTAGTAGCCTATATAAAGGCGTCTTCATTGCAATATTAAAAACAGACTTTGATTGAATGAAAATTGTGTTGAGTTATTTCTCTCCCAAATATTGTTCTTGATTGAACACCTTCGAACTTATCAAATATTGCGAGATATTTGTGGCGTTCACCAAATTGAACTTATCAAGGATATGGACATTCCTTGTGGCGTTCACCCCATTATGGTTCTTGTTTCCGCATTATAACGAGTCTCGAGTTTAATATACCCCTGGTTCTTACTTCGTGAGGCTCGGGTCGTAGTGTTACCGTCCGTTCCCACCTGAATTCGGAACTTTCCCAGCGTTAATTCTGCGTGTTCATCGTGACCCCCTCCCGGGATCACATCTTCTGGTATCAGAGCCGGACTCTGGATTCAGGTTTTATTTTTTTTTCTATTCTATCCAGTTTGATTTTGTGTTTTATCATAGAGTCTACACAAAATCATCCATATCTTGTTCTTCGTGTCAGTAAAATTTTTCCATTATTTGATCGATACAAAAATTCATCAAAAATTCAATCTTGTTTATTTTATTCGATTCTTGTCCAAATCCTGTCCCGTTTGTTTTTCCGTGTTTGTTGTCGAATTTCGGATTTTAAAAAAAATTAATTTTTTTATTTTTTATTTTTTTATTTAATTCGAAATTTCATCCGTTAGTCAAAAAAAAAGGAGGAAGTATTCCAAAATACAAGGACCACTTCCTTGAGTTTCGTAACTCCTTATTATCGAATCTTTCCATTCCATTCCACAATGTCTAAATTCAGGGGAAAACCTCAAACAGTTCCTAGAGTTAGGAGGGAGGATAGGATTGATCACAAACCTAGAGTTGGAATTGGGGATGAGCTGAAAATATTGGAAGATGGTGCTTCAAAAATAGGAGATGGTGTTTCGGAAATGAGGGATGAATTTGATGAGGTGAGAATGATGTTAAAGCAGTTAAAGGAGGAGGTGATTGCAAAGAGAGCGAGGGAAAAATTGGCTAACTTGCAAGAGAGGGAGAGTGAAGGAGAGGCTGATGATAGATTACAACAGAAGAATGAAAGTAAGAATGTGGTGGACTTACCATTGGAGCCTCGAGATAGGACTATTGAGATTGAAACTGAGGAATTGAAATTTGAATTAGTTGATCAAATCTCAACAATTGAGGTAGAGGGTGAGCACTTGGGTAGTAAGGAAGTGAATGGGCACGGGGATAAAATTATTGATGAGGTACATGAGAAGAAAACTGATAATCTGGGAGAGGTGGTTGGGTGTGAAAAGTTAGACGAGGAGCACGAGAGAAAAGAAATAGAAGAGAATGAACCAGAAAGTGAGGTGACTGTTGGAGGCGAAGAGAAGGGCCTCGTGGTGCGAAAAGAAGAAGTGGAAGAGTTGTATCATGAGTACAAGGATTCATACCTTGTACATGGAGAAACTAACATTCCCCACCCTATTTTGCTTAATTCTTTCTTACAGGTTGATCATTATACATGGGAGTATGAGTCACACCAACCATGGCAATTCATGCACGTGTTTCAATACCTTCTTGTCTACTACCAATTGAAGAAGCACAATTTATTGAATTCATGTCATGGAGTCCATAATTTCCCATTTGATCCAAGTGGAGCATCTGTAAATCACGAACCAAGTTATGATTCGGGACGAATCATCCTAAAGAATGGGGGAATGATGAAAATCATGGCGGGCTTGACGGAAAGAACTACAAATCAAGCCAAACAAAGCTTCCACCATGTTCAGAGAGCTTCACAGATCAAGCATTGCGAGAGTGAACAAGGTTCGAGGCTAAACCAAGTGAGCAAGCCAAGAGACAAGCCGAGAATCGAGTTGGAAACCAAGAAAATCAAAAATTATGCAAAAGCAAAGTTACGGCCGTAACCAAATATTCTCACGGCCGTAAGTCACTCTCGGATCAAAATGAAGAATTTCAGGTTTTCAAAGTTACGGCCGTAAATTTATGGTCACGACCGTAATCCTTAAGCAGAAGTACAGTTACGGCCGTAAATGATGCTGTCATGGCCGTAATTCCAGATTAACGCAAATCATGCGGATTTTTATTTCCTTAATTATAAGGATTATATTTACTTTGTCTTTATTATTGTTTCCAATTAAATTAGGACTCCATTATGAGAGATTTTATCTATTCCTTAATTAGATTAGATTTTATTTAGTTTCCTAAGTAGACTAGGATTTTTATTCTGGTTGCCTATATAAAGGCGTCTTCATTGTAATACAAGAATTATAATTTGATTATTGAATAAAATTATTTAGTGTTTTTATCCTCTCTAAATGTGAGGATTTTCCCTTTAAACAACGATCTTATCAAGATTCAAATCTTGTGGCGTTCAACAAATCGAACTTATCAAGGATCTGGACATTCCTTGTGGCGTTCCCCCATTATGATTCTTGTTTCTTCATCGTAACGGGTCTCGGGTTTAATATACCCCCGATTCTTGCGTCGTGAGGCTCGGGTCATAGTGTTACCGTCCGTTACAACCTGAATTCGGAACTTTACCGGCGTTAATTCCGCGTGTTCGTCGTGACCCCCTCTCGGGATCACATCAAACTGAGCCCAGAAACTAAAGCCAAGGCCCATACGCCCAAATTAAGAATTCTGAATCAGAATCATTCAAACCCAATTGCCATCCATTCTTCTCGATTTCTAGTTCTCAGTGGAGAGAAAAATCCCAAAATCAATTGAACCTTAAATCTTTGAAAGAAAATCCCAAAATCATGATAATCATCAAGAATTAGGAGTTACCGATTGAACTGACTGATAGCGTCTCCCTTCTCGGCTCCTCCCATCTTCGGTCTAGATCCGGCCCTGCTGAGAAAGTTCCGACTTCCGAAAATTTTGAGAATGAGAGTCTGCAGCTCTGCTAGCCTGGGTAAATGGTAATGGGTAATAAGTTATCCTTTTTCTACATAAGCATAGATCTCGTAGCGTGCTCCAATATCTTGTTTTCAACTTGGCCATTAAGTGTTCATGAAATTCCAATTTGCCACAAGAAATCGGGAGGCTTGAAGGGAATCTGAAATAATGCATACAACATATTTAGATTCTCAAAATTAAATTTACCTGAATCAAATTGAGGGAGCTGGACTCTCCTCCATAGTAGTCATTTTTGTCCATGTGTAAAACCTGCTCCAGTAAATCACAGAATTAAAGGCTTAAGAGTAATTTCTCGATCCAATCTAATGTAAACAAATTTGTTCATCAACAACATAAATGAATGCATTACATCATTAGCCATTAGTTAGTTTAATAATAATCAAATCCAGAAGATAAACTCCTGAACGAGATATATAATCTCTCTCATACTAAAAAGTAATTGTCAAACCTGGAAGACAAGAAAAGAAAATAATATATTCAATAAGTCCTGGCCTAAGGAAACAACTACCATACCTACCATGTAATAATCAATCAATTCAGTAACTATTATGAATATAAGATTAGCTAATATAAATAGATTAACCGTGCATCACTAGATGTTTGATATTTAATATTATTATATTAATAAATAATATTTTATATAATAATTAAAATGTCTTTATAGAAAAGAATATTTGTTAGGACAATATAATAGACTATTACAAATTTACAAGCATTATAAATAATTTTATAAATGCTTTTATTTTCTTGAACATAGTTTTTGAATTTCTAATTGTGGAATCAAAGTTTCGATTATTACTTAATTTATTATTTGGGCGGTGATTTCGTTCACTGTGCATTGTGCAATTTTTACTATTTGAATTTTGAAATTAATCTTTAATCGTTTTCTATGCTAAATAAGGGCCCAATTTTTTCAAAATATATTTTTTGTCTTGGACCCTAAGAATCACAGGTACGGCTCTGGATGCTATAGGAACGGGTCAAAGTCCTTGTAGTTAATCCTACAGTTCCACACATAGTTTGGTGCCACACAATATATAGAAGATAAGCGAACGACATAATTCCTTCAATCATATGAGAACTCGAAACAACGAGGTCCCTCCTGGCAAAACAGACAGGTACAAAGAAGAGAGGACATCTAGACCTCTTATAGATCCGAACATGGAGCAGTTTTACAAAGTTTAGAAAAGATGCAAAAGAAAATGGAAGAAATGTGTAGAAATAAGCAAGTCTCCCAGAGGCATGAGAAAGAAGAAGTGCAATCCCAACCTAGACATTCTCAAATTCTATCATACCACGATCAGCCTCATACAAACTATTCATCTCAAATCTGGAGTGCAGTGGGTGAGAGTACTCCTCAATCCCAAGAGCCCAAGTATGTTCCTCACTCAAAGTTTCCAGATTTTAGTGTGTTCAGTAGGTTTAGAAACCCGCAAGTGAAGCATATCAGAACTAAAAAAAATCAGATCACGCTGTTAAATCCAGCGCGAGAAGGGACAGGTCACAAATTTCAAGTGGAGATAAGAAAAAAGCACATGATGGTTGGAGCTCAACCTTGCCTTTGAAATAGCCTTCGGTCACCACGTCACCCAAACTAGATATAAGTGAAGTCAAACATTTGAAGAAACGATTGTAAGGGTTGGAGGCCAAGCAAGAAGGACTCTGTTTTTCAAATTATTCTACAAAAGGCATCTCCTTTTATAGAAGCGATTCTCGCTCAACCTCTATATGAAAAATGAAGATGTCCCATCTAATTGGGTATAACAGCGAGACGGTCTTGTATCCCACTTGGATTAGTATATGACAAGGATGGAGCTTCAGAGGGCTAGTGATGCAATTATACGTAGGACTTTTCCTTTGACGCTTGATGATCATGCGCATAGGTGGTTCTTTAACCTCACTCAGCACTCAATTTCAAGCTGGACTCAATTGAGCGCTCATTTCATGAAACAATTTATGGGGTCTAAGATTCAGGTCACTCCAAAAGAAAGCCTAGTGACTATCAGACAAGATAAAACTAAATCTTCGAAGAGTTACTTGAGTCGGTTCAACCCATATGTTATGAATTTGGAGAACGTATTTTCCATCATCCAATCCACGACAAATTGAATGAAACATGGCAGATGATTCTTTAATAATGGCCACCATGTCCGGGTTAGTGCCCTAGAAAAGGTTCTGGTGGTCAGTGCATAAATATGGGACGCGAACTTATTAAGAATTCCTCCACAGAGCTAAAAAATTTCAGATCCTCATGATCACGGAAAGAATGATGCAAATAAAATAGATAAGAAGAGGAAGAGAGCGAATAGAAGGCAGCCTAGGAGGAACAATTTTGAGAGGAGAAAAGATTTCGGGCCAACAAATTTGTTCAGCTCTTATAACGGACCAACCTACATTCCTACCCCATTAATATGTCAACGGAGAATATATTTATGAGTATTAAGGATAATAATTTTCTTCACCCAGCTAGACATCTGAATCAAGAATTGGCTAGGTCGGACCAATCAAGGTATTGCAAGTATCACGGGTTTGCATGACACAACAGGGATGAATGCAAAGAAATCAATAAGTTAATAAAGAAAGGAAGCATCCATGAATATTTTTCCCAAAGAGGTAGAATGGTGAGATTGCCAGTTTAACCACAACCATATTCATCGTAACCTATTGTCAACAATGTTCGGAAGAACTGAACTCGTGAGATCCGTAGTTGATGAGGGAAAACCAAAGTCAAGTCGACTCGAAGAGGAGGAGGCGATACTTGATTTGAGAGGCTAGAAATAGTTATCAGGTTTGCACTCAATTCGTCCCATTGGATCATTCAAAATCATTTAGTTTTACAGAGTCAGGTCGGCTCGAAGAGGAGGAGGCGATATGTTCACTAAACCGAAAGTGCACGGGTCGAACAATTAATAAAGTGGACGTGAGTCCAAGTATCGATCCCACAGAGATTGTTGTAAATTGTATTTTAGACTACAGACCTTAACCGGAACAAGAGATTTGATTGAGTTGAAATTTTTGTTTTTGAAAATTAAAATAAAGATTAAACTAAAGAACAATGAAAATTTGATTTTAAAACTTATGAAAATAAATGCGTTAAAATTATGAATCCATTTTGACTCTATCATCCATATTTTAAACAAATTATTTAAATACAATTCACGGGTTTTGAGTTTCCATATTCCAAATGTAGTTAAAACTCCATTTCGGACAAGCATTAACACCTATTCATATGCACGAACCAACTATATTTCTATGTTGAATCTGAATGTGTAAGAAAGCATTAAAAGATTCGTGAATACTATAGCAGATAATACAAAGCATAGGGGTATATTTCTATCCCCTATCGGACTTTGTGGCAATTGAAACAAGTCTAATGAAATCCTAATATTTCGAACTTATGAAATCATAACATCAATCACATAATAATTGGCCAGAAAATTATATGATAATCAAAGCACGAATCAATTGCATCAAAATCATGAATTGCATAAAATAAATAATAGATTAAAACATGGAGTCAAGAATTCAAACTTTCATCACAATTCTAACACAATTAACTTAGCCTAGAAACATAATTGAATAGAAAGCACAAGAAAAATAAAAGGGTGTCACCCCGTTCATCTTCTTGTTCTTTGGTCTTCAATTTTTCTCTTGACGTGGCATGAATCCCTCAACAATTCGTTAAAGCTTTGGCATGAATTTCACAAGTTGGGAACCCCTAATTTCGTGCCTTAGACCATGTATTTATAGATTCTCCTAAAGCCTAGGTAAAAAATAAGATAAATCAGCTGAAAATCGTGCGAAAAGCCCAACTGCGGCCTAGAATATAACCATGCGATCGCATGGTACAAATCCATGCAATCGCGCAGGCTTCCGGAAAACCATTATGACCATTTTTTAACAGGTCATGCGATCGCGCTGTTATAATTCCATGCAATCGCATGGTTATCCGACTAGAGTGCAATTTTCATCTTTTGAAGTGCTTTAAGTTGGTCCTCATGGTTTTATCGCACATCAGGTCCTTCAACTTCTGATTGTTGCAATTTGACCCCTAAACTTCTGATTTCTTCCAAATTTGATTTTTTTTCTTCGAATTTTCTTTCAATTGGCACCTTGTTCTACTTCATCAATTCTTGATTTTCATACTTTGACATTTTTATCATTCAATTGCTTGATTTTAGCTTCAATTCTTTTGTTTTCTCGATTTTGAGTTAATCCTGAAATATAAACAAATAACAACGAAATAAATAGCAAATATTATTGAACAAACAATTAAAATCCTACTTTTTGGATAGAAATAAGTGTATAAAATATACTTGTCACGATACTTGTTTCAGAAGACTAGAAATAGTTATCAGGTTTGCACTCAATCAGTCCCATCGGATCATTCAAAATCATTTGGTTTTAGTGAGAATGATGCCCAGAGTGATGCAAACTCATTTAGATGCCTTTGTTATTATTATAACAATCCGTGGGGATCAAAATACACCATATTTTGGTAGATGATGGAAAAGCAGTGAATGTGGTAGATGACGGAAAAGCAGTGAATGTTCTGTACTGGAAAACCATGGACATTGACCCACGTCATCTCAAGTGGATATTGGCCAAATTACAGGGACTCACTGGCGATTACATTCACCTTAAAGGAGAAATCTCTTTACTGATAGAGTTAGAAGAGGGGCCATGTCAAAGACGTGTCATTGCTGATTTTGTAGTTGAAGACCTCTCGTCAAACTATAATTTAGGGGTGGCAAACGGGTCGGAGAGATCATGAGTTCGGCTCGGTTAAGCTCGTTAAAAGCTCAACTCGGCTCGTGAAAAAATAGACTTAGGCTTGGATCGGATAGAAAATTTGGGTGTTGGACAGTACGAGTTCGGCTAGTGAAGCTCATGTGCCGGCTCGTGAAAGCCCAACAAGCCGCGAAATAGGTCGGCTCCATTTCAAGCTCATCAAGCTTGTTTCAAGCTCGTCAAGCTTATTTCAAACTTGTCAAGTTCATGTACAGTTTTAAGTTTTAATATTTTAAATTATTTTGGTATTAGTAGAAAGTTATAATACAAAAAAAAAAAAAACAAACGGGCCCACGAGCTATCCATCCAGCTCGTGAGGTCATGAGTCCACGAGTCGGACTTGGGGCAGTTCTATAGGAGACGATCCGGCCCTGCTCGGCTTGTCTCCCAGACAAGCCATGGCTAGTTCGACTTGTGGGGCCGATCAAACATTGCCTTCATGGGCCGAGCCAACTTAGCCCGGTTGACACCCCTATTATAATGTCATTTTGGGAAGGCCAATACTTTAAGAACTGAATGCTGTAGCTTCAATATATCACTACTGCATGAAATCTCCCACTTATCAAGGAGTTACAACCAAACAAGATTATCAAAGAGTTTCTAGAGAGTGTCACCTGAATTTCGCTTCAAGAGAGATTCAAACCAGTGTTCTAAAATGTACAAAAATAAGCCGTCTAGGCACGCTGCGTGGCCAAAACGCGTCAAATAAGTGATATGCACGTAAAAATGCGGTCAACGTTTTTTTTGACCACCTAGGCGCACCTATTAATCCCGCCTAGGCACTGCCTAATCCTTTTTTTTAAGGGGTAAAAAATCTATTTTTTATATATAAAAATATATTTAATGTCTTAAAATAATATTAAAAATATGAAACGCATTATGACGCTTATTCTTCGCATTGACACGCCTAAACTTGTGATTCTTGATTCTTAACCTCGACATATCGTAACGCATTACGCATTTTAGAACATTGATTCAAACAATAGAACATGAAGAAAAGGTGATTGAAGATCTGCAGATGCTATATCTGAGGGGGATCAAAGAGAAAATTCAGTCCGGACCAGTTAAGGAACTGGATATGGTTCAAGTTGATGAAGGGAGACTTGATATAGAGTTCAAGATTGGGCATGAGTTAAAGGAACCAGAAATGTTAGATCTTATCAAATTTCTAAAAGACAATGCTAATTTCTTTGCTTGAACACACTCAGATATGGAATGAATAGACCCCAAACACGCTTGTCATCACCTCCACAGTGATCAGAGCATCAAGTTAAAAAGGAAAAAATGCCAACCTTTGAACCCTAAGGGATATGAGGCTTTGGAAAGAGAAGTTGTAAAATTACTTAGTAATTGGTTATCTAATCCTATGCAGGTGGCTAATCCAGTTCTGGTAAAGAAGTGCAATGGGACTTGGATGCTTTGAATTGACTTTTCAGACTGAATAAGCCTTGTCCGAAAGACATTTTCCCACTTCCCAGAATTGACCAGATGGTAGATACTACAGCAGGACACCAACTCTTTTGTTTTATTGATGCTTATTCAGGCTACAATCAAATCCACGTGAATGAAGAAGATGAGGAGCACACCTCTTTCATGATGAATATAGGACTTTACTGCTATAAAATAATGCCATTTATATGGAAGAATGTTGGAGCCACCTACCAACGGTTGGTAAACTCGGTGTTTAAAAACTTGATTGGAAAAATGAAAGTCTTTAGGGATGAAATGTTGGTAAAGATTGTTTTGTTAACAGACCACATCTTATATTTGAGCAAGATGTTCAAAATCTTGAGGTCATGTCGAATGAAATTGAACTCTAAATAGTGCTCATTTGGAGTGGGATCTGAAAAGTTTATGGGCATATTGTAACTCAGACTAAGGCGAACCTAGAAAATATTCAAGCTCTAATAAATATAAAGGAGCCTACCAAAGTTTAATATGTATAAAGACTCACAGGAAGAATTGCATCTCTTAGTCGTTTTATATCTAGGTCCACGATTAAGTGAAAGCCATTGTTTGAAGCAATTAGGAAAAGTAAGGATTTCAAGTGGACCAGAAAATGCCAAGCTGCTTTTGATGAATTGAAAAAATAGCTCGTATCACCACCGACTCTTTCTAAACCAGTTCCAAATGAGGTGTTGTCTATATATCTACCAGTGTCGGATGCAGCTCTTTGTGCTGTCCTAATGCGGATAGAACAGAAAATTCAGCACCCGATTTGCTAAGTAAGTCAAGCTCTTCATGATGCAGAATTTAGATATTCAGAGATGGAAAAATTGGCTTATGCATTAGTGATGTCAACTCGAAAATTGAGACCATATTTTTTGGAGCATCAAATTGAAGTGCTCACCAGTTAACCCCTCATGCAAGTATTATAGAAACTAGAGATGTCAAGTCACCAATTAAAATGGGTGGTGGAGCTCGATTGATTTGACATAATTTCTAAATCTCGAATTATAGTCAAGGGTCAAGCTTTGGCAGATTTTTTTGCTCAATTCAGTCCAACTCTTGTTGTAAGTGAGCTGATGGGTGAGGCTCCATGGAGCGTATTTGTAGATGGTTCGTCAACAGGGTAGAGAGCTGGAGCTGGGATTGTATTGATTGGCCCGGATAAACGTTATCACTACCAATCTCCTCGCTTCTAATTTAAGGAGACAAATAATGAATCTAAATATGAGGCCATAATTATAGGATTGTAGATAGCCCAAGCCATGGGAATAAGGAGACTTGTTGTGCATAGTGATTTGAAACTTGTTGTGAATCAAATACAAAGAAGCTACAACACCAAGGATGAGAAGATGGCTTCATACCACAATGTAGTTTCATAGGAACTGTGAAATTCAAATTTCTTTAAAAACCCGAAGTACCTAGGTCCTAGAACAGCTAAACAAATGCATTATCTCCCTTCGCTACAAGTAAAGGAACAACCGATCTATAATGGATACTAATTAGCACTATTACTCATTCAACTAGGCAAAAAGGTGGGATGAATTTAGGGAAATGCCTCAAGATCAAGACGAAGCTCGAAAAATCCAACCACATCTGCTAGATTTACTCTTATTGGAGATGAACCTTACAAGACAGGGTTTTCATAAGGCAATGTTTTTTTTTTCCAACTTTGAAGAGAGATTCGATTGAATTTGTCCAAAGATGTGATAAATGTCAAATATCTGCTCTACTGATAAGAAATCCACCTGAAGATTTGGTTTTTATTACAAGTCCCTAACCGTTTGCTTGATGGGGAATTGACATAATCGATTCTTTTCATGCCAACACGGTAGAAAATAGGTATGTAATTGTTGCCGTGGATTACTTTACTAAGTAGACCAAAACAGAACCACTTGCGAAGATTACAGAGCATAAGACCACTAACTTTGTCCCGAAGTCAATCATATGTCGGTTCGAAATTCCACATTCAATAGTTATACACAATAGAAAGCAATTCGTAATGCAAAATTCAGGTCCTTCAGTGACAACTTACATATCTAGAAGCGCTTCTCCACTCCTAATTATCCTCAAGCAAATGGTCAAGTCGAAGCCTGAATAAAATCATTAAACACACATCGAAGGCCCGATTGGAAACTCTAAAAGAATCATGGGTTAAAGAGCTCCCTAGTGTACTTTAATAATATAGAAAAACATGTAGAACAAGGACCATGGAAGTGCCCTAAAGGTAAGTTTTCTTCTTCCTTATGTAAAAAGGGAATAAATCAGTCAATCAATCAAATTCCGAGAGGCTTCATGAAGTGTTTCTTTCTGGAATTGAAGCAGCCATATCGATGGAAAATGGGGTCCTAACTAACCGAACTTCTCATTTCAACGAACAAAGCAATTATCAGGTTTTATCTAACAAACTGGGCATTGTAAAGGAGAAGAGAGCAATGTATAAGTAGAGGAGTGTTCGATAATATAATTCCAAAATGAAGACTAGAATCTAGAAGGTTTCATGTCGGAGACTTATTGTTGAAAAGAGTTTTTGTAAATCCAGGACTGTTTGGCCAGAATCGAGAAAGTCCATACAGAATTATCAAATCCCTTGGTGATGGAACCTACAAGTTAGAATTTGTGAGTGGGAAGTCACTTTCACATCCTTGGAATGCTAAGCATCTGAAGAAATATTATCAGTAATGAACTGTAGACATTGAAGTTTTATACGTACAGAATTGTAGATTATTTCATGTCGGTTCATTTATGCCAATTTAAATGCAAGGAAAATTTGTTTGAAAATTTTCGCTTGTTAACCGAAGTGAAATTCCTTAGGGGACATGCAAAACCACGCCCCTGAGGTCGAATTCTACGACATAAAATCCTCCGGGGACATAGCAGAACCACGCCCTTGAAGTAGAAATTCAACTACGTGAAAATCCTTAGGGGACACGGCAGAATCATGCCCTTAAGTTCGAATTCAACTATGTAAAATCCTTAGGGGACATGGCATAACCACATGCATGTGGTTGGAATTCAACGACGTGAAAATCCTCGGAGGAAACTTCAAAACAACGCCCCTAAGGTTGAATTCAACGACGTAAAATCCTCAAAGATCATGGCTGAACCATGCCCCTAAGATCAGAATTCAACAATGTGAAAATCCTCAAGGGACACTAAAGAACCATGCCCTTGAGGTTGAATTCAAAGACGTGAAATCCTCAGAGGACGTAAAATCCTCAAAGATCATGGCTGAACCATGCCCCTAAGATCAGAATTCAACAATGTGAAAATCCTCATGGGACACTACAGAACCATTCCCCTGAGGTTAAATTCCACAACGTGAAGTCCTCATAAGACACGATAGAACCACGTCATTGAGTTCGAACATCAACGACATGAAAATTCTCAGGGGACATGGCAGAATCATACCCCTAAAGGGAAAATGTTAGTTCATTTGATCTAATTTCTATGAGGTGAACACTTGTCAAATTCCAATAATTTAGCTAATTCGCCTCCTCGAGTTCTAAGTTCATTAATCTTATTCAAATGATGTGAGTACTTACTGAAGCATAACAAGCATGTCAGTTAATAGATTGTCGTTTTAGAATAAAAGCTATATAATTGTGTGTTATTTGTTTACATTGCAGATAATATCCCAAAATCAAGTGAACTAAGGAAATGAAGCACATAAAGGCCAAATGGATGATAATTGGAGCTTAAATTGTATACAGGGGAAAAGGCTTGAAGGAAATTGAGGACGAGAGGAAGTCAATTGGAATAATGACTCAATTGTTCTAATTCGAAGATGGAGGACTGTAGGAGTAAATAAAATATGAGGATCTACTTAAACGAATTTCAAAGTTGGAAATTGCGCTGGAAAGTTTACACTACACGGCCAAGTACCTTTCTATTGCGTGGTCGCGCGACCAGATAAATAATCAACAAAACCTAAAAACTTCAACTGCACCGCCTCAAGCTTTTTGGGCTGGGCCGAATGTGGGCCTATTTGCACGATTTTCAACAGGATTTCTTCCTTTTTTGCCTAGGTTTCTTCAAGAAATATATATAAAACTTCTCATGCACGAGATTAAAACCTTTGTCAAAGCTTTGCACAATCTCTAAAACACTTAATTCATAGTTCTATCATATAAATCTTAGAGACGAAAATCAAAGACAAAGGCTGGAGAATTGAAGACTATCATCGGGGATTAAAATACTTGGTGCAAGATTTCATTTTCTTTATTAATTTGATAAACTCTACATGTGTAGTAATTTATATGTTTACATTTTTATTTCTTTATCAATGAACTATTAATTTCTTAGTTGGGACAATCGATGTAGCTTGGTTTTATGCTTTTAATTTTATAATTCTAGTTTTGTATTTATGATTGCATTTGTTGATTTTATTTTGTATTTAATGCGTGAATGAATTGATTAATTATTTATGATATCATGGGCGTTTTCATAATCCGAGATGTGAGCTAACAACCTAGATCTAGGAATAAAATTTGGTAACTGGATAAAAGATAGAGATATACTTTTATTATTATTAATGCAATCGCTACATGAATTCTTGTGTTCCATGCACCTAATTATTATGAGCTGCTGAAGAGATATGTTGACTAAATTAGATAGAGTTGATTTAAACTCGATAGAGGAATTTCATATGCATAAGTGAATTTGATCGAGCACATTACTAGGAATAAAACTAGATAAATGGTATTAAAAGAATTGACTAATGTAAAACCGGATATCTCAACACTTTCAAACATCAATTTAGAAAATCCAAATTTGAAATATTTTCTTTTGCTTTTTCGATTTTAGTTTAGATGATTCATCTAAATTTTATTGTTCAAATAAAGTGATAACTAATATATTTTGGTACTTAATTAGAATTCTCGTGGGAATGGTAACTCTGATTCTTTTGTACACTTTATTATTTGATTGTGATATTATATACTTGCAATTCAAAATTATCACATCAAGTTTTTTCGTCATTGCCGGGGATTGTTAATTAATATCGATACCAATTACTTCTTTCTTTACTTTGATTTTTATATTTATTTTTTGAGGACTCTTAAAAGATGTCAGTTTTTTCCTATTAATTCAGGGATTGAACGATTTTTTCAGATAGTTGGAGGCATCGCAGTGGATAGAGAAGATGGGAGCAAATGGTTATCATTGGTACTATGATCGAACAACAATTCAGACGCATCAGATTTGTGACTTCTGCTTTGAAAATCACGCTTTACATGATTGGCATATTGCACCTCAGGATGATATGTGAAAAACCATTGTATGGAAAATTATCTTCTAGTGCAGGTGCTCATATTCTCAAACTGATCTTTACTGGAACGCGCATCAAAATTTCTCGTGGTCAAATAATCTGAATGTTCAATGCCCGCCAATTTACGAACAACAGCATCAACAACAGGACCAATCCCCTTGAATGAAAACATGGTCTTATTAATGTTAAAAAGTCAAGAGGATGAAATTAACGAATTGAGAAATCAGACGGAGCAGTTGGCAGTGAGCAGATCAGAAAGACCACCAGAACAACTGCCAAAAATTCAGATGAAAAGATTAGATAACTCAGAAAAATCGGTTGAAACATCTGAAGAAAAAGAAGGGCAACCTAAAATAGTGGATCAACCAGAAGAAAATAACTACTATGAAAGGGCTATAGTCCCATTGTCAATAGTTTAAAATCCGGACATCGAGCTCGAGGAAACTTCAATTAAAGAGGAAGATCAATTGGAGAAGGAGGAGTTGATCGCATAAGAGCATATAACAAGGAGACACTTAAGGGTGTCGACTTTACAATGCAATCCTCTAACTTCAATAACTATGGAAAAGTTGATTTCATCATTGGCACTGAAGAGATAGGAAGATAAATTGGAGAAAGAGGAGTTGATAACAGAAGAGCATATAAACAAGGAGACACTTAAGGGTGTCGACTTTACAATGCAATCCTCTAACTTCAATAACTATGGAAAAGTTGATTTCATCATTGGCACTGAAGAGATAGGAAGATAAATTGGAGAAAGAGGAGTTGATAACAGAAGAGCATATAAACAAGGAAACACTTAAGGGTGTCGACTTTACAATGCAATCATCTGACTTCAATAACTGGGGAAAAGTTGATTTCATCATTGGCACCGAAGAGATGATTGATGTGTATATATTGAAGTTTGAATCGTGTGGAGAAGTCAACATATATGAAATGGGCAAGGTAAAAGTTTTGAGTCTAAATGCAATTTGGAGTAAGTTCAACCGATACAAACAACGAAGGTCAACAAAAGTGTTATTTAGAGTTCCTTGAACGGTCACGGTAAAAAGTCAGGCTTTAGACTATAGACGGAGTGTTTATTAGGAGGCAACACAATTTTCTGTCCCTTTTATTTATGCTTTCTTTATTTTATTTATGTTTAGTTTTAGGATTTATTTGCATTATTAGTATATGTATTTGCATGATTGAGTTATCAAGTTAATATGAAATTCCTTGCTCCACATGTGTTTTTTGATAAGTTGATAGTCCAAGTTATGTGCAACACAACATGATCTTTGACAAATTCTAGGCCGAAAACATGAAATCTTATTTTGATACATTTTGAGCTCACTTTGTTAACATTGAAGCCCCAACATTCCACGGAATTTTGACTGTCATCACATGCTTGAATTCTAAGTTATGTATAAGTGCGCGCGCGCACACACACACACTAGCTTTAATCATGAAAACATGGTTTGGGAGTTGGTTGCACGTATCACAAAAAACTTTGGGGGTAGAAAACAATTTAAAATTCAAAACAAAAATTTTTAGGCCTCTGTCTAGTGAACTGCGTGGCCACTCGGTACAAAAACCAAGTGGCCATGCGAATTAATGAAAACGAACGTTGGCTATAGATTTGTACCACACGGCCGCCAGGTTCACTACTATGCAGTCGCGCAGGTGTTCTGGGATCAATTCGGTAGCCTTAAACAAGGGAGCAAGTTATTCCATCAAACACATCATATTACTCGATTTTTCTCCCAAAACTCTTCCACGCTTGTTCCCCAACTCCCTAATCTGAGTCCCACTCTTCAGTGAGTCAATCTTCTAACACCTCATCGCATTGAAATCACATGAAAGGCTCATATTCATCACTTTGGGAAATTATGCTAATTCTTGAGCTTTTCATGACTTTATGAAATTTTAAGCTTGTGAATGATTGGAGTATGGGCTTAGGCTAGATGTTGAGGTATATAAATTGTGTGCATTTGGTGAATTTATTTTGGATTATTTCAAATTCTAAACTCTATGATTCTCTTTGCTTTTCGTTAATGCCCATCACGTGTTCAATGAATTGGCACCGTGAGATTTTCATTGAGTTTGTGCAAAAAATATTAAATTATCATCTTCAATTCATGATTAGAATCCATTTTGTGCCATTAGTTCATGATTTGCATCATCACATTGCACAAAACTCGGATTTAGCTTTCTAA
This sequence comes from Ligustrum vulgare, assembly GCA_963555705.1. NCBI lineage: Eukaryota > Viridiplantae > Streptophyta > Magnoliopsida > Lamiales > Oleaceae > Ligustrum > Ligustrum vulgare. The sequence continues at coordinate 36,571,878 of OY743171.1, read as the reverse complement.
GCATCACAATGCACTCAGTGCAAGGTCACTGCGGGTCATTGCACTAATTTTCAGCATACAGTGACCACTTTGTCATCCCGTTTCACGACCCTATTAAACTCCAAATGCTCTAAATTTTTTGACATATTATAGACCATATTATGTACTTTCATGTGTTCGAAGATGACTTGGAAAAATTTCAATTTTTCAAAGTGATGTCAGGACCTGAATATGATGCTCAACCATGTTTGAAAATTTAGATTTATGCTTTATTCTAGGTTTGAGGGTGTTAGTGTTGATCTATTTCTATTCATTAATGGTGTTTATGCTCTTAAAGATGTTGATTTCTTATTTGCGAGGAAAGCACCACTTCGAACACTTCGAACCAAACGTGGAAATTGGAAACGCAAGAAAAATGGTCAAAACATTCAAATGGATTCAAAGGAAAAGCTTCGATTGAATGCATTGCATCTTCAAACTCGGGAAGTACTTGATCCCGTCTCTTATGTGTTTATTTATTTATTTATTATATCTTTTTTACATACATTGAGGGCAATGTATATTCATAGTTTGGGGGTGAAAATCTCATTCTTTGCATTCATCCGATTCTTTGGAATTAAAAAAATACAAAAAATATTGAAAATTTGAAAGGGAAAAAAAATGAAAATTTTGAATTTTTTTTTTTTTTTTGTTGATTTGTTTATTGCCAAAGAAATAATTTGGATCAAGTTTGTACTTTAACTTAAATATTGGACAACATGAAAACTTGATTTTTATTGATTTTTTTATCCATGTTAGGCTTTATTAACTTGCACACATAGCCATTGTCAAATTAGTACTTGTGTAGGAGAATGTTTAGTTATAGTGGGTAGTATATTTATACAACATGAACATAGGAATCACTATATAATCTCAAAACTTAGATCTTTAGACATCCTGACCCTGAATTAGAACTAAACCTCTCAAGAAGCAGTTTGGGGGTCGACAGGTTGGTGTGTGCATGTATTGATGGTTTGAGAGTATGTGGTTCTTGGTTTTGCACCTTTTGTTGAAGAGGTTTAGTCAACAGGTATAAGCTAACACTAGCATAAAAATAATAAATATATGTCCCATTCCACTCTTTGTAATCTTGGTGACTCGAACAAGTAAGTTTTTAAGGGTCTTTAAAAACTGACATCCTAAATTCATCTGAGTTGAGAGTTGTCAACCCAAATCTCATTACATGAGTCACTTAAAAAGCTTAAGGAAGAGAAGACTTACATATAAGACAATATTACATCTTTTAATTTTTATTTGTCGTCTTTGTGACTCGGCTAATTAAGTCTGATGGGTTCTCTAAACATGGTGCCCTAAAGTCATCTGGCTTGGGAGTCATCGATCCAAAACTCACTAAAGAGGTCACATAGAAAGCAAATAAAAAAAATATTGCAACAAAGATGGTAAAAGAAAAAATCGTCCATATAAAAATAAAAAATGCATGGTATATGCTTAGTTGACTAGAACCTTGGAAATTAGAGGTGTGAAGTTTGAATTGCTTACTATCGATTTGAAGTGCATACATATTTCTAATCCTGACTATCTTGTACGGAAAAATATAATGTAAAAATATTTAGAAACCACAACAGAGGGAACATCGGGATTTGAGAGAAAATTAGTAAGTTGTAATCATCTATGAGTGTTGTAAGAAAAATCATTAAAATATCATAGGTTGACTACATGAGATTCGAGTTTGCTTGCGTATAATTAGCCACACTATTCTAAGTATGTTCTTGCATAAGTAGGCATTTGACTTTGGCTATTCACACACACACACACACACACTTCAAAGTCTAGCATGGGATAGCTTGAACAATTTTATTCTATTGTTTCAAGTTCTGTGCTAAAAGTATAATGTGATCTGGATGTTAGAGGCATATGGTAAACATGTTGACAAAACAAAAATATTTGTTATTTTGCATTTTTTATTTTATAGTTTAGTTCTACTTTGTTCCAGGACGAACAACGATTCTAGTTATGGGGTATTTGAATAGTGTATTTTATACACTTATTTATATGTCTAAATTAAAATAATATATTATCGTTTTAGAACAAAAACTACATAATTATAAATTATTTGCTTACATTGTAGAAAATATCCCAAAATCAAGTGAATTAAGGAAATGAAGCAAATAAAGGCCAAATTGATGATAATTGGAGCTTAAACTATACACGTGGGAAAAGGATTGAAGGAAATTGAGGATGAGAGAAAGTCAGTTGGAAGAATTTAGAAGTACGAGACTCAATTGATCGAATTGGAAGATAGAGGACTAACGGCACAAATAAAATATGAGGATATACTTAAACGGATTTTAATCTAGAAATTGTGCTGCAAAATTTACAGTGCTCAGCCACATACCTTTCTACTGAGTGGCCACATGACTAGACAAAGAATCAACAGAACCTAAAAACTTCAACTGCACAGCTACAACCTTTTTGCATTCGCGGCCGAGTCGCTTCTCGGTTGGGCAAAATGTGGGCCTCTTTGCACAATTTTCAACAGTGTTTCTTCCTTGTTTGCCTAAGTTTTTTCGAGAACTATATATACAACTTCTCGTGCACGAAATCAAAACCTTTGTTAGAGCTTTGCACATAATTCATAGTTCTATCATTTAAATCTTAGAGACGAAAATCAAAGACAAATGCTGGAGAATTGAAGATTATCATCAGGGAGTGAAATACTTGTTGCAAGATTTCTTTTGCTTTGTTAATTTGATAAACTCTACATGCGAAATAATTTATATTTCTATATTTTTTTATTTCTTTATTGATGAACTATTAATTTTTTTGTTGGAACAATTGATGTAGCTTGGTTTTACGCTTTTAATTTTATAGTTCTAGTTTTGCGTTTATGATTGCATGTGTTGATTTTATTTTGTGTTTAATACGTGAATGAATTGATCACTTATTCATGATATCATGTGTATTTTCATAATCTGAGAGGTGAGCTAACAACCTAGATATAGGAATAAAATCCGATAATTGGATAAAAAATAGAGAGATACTTTTATTATTATTATGATCGCTACATGAATTCTTGTATTCCATACACCTAATTATTATAACACGCTGTAGAGATACGTGATTGACTGAATTAGGTAGAATTGATTTAAACTCGATAGGAAAAATTCATATGTATAAGTGAATTCGATAGAGCACATTAATAGGAATAAAACTAGATAAATTGTATCAAAAGTATTGGCTAATATGAAATCAAATGTCTCAACCTTTCAAACATCAATTTAGAAAATCCAAATTTGAAGTATTTTGTTTTACTTTATTTAGTTCAATTTTCTATTTTAGTTTAGATAATTGATCTCAAATCTATAATTCAAATAAAGTGAGAACTAACATATTCAGTACTTAATTACAATCCTTGTGGAAACGATAACTCGAACTCTTTTGTCCACTTTATTAATTGATTGTGATATTGTATACTTGCAGTTCAAAACAAACAAGTCGGATGCTCTCGGTAGGACTTGTTGCGAGTCTTGACATTGGCTGCTGAGAAAAGGCATCCTTGATCATCGCAGCAAAGCCCGTCTTTCTTAATTTAGTGAAAAGCGAGACTTTCACAGGTTGGACAAGTTATCACATTAGTTACTGTTCATTTCGATGGCAAAAATAAGAAATTACAGAACTAAAAATATATAAGAAAAATTGAGTTAAGTCGCAGTGTTGCCGACAGGGTCTCCAGGTTGTTCCACAATGGGCTTATCGAGCTGATGAGGTTATTGGTCAGCAGGAGCAGGCTCTTCATTTGAACTGGACTATTGTAGTTTTTTGAAGAGTTCTTCATGTTCAGCTTTAAGGAATGAGATATCCATACTTGGTCGCTACTTCTTCAGCTCATCTACCATCTTACTATAAGCCAGTTAGTAGACTACATCCAAATCGTGTTCATATTCTGGAGAATACTTAAACGTTTCCATCACCTCGTGGTAAGTAGTAAAGCAGCTACCTCTGATTCAACTTCACCATCATTACTGCCAACTCTTTCTTCTCATTTTTCCGCCAACAGTAGTCAGCTCTCATCTCCTCAAATAGAGCTGCTTCAGTTTTGGCCTTTTCCAGCTCCTTATTTGTTTTCTTTAGCTGGCCTCAACAACAAGTCTGGAGTTGGCCTCCACCTTAACCTTCACATCTCCCTCTCAATTCTTTTCTTTTTTTCCCCAGCACACCAGTTTGTTCATTATTCCATTGACTTAGGCCTGTGCCCTTAAGTGATAATTCATTGCATGACCAACCATTGCAGCACTAACAACCATCAAGACTGGTATAGGCATGTCTTCAATGTAATTATCCTACTGGGGAGTTCAGGACCTGGCTGGAGACTCCATGGTGTCCCTTATGAACAGAGGGAGGTTGTTTATTGTGGCTTGAGATGGACAGGACGTATGAAAGAAGTCTCTAAAAACTTTTTGCTTGCAATCCTTGAGGAGGTCGATCAGAGCAAATCATTCCTTTTCTATTCCCAGATAGGAGGATCCTGGAAGGTTGAGATGGATTTAGTTCTTCACCGAAAGTCAGGTAGTGGGAAAGTTTTTCCTCGTGGAGACGAAGAAGCTTTTCTCTTTTATTGAGGGGGTTGTTGAATAATCCAACCTCGCAAAACACAAAGTAATCGAGATTAATCAATAATACAGCGGAAGATAAACTATATAATTAGCACGTGATTGAATCAATACATAAACAATATAATTGCAAATAATGATAACTCCCTCTTTCAGCGAATTAGCGGACTGCACAGGGTGAAATCAAGGGCTCAAATTTCAGCCCAATCCCCTACAATGGTAACACCACTACCCGCCTAGAGAACACTTCAAGACAACCCCCAAATCGGCCAAGAAACCCACTGCCAACACACACCTCCCACACAAGGTAAACCGGACTACACAGAGGAAGAACCACCACAAGGAACCGACAGTACAGAGGAGGAACCACCACAAGGAACCGCACAAGGTAACCACAATAAGGCTCGGCCACCCAAAGGCTCGAACACCGCCTCCCCTAAACCAAGAACAAGGCTGCCTAACAAAGGAAACAAGAAGGCACAACCAGCAAGAACACGGAACATTGTTCACGGCAAGGGCCGAACACCGTGACCCACAGCAAGAACCGAAGCAGGAGGCGCACAGAGAGCACACGGTGGTGATCACCACGATGGAGGGAGTCGGTTTCTCACAAAGAGAAAAGGGAAGGTGCCATTTCTTCACAGAGAAGAGAGGGAGGGAGTGTCGTGAGAGTGAGCGTTTTAACGAGCCTAAGAGGGGGGGGTGTGGGTAGATATAGGTTTAGGGTTTAATTAGGGAGCCCTAATTAAATGGGTCGTCTTGAAGCCTACCCATCGAGCAACAGGGTCGAGACCCAATTAAAACCTCGACGTGGGTAGTAAATCTCTTAGCGCGTGGGCTGCCTAATTGTGGAGATTGGGAAATACTTCGATCATGGGCCGAGGGCCTACGAAGCTTAAAATCCAACACTGTTTATTATCATTGCCCCCGAGGTTTGATTGGGACAAAAAAATCCCAACAAACCTCCACCTTGGTTCCAATCGAACTTGCAACACCAAAACACCTAGTTCATTAGTTGCACAAAACAGTTCCACACTAATTAGAACTCAACATACCTTTTCCAATGTTTCACGTTAGAAACATATCTCATACCTACTAATAGTACTCACCAAGGGCTAAGGTAAAACCCAAGAATACACTAAAGCATAGCGAGCCAAACTATGCATTTATATTACATTAACAAGTAATACAACTTTAGACAAACGACACATGCTTTCTAAAGACAAATGTAAACAAATTACATTTCCACATGAGTCAATCAAGAGCATTTAATAACACAAAGTTATCGGTGACTCCACAAATGCGATAAGAGCACATCAAAGGAAATCCACAAATCTTTTCACTAAGTTCACATAAAGAACTTAACATTAACACCATGTTAATCAAACAAGGTCAACACAAGTAACGTATGCAAATGACCCTCAAGAAAAGATATAACCACAATTACCTCATTCCAAAACCAATGTAGCTCTCCTCTCACCGCCATCTATGCTCACTAGACTACTCAACAATCACACTTAACTGGTAAACTACTAAGATCCTAAGACAATGGATGTACCTCTATCACAACCTCACCACTAGAAGTTAAACCTCGACTCTCCACCTCACCTAGAGATAATAGGAGCGTCCTCCACCTAATCGAGATCCTTACAGATAGAGTTAAACAAGACATTTGACACCCTCACCTCTCGTGATCTACATGTCAAAACACACATCCCCTAGTATGTCACCAAATACACTCTTAGGCATCTAGTCCAACCTTACTAGCTAACCCTCACTTCTAATATAACTACTGAATACCCATCCCACCAAGGGAACACATCTGATCTATATTGTGAGAACACACACAAAGTATCAAAACCTCACACCAAACCCAACCACCATGCATGTAATCATGTTATACACAAAATAACATATCACACTCAAATTCATGCAAATGTTGAATCAACGCAAATGAAATGCAACATAAAGAATGCAACCGAATAAAGTGACCACACACATGCAAAATGGTAAAAAATCAATCAAATGCACACGATTATTCAATAGTAACTACTATTGACAAAAGAGCATCAATAAACTCCACTCGGATCACCTTCCGAGTAAGTAACTATATTGACCCCATTTCTATCCCCATCTCCTATTTTGTTTTTCTCTCCAGGGCAGTCACTCTTATAATGGCCAGACCTACCACAACCATAGCACTTCCTTCCCTTCACCTTACCCCATGACTTAAAACTACTTCCACCCTTCCATCTATTACCTTCATTGTTTGAGTCACCTCTCTTTTTACCATGCCCACCTCGCATCATGTGGATCTCACCACTACCACCCCTCACATCTCTTTCAGCTTTCACCTCCCTCTCCCTACTTTTCAAGGAATCAATGACAATTTCAGGTGTAAGAGTATCCCTCCCATATTTTATAGCATTCTTAACCTCTTTGTAAGTGTCAGGAATAGCATTTAACAATATAACAGCTTTACATTCTTCGGGTACTTTTTCACCACAGTTAGTGATGTCTTGCACAAGTTTATTAAAGACATCCAAGTTGTTATCTAAGTCCTTAGAGGGATCAATTTTGAAACTGAAAAAACTTTCAAGCAGGTAAAGCTTATTAGGAGTAAACTTTGACACATAAAGCTCTTCTAATTTGTCCCAAAGTTCTTTAGTGGTATCATGTTTTCCAACTTTACGCAAAATAGAGTCAGATAGATGCAAAATGATAGAAGTATATGCGAGTTCATCAAAATCCTTTTTCTCATCACCAGTCATAGTATTTGGGAAAGATTTGTCCCAAAGTTCTTTAGTGGTATCATGTTTTCCAACTTTACGCAAAACAGAGTCAGATAGATGCAAAATGATAGAAGTATATGCGAGTTCATCAAAATCCTTTTTCTCATCACCAGTCACAGTATTTGGGAAAGAATTGTCAATAGCTTTTGAAATCTTTTGTTGTACCAAAATACCTTTCATTTTCTGTTGCCATATAGAAAAATCACCTTTACCATCGAAGTTGTTCAATTCAAAATGATGTGCAGACATCTTAACAAATAAGAGGGACACAAAGCAATATAAGCACCACACGGAAAATCACACAGAAGATCCTAAAGGTCGCAATATATGCTGTTCTAAATTCCCAGGATTCCGTGAGACTCAAGGATCTCAGGTCAAGGGAATTTTCGACACGGGAGTCTAGGTAATAGTTCTAATAATAACGCAACAAGCAAAATAATCACAAAAGATATCGCAAGACAAACAGCTATGAAAAACAGGTAAAGTCAAATAATTCCTATAACTAGCAACAGGCAACCGCAAGCCTAATGGTCATCCCACACGATGACCTGCTATTACTGGAATTTAAAAGTTTCAGCCAATTTACCAGAGCGGACCAATCTGAGTCCGTAATATGGAGAGATGCGAAATTATTTATCGTTTTACGTTTTGCAATTAGCCAATTTTGAAGCGTAAATCAGCACCAAGCTCGAGAACCTCCAAATAGGGCCTAACCAACAAACAATGATAAAACACCAATTAAATGATAATTTTCAATCACAAAGAATTTGAAAATATAATTGAAATCAAATAATTTCGAACGACAAAAAAACAAAACTAATTTTAGCTTAATGAAAATTAAATTAGGGAATTAGAAAACTCAATCAATGAATTCCAGTATTGATTCAATTCAGCTAATCGAGCCACCAAGGCTCTGATACCAATTGTTGAATAATCCAACCTCGCAAAACACAAAGTAATCGAGATTAATCAATAATACAGCGGAAGATAAACTATATAATTAGCACGTGATTGAGTCAATACATAAACAATATAATTGCAAATAATGATAACTCCCCTTTTCAGCGAATTAGCGGACTGCACAGGGTGAAATCAAGGGCTCAAATTTCAGCCCAATCCCCTACAATGGTAACACCACTACTCGCCTAGAGAACACTCCAAGACAACCCTCAAACCGGCCAAGAGACCCACTGCCAACACACACCTCCCACACAAGGTAAACCGGGCTACACAGAGGAAGAACCACCACAAGGAACCGACAGCACAGAGGAGGAACCACCACAAGGAACCGCACAAGGTAACCACAATAAGGCTCGGCCACCACAAGGCTCGAACACCGCCTCCCCTAAACCAAGAACAAGGCTGCCTAACAAAGGAAACAAGAAGGCACAACCAGCAAGAATACGGAACACTGTTCACAGCAAGGGCCGAACACTGTGACCCACAAGCAAGAACCGAAGCAGGAGGCGCACAGAGAGCACACGGTGGTGATCACCACGATGGAGGGAGTCGGTTTCTCACAAAGAGAAAAGGGAAGGTGCCGTTTCTTCACAGAGAAGAGAGGGAGGGAGGGAGTGTCGTGAGAGTGAGCGTTCGAACGAGCCTAAGAGGGGGGGTGTGGGTAGATATAGGTTTAGGGTTTAATTAGGGAGCCCTAATTAAATGGGTCGTCTTGAAGCCTACCCATCGAGAAACAGGGTCGAGACCCAATTAAAACCTCGACATGGGTAGTAAATCTCTTAGCGCGTGGGCTGCCTAATTATGGAGATTGGGCAATACTTCGATCATGGGCCGAGGGCCTACGAAGCTTAAAATTCGACACTGTTTATTATCATTGCCCCCGAGGTTTGATTGGGACCAAAAAATCCCAACAGGGGTGGATGAGAAGAACGAGTCGAAGTGGCTTGGGAGAAGCTGGTTTTCTAATGGGACCTTTACCACTAAAACTGGGTCGCTATGTGCTGGAGAAGCTCATGGCCTTCTTTCTCTCTAGAACCAATTGCTTCATTCTTCTTTTTCTTTTGCTAGCTGACAAACAATGCAAAATTTATTAGTACAACTGTGACTATCGATGCCTTTAACAATTGATATCGTATTTAAATAACTTTCAATTTTTTGGAAGTGGGAAGAATTTGGTTAGGCTAACCAAAGTGAGACCAGCAGTGTAAAGTTGCTCTTCAGTAATCAGCTCTTTCACCTATCTGAAAGCTTCTTCCTTGTTTTTTTATTGTGGCAAGTTTTTGGAGGAACTCGTCACTCACGGGTTTTCTTGTGATTAATATTAGAATATTTCAGTTCAAAAATATAACTCAATTTCGCTCTATAATGGACCTAGATGTATGTATTGAACTCTTCAAGTCTATAGAACACTGTTGGGGGATGTATTTCGGGTTTTCTTGTTCCTGTGTAGTAACGAGCTTGACTGATGCGCAGCCACAAAGACGAAGTGAACCGGAACTGGAGTTTATACGATCTGGGCTGCCTCGAGGGATGAAACAAACTTGTAATGAATCCCTCAACAGTGTTCTATAGACTTGAATGTCACCCTATTTGTTAGTGATATACCGAGTCTTAGCCCCATTCTGATGGATATACCTTCAAGATGAGTTGAAGTGGGAGAACCTACTAATCCGTCCAATCAATCAAATCCATGTCTGTGATTTACCTAAATTTATGACAAATGTACATGTAATAGTGTGTCAAGTGTCTGTCAGAGCTGTCAAATTTGAACCGGTATCAGTAGAATATAATGATTATGACTACATCTTTATTTTTGCTATAAAAAGGGGAGTTTAATGCTCATTAAAAAGGAGGGAATTAATGCAAACACCTCTTAAATTCCACAATTCGTGAATTGATTTGCAGACCTGAGGATCAAATCTTATATGAACTAAACTATTACCTGCCAAAATACAGATTTAGATCATTGGTGATCTAAAACCCACTTCAAAATTATCTTAGAAGCATTAATTTATGTTCGTCAAAATTCATTTGAATCCAACCCGAATATTTAGAAAATTCCACATTATTCTGTATCACCATTTGACTTGTTGACTCACTTTCTACCAAAATATGACGTCTGTAAGGATTTTAATCTATCGTGTGGGCTTATATGTGAATTATTGTGTATTGAATAAAAGGCTATCAAATTTGGTTAAGCCCATTTAAAGTGATCTAATAAGGATTTTATATATATCGAGTTTTAATGGATCTAATTAATGTATGAGCTTTATATGTAGATACCAGGCCATTACCTAATTCGTGATGGGTCGAATTAGGTTAACTGGCAATTCAGTATATAAAGTCGGTTATGGTCCCTGAATCGTACGCACTGTTCATTATGTCTGACATCCCATCATCAGAGAGAAAATAAGGATTACGTATTGATTTAGAAGATCCAACCAACCGAATCGTTCATCGTGAATCATATTTGATTAAGGTACGCTTCCACTTCAGTTATTTGATTCTTGATAATTCAGCATGATGATTTTTGGATCATAGATAAAAAAATTTCTGTGATAAATTTTCTAAAAAGTGGTATCAGAGCCAATCATCAAGTTGAATTATCAGATCCGTGTTTCATAATACGAATTTGGATTTAGAAAATCTGTAAAATGGCTACAGCCTTTATACGTGAATCTGGATATATGGTTTTCGGAATTTGTATTGCGTTTGGGTTTCTACCAAATCGAACATTTTCTGTGTATATGTAAATATTCTGATTTCGAGAATTGAAGATATGGATACATATTTGATTTTGAACATGTATATACATATGGTTTAAGCTCCCTCATTTAATTTCTGTATATGCATTTGAATGAAATTGGTTGAGCTTTGAGTTCTGGTATTGATTCTCGGTGGAAGGAATAATTTCTTGAAGTTGGGTATATGGATTTATGGATTTTATGATTCAGACATTTGGGATTTTTGTGTTTTGTGGTCGAATTTTTGGTTGATGGATGGTTTTGAGACGACGACGTCATCGGCCTGGGCGAGCAGCGCTGGGTCTTGGCTGCGCGGGGAGGGTTGGAGCGTCGCGTGCAGCGACGCTGTACATCTGGAGTGCAGTGCCGCGTATGGCACTGCAGGAGTTGCTCCGGTTATGGTGCCGCAAGAGCGGCGATGGCTTCGGCCACAGACCTCATTCCCGAGTTTCATTGGCGGCGGTTACTAGGGTTACAAACCCTAGCAGTTACGAAATCAGATTTTGAAGAAGGGGCTTGCGTTGGAAATTTGGAGTATTAAAGGACTATTTTGCAATTTTGGGTATTTTGTGTGATTTGCAACTATGGTCCTCCCCGTTTATTTTGAATTAAAGCTTAAGCCCTACAATTATGGAATTTATTACTTCAGCCCTTGAAGTTATAAAATTATTAAAGTTTGGACCTTTTAAGATTAAGGGTATAATATTTCAGCCCCTAAGGTTTGAGAATTTTCTAATTTGGTCCTTAATGTTTGAAAATTTTCATATTTAGTCGCTAAAGTTTGAAAATTTTCTAATTCAGTCCACTAAGGTTTGAAAATTTTCTAATATAGCACCTAAAGTCCTAAAATTCTCTAATTTGGTCCATATAGTTTGAAAATTTTCATAAAATTTTCATTTTCAGTCCTTAAAGTTTCCAAATTCACTATTTTGGACCTCTAAAGTTTGATTTTCTTTCAAATTGGGACCTAAAGTTTGGAATTTCTCTAAATTGGCCAATAAGGTTTTGGAAAAATTGTAATTTAAGCCCTTCAAGCTTAAAATTTCACATTATTGGCCACCTAAGGTTTAAGAATATTGCAATTGACTCTCTCAACTTAAGGATTGCTTTATTCTAAAGTTTTGAATTCTATAATTCAAATCCTAAACTCAAAATATATACAAATCAGTGATTTCAGTTTCAAATCTTGGTACATCGAAATCTTTTGAGAGATATAATATTCGAAAGTAAGTTAGTTGAAGCAACATGTTGCCAAAGCAACCTCTCTTGTGGATATTAATTAACTTTGAATATTAGTAAGGTATTTGTGTGTGTTATTCATTTCGGATATTGATCGGCCCAAATGAAGGTCAATATTTGGCTCGAATTTTACATGCACCTGTGGTGATAAACACGTGGATATTATTTGGTTTAACGTGTGACCAATAAATCGGTCCAAAGAAAAGTTTATTGGTTAACATGTCTTATTGCCAGTGTTTGATCACTACACCAAGGGAAAATTAGGTGTTTGTGTGTTATTTCATGCGGATATTGATCGGTCCAAATGAAGGTCAATATTTGGCTCGAATTTCACATGAACTTGTGGTGATAAATATGTGACGGTTATTTGGTTTTACGTGTGATCAATAAATCGGTCCAAAGAAAGGTTTGTTGGTTGACATGTCTTACTGTCAGTGTTTGATTACTACACCAAGAGTACCATTTACAAGTCAATATTTCTGTTCAAAGACTAAATATTGATGTTGTGCTAGGTATCTTGTGATGGGCCCTACCATTGTTTGAAAGTATGATTTGCATAATAAGGTATTTATGTGAGCTATTTTATTTAAGTGTTCTCTATTCAGTTTCAAATTCTGCTAGTAGTATATCTACAAGCTCAAATTTAATCTCTGTATTTATCGAACAAACTTCAAGGATCAAAACAAGAACATTAACTTTTCGTTGGCTGCATGGATCTAGACCGTGTACTAAGGATTGAGCAATCTGCTCCTCTTACGGATTAAAGTTCATCTAATCAAATGAGAAACTTTGAGAAGTGGGATTGCTTAAATTACGTGAGTCTCATGATCATTAAGTGCGGCATTCCGAAAGCCTTTAGTGGCATAGTATCTGAGGAGGTAAATGATGCCAATGAATTCCTTGTCGAAATTAAGAAACGTTTTTCGAAAAACGATAAGCCTGAAACAAGCACGCTTATGCAAAACTTGATTTCAATAAAGTATAAAGGCAATGGGAAAATAAGGGAGTACGTCATGTAGATGTCTCACACTGCTTCAAAACTTAAGGAACTAAAACTCGACTTGTCTAATGACTTGATCGTGCATTTGGTATTGATATCGCTTCCTGCACAATATAGTTAATTTAAGGTTAGTTATAACTGTCAAAGTAGAAATGGACTCTCAATGAGCTCATTTCATAGTGTGCAAGCTTCTTGCACAATTCAGTCAATTTAAGGTCAGTTGTAACTATCAAAGGGAGAAATGAACTCTAAATGAGCTCATTCTATTTCATGTGCAAGAGGAAGAAAAGTTGAAGCAGGATAGAACTGAAAGTGTTCACTTGGCAAACACCTCTAAAGATAAGGGCCAGAAAACAAATAAAGAAAATAAAGTTGTTAAGGGTTCAGAACAAAAGAAACCACATAAAGATATTGGGAGTTGTTTCTTTTGCCAGAAATCTGGATAATTAAAGAAAGATCATACATAGTACCAACTAAAGCTGCTGCTAAAATACCTTAAGAGATTTTGACATGCAGAAAACCTAGTCTAAAGCAATTTCCACATTTGGGGATGTCCAGCTAAGGCTAGGCCTTATAAGCCACATAAATAAATTGGACTCCAAAACAGTCAGCAGCTACTTTATTGATTATTCTGAGCGTTTAAGGGGCTATTAATTTTATGATCCCACACTTTAGTCACTTTTGAAATGGGAAATGCAACATTTTTTGAGGATGTTGAGTTTGGGGGGAGAAATAAGGTTAGATATATTGTCTTTAAGGAAGAAGTTGAGGAATGATCGGTTTCGATTCCTACTATTGCTTTTGACAATGTGCAAGTTTCTATGCATGTCATTGATCAAGAAGCATATCCGGAACCTCAACTAGACAATGTTGAAGAACCTCCCATCCAAAATAAGGTAAATTTCAGAAGTACAAACTCAACAACCTCAATAACTAAAGTCATTAAGGAGATCCACGAGAGAAAGGAAAAATGTTATTCCGGATAATTAAATAGTATTTCTCCAAGAACATAAGGAAAATAATGGAATGGTGGAAGATTGTTCAATCAATTTCCATCAGGCCATGCAGGGTTCTAACTCTCAAAAGTGGATTGATGCCATAAAAAAGAAGTATAAGCATATGCAAGACAATAAAGTTTTGGATCTTGTCCAATTACCAGAAGGTACGAAGCCCATTGGTCTTAAATGGATTTTTAAACCAAAGGGGATTTGAAAGGTAATGTGAAAAGATATAAGGTTCGTCTTGTATCTAAGGACTTTACACAAATTGATGGCATTGACTTCAAAGAGACTTTCTTTTCTGTTTCGATGAAAGACTCTTTCAGGAAAGTTAGGTTGTTCCACATTTTGACCTCGAGTTACATCAAATGGATACTAAGGTGGAGTTTCTCAATGGTGACATTGATGGGACGATGTATATGGTGCAACCAGAAAGCTTTGTGTCAGTAGACCCAAATAATATGGTTTACAAATTAAAGAAATTCATTGTGTACTCAAGCTAGCTTCCCGTTAAGGGTGGTAATACAAATTTCATCAAGCAATTATCTCATTTGGTCTTGAGATTAGTGTTATTGATGGTTGTGTGTATTACAAGTTCAGTGGGAGTAAGTATATTTTCCTAGTTTTGTATGTTGACAACATATTGCTTGCCACCAATGATATATGCATGTCACATAAAATTATGAGATTTTTGTCAAGGAATTTTGAGATTAAAAATCTTAGTGACGTCTCTTTTGTATTAGGAATTTAGATACGCCGGAATTGTTCTCGAGGTATTCTTGAATTGTCACAAAAGGGCTATATCGATAAAGTACTTAAGAGGTTTGGCATGCAAGACAGTAAATCGGGGAACATCCCTATCGCTAAGGGAAACAAATTAGTCTCAACTAATGCCCAAAAAGTTAACTTGAAGTTAAAGAAATGCAGAGGATCTCATATAGTTAAGCTATAAAAAATCTGATGTATGCTCAAATTTGTATGCGTTCGGATATTGCATACATTATTGGGATACTAATGAGATATTTAAGTAACCCCGGGATGGATCATTTGGAAATCAGCCAAACATGGGTTATAAGGTATTTAAAGAGAACAAAAGATTACATGCTCACATACAGAAAATCGGATCAGTTGGAGATCATATCGTATTATGATTCCAATTTTTGCTAGATGCCAAAACAGTAGAAGATCCATATCAGGCTACATCTATCTGCTAGTTAGAGGAGCTATTTCCGAAAGGAGTGCTTAACAAACACTTTAGCTTCTTTCACTTGGCAGCACAGTTTGTAGCAATTTTGGGGGCATCTAATTATGGAATATAGCTGCGAAACTTTGTTACTGGGCTGCATATTCTGTACGGTATAGAAAGACCACTAAAGTTATATTGTGAAAATAACTCAGCAGATTTATATTTCAGTAACAACAGGAGCTCAACTAAGTCAAAATACATTGACATAAGTTCCTGGTTGTGAAGGATATAATTCATAGTAGACACGTGTCAAGAAGAGTACATTGGAACAAACTCCATAATTACGGATCTGCTTACTAAAGTATTACAACCCAAGGTCTTTCATGAGCACAATACTCATATGGGTGTTGTATTTCTTAATGATATTTGATTTCAGTTGGAGTTTGTATTTTGGGTGCATTAGACACATTTACTGTCCTTTTGGATACGATTTAAAGTTAAAGTTATTTACAGCTGTATGGTTTCAGGTTTATTATCTCTGAACTCGTTTGAGGATGATCTCACTAAAGTTGGACAAGTTGGAAATAGGCATGTTGAAGATCACATTACATGTAATTTCCATGCTACACATCCATACTTGATCCATGTCATTCAGTTATGTCGATATACGTGACCATTGATAGGTTTAGTTACGATTAATGTAGCGAAAGCCGCTTTGATCCTATGTTGATATAATTGATGGACCGGATTGTTTGGGGATGCATTCAGTAATGATAGCAAAATTCTGAGTACTCATAAGCTTATGATTGATACAAAATTGTAAGGTTACACATATAGCCCAAGTGGGAGATTGTAAGGATTTTAATCAATCGTGTGGGCTTATATGTGAATTATTGTGTATTGAATAAAAGGCTATCAAATTTGGTTAAGCCCATTTAAAGTGATCTAATAAGGATTTTATATATATAGGGTTTTAATGCATCTAATTAATGTATGAGTTTTTATGTGTAGATACCAGGTCATTACCTAATTCATGATGGGTCGAATTAGGTTAACTGGCAATTCAATATATAAAGTCGGTTATGGTCCCTGAATCGTACGTATTGTTCATTCTGTCTGACATCCCATCATCAGAGAGAAAATAAGGACTACGTATTGATTTATAAGATCCAACCAACCGAATCGTTCATCGTGAATCATATTTGATTAAGGTACGCTTTCGCTTCAGTTATTTGATTCTTGATAATTCAGCATGATGATTTTTGGATCATAGATAAACAATTGTCCGTGATAAATTTTCTAACAACGTCAACATATATAAAGCGACCTTTCTTTTTGTAACTACTAAAGTATAAGGTTAGAGCATCATCTGTACTATAAAAACTTTAATTTTACATGGGTGTATGATTCTATGTTGATGATTTTTATATTGAAATCTAACTTTAAGAAGGTCGAAATCGAAATTTATGTAGTTGAAAACTATTTCAATCAAATACAATGTGGAGACTAGTGCCTTTAATAAATTGATTCATGTACGATGCTCAATCTTATTGACTCTCTTGGAATGAAATAGAGAAATGTAAGTCCCCACTTGACCCCTCCTTTTTATAATTCTTAAAAAAAAAAAAAAAAAATTCATTTTAAATAATACATTCTTTCAATAGAATAATTTTGCATGTGAACTCATAATTTTTTCATATATTTTATCCATAAATATTTCAGACTTACAAAATTTATTATCAAAATTTCTACTCTCATCTTCTTTTCAAAGATTCATTTACAATTATTAGGTCTAGAAGTAGGTGGAAGACCTCGCAACTTCGAAGTTCTATTGCTCATAATAGATGACGATGACGATGACGATGATTCATCTATTACTTATGTTCACTACCGCAAAGGTACGGATCGTGCAAGTAATATAATGGATGTGAGTTCAGATATCGATCCCACAAGGATTGTTGTAAATTGTATTTTAGATTACAATTCCTTAACCAGAACTATGAAAACTTTGAATTTGGAAATTTCGTTTTGAAAATTAAACTAAAGATTAAACTAAAAAGCAAGAAAATTTTAATTTAAGAAAACGATGAATTAAAGATGTTAGAATTGTGAATCCACTTTGTTTCATCATCCATATTTTGATCAAATCATTCAAATGCAATCCATGAGTTTTGAAAATTCATATTCCTAATATTGCTAAGACTCCCTTTCAGACAAGAATTAACACATTTTCCTACACATAATCAGACTATATTTCTATGATGAATACAAATGTGTAAGAAAGCATTAAAGGATTTGTAAATATTTTTTGTGGACAACACAAAATATAGGAGTATATTTATATCTCCTGTCGAAATTTGTGACAATTAATCAAGGTCTAATAATTTCCTGCTCTTTTGAACATAGCAAATTATCAAAAACATCAATAATTACGCATCCACAATCATAGATGAAAATAAAAACATAATTAATTGCATCAAACTCGTGAAAAACGTAAATTAAATAACAAGTCAAAACATAGAATCCGGAACTAAAGTATCATCACAATTCCAACAAGAAAATCTAGCATAGATACATGATTAAAGATAATTCACAAGAAAAATGAATAGAAGTCACCCCGTTCATCTCCTTGATCCTTGTTCTTCAATCTTGGATTTGGCCTTGAATGGATCCCCAGCTGTTGGACAACATTTTGGCATGAAACAAGGCAATTGGGAACCCCTAATTTCATGCCTCAAGTCTGGTATTTATAGATATCCTCGGACTTTAGGTTACTTGGGGAAGAAGTATGGTGAAAATCGCGCAAAAAGCCCACCAGACGGCCCAGAAATTGACCGTGCGACCGCACGTCATTACAGAATCGGTCTCAGTTTGCTACAAAGCAGGCTGTGCGACCACACGCCTTTAAGAGGTGTGATCGTATGGTTATCTGAAAAGATGCAATTTTCATCTTTTGATTTCAGTTTAAGTTGGTCCTCAAAGTTTATTTGCATCACAGGTCCTCCAACTTTCGATTGTTGCAATTTAGTCCCCAAAACTTCTGATTTCTTCCAAATTTGATTTCTTCTTCAATTTTTATTCCAATTGGCCCTTTCATTTACTTCATCAACTCTTGATTTTCATACTTTGACTTTTTTATCATCCAATTGCTTGATTTTAGCTTCAATTCCATTATTTTCTCGACTTTGGGATTATTCTTGAAATATAAACAAATACTAATGAAATAAATAGAAAATATTCTTAAATTTCCATACCTGTCACAACATCTAAATGGCCATTTCCACATCGATCCTGGAACAATTTTCAATTTGTAGTTTGTGGGTGTTGAATTGCATCATTGTGAAGGTTACTTCCTGATTTTCAGCACGCAGCACTACATCTCCCTTTTCTACATCATTCAGTGCTTGTGCAGTGGCTAGAAATAGTAGGCAAAGTATCAAGGGAACTTTTTCATCTTCCCCCATGTCTAAAATGACAAAATCAGCAGGAAATATGAATTTATCAGCTTTAACTAGCACATCCTCCAGGACTCCATAAGGGTAACAAATGGATCGATCAACTAGTTGCAATATGATATTGCTACCCAGTGGGTCGCCCAATCCTAGCTTTTTGTATACAGACAGGGGCATGAGATTATACTTGCACCTAGGTCACATAAGACCTTGTTGAATTTTAAATCCCCTATGATGCAAGGTACAGAAAAGCTCCAGGAGTCTTTGAACTTAAGTGGCAACTTGTTTTACAATATTGCATTGCATTCTTCGTTCAAAGTCACCTCCTCAAATTCTACAAGCTTGTTTTTGCTAAACATCATTTTCTTCAGAAGCTTGGCAGAACTTGGGATTTGTGTGATGACTTCAATGAAAGGGATATTTATGTGCAGTTTTCTAAGCATATTTACAAACTTTTTGAATTGTTTATCATCTCTTGTGTTTCTTCAGCCTATGTGGAAATGGGATAGGAGATTCATGAGGCTTAATTGCTGATTTCACCTCATGGCTATCTTCCTTTTCAGCCATTTTCTCACCACTTTCCACAATATGTTTAGGAACTTCCGCTGGCTTTTTATTTGAATTTCAGGAAGTTTCACACCACTACGCGTAGTAATTGAATTTATCTCATTTTGCACCACATTTATAGCCATGAGCTATTCCTTTGGGTTTACCTCAGTGTTTGCAGGTGATGTACCCGAGGCTCTAGTTGCTAAAGCCTGAGCTATTTGACCAACTTGGGTTTCCAAGTTTTTTATTGAAGTCTGATGATTTGGCAATGTAGTTTCAGTCATCCTCGTGAATTGGTCATTTTTGGTCATGAACTGATCAGTTTTAGCCATAAACCGATTGGTCTGGCTCATGTACTGATCAGTCCTCTCCATCAATTTCATGACCATCTCCTCTAGTTGAGGTTTATTCTCCACTACCTGCTGTGGAGGGGCTTGCTGGCCTATTCCATTTTTATTATCCCTCCATGAGAAGTTAGGGTGATTTCGCCAACCAAGATTATAATTGTTGGAATATTGATTATTTTTGCGGTATCCCCCTTGTACCAAGTCTACTTATTCAGCTTGACTAGCCAGAATTGGACAATCTGATGTATTGTGATTAGCCTCACATTCCTCGCATCCAGTTACTACATTTTTCACTGAATAGTTAGTTTGTATGAAAATTACCAACGAGACTGTTTTGGTAGATAGTGTTGAAATACTATCCACTCCATAAACTTATACTGATTTTTTTGGATTGTTCTCTCAGATGCCCACATTGCATTAGTACAGCTATTCTCTCAAACAGTTCAAGTGATCCATCAAGAGTTTGGGTAGTTATTGATCCATTGGATGACGAATCAATAAGACTCTTGTATTATGGGAGCAAGCCAATATAAAAGTACCTTACCTGCTCATTTTTAGGTAGTCCAAGTTGAGGGTACTTTCTGTGCATGCTTTTAAACCTGTTCCATGCTTCATCAAATGACTCAGACTCTCGTTGAAATTTTTTTATCCCATGTCTGAGTTTAGCGACTTTAGCTGGGGGCATGAATTTGTGCAAAGTTTTTGGGCCAAGTCATTCCAAGTTGTTATACTTGCAGGAGGACTAGAATCTAACCAATCTATTGCCCTATCTCTTAAGGTGTATGGAAACAACCTAAGTCTCATGGCGTCATCTGACATACCCTAATATTTAAAATGTTCACACATGTCTAAAATTTTATACACGCGTGCATGTGGATTTTCATTAGGTTTTCCATAGAATTGATATCCATTTTGAAACATATTTATCACATTGGTCTTTAATTGGAAGTTTGCAAGGCCAAAAGGTGGATAAACTATGCTTGATTGGTTTTGGACAATTTTTGGGGTCATGAAATCTCCCACAAGTCTATTTCCTTCATCTTCTGGCTCAACACCAAGTAAAGCCAGATTGTTTGCCATTTGTTCCTCTTTTTTGTTTTTTTGTTTATCTAGTTCCCTAGCTTCTCTTAACCTACGGTGTAAAGTACGTTATATTTTTCGGGTCAACTTCGAAAAGATTCCCCTTTTTCGAACGTAGCATACACGACTATGTGAAAAACTAAAGAACTAGTGACTAAACTAAAACTAAAATTAAAGTCCTAAAATAATAAACAAAACAAAAAAAAACAAAAAACAAAAAATAATAAAAAATAATAAGAATAAAGCTGTAAAAAGTCTGAATTAGTGAAAGTAATCTAAAAATAAATTTAAACTACAATCATCGGCAATAACACCAAAAACTTGTTCACTACCCCAATTGTATGGATCGCACAAGTAATATAGTGGACACGAGTCCAGATATCGATCCCACAAGGATTGTTGTAAATTGTATTTTAGATTACAATTCCTTAACCGGAACTATGAAAACTTTAAATTTGAAAATTTTGTTTTGAAAACTAAACTAAAAATTAAAGTAAAAAGCGAGAAAATTTTAATTTAAGAAAACGATGAATTAAAGATGTTAGAATTGTGAATCCACTTTATTCCATCATCTATATTTTGACCAAATCATTTAAATGCAATCCATGAGATTTGAAAAACCATATTCCTAATGTTGCTAAGACTCCCTCTCAAATGAGAATTAACACATTTTCCTACACATGATCCGACTATATTTCTGTGACGAATACAATTGCATAAGAAAACATTAAAGGTTTTGTGAATATTTTTTGTGGACAATACAAAGCATAGGGATATATATCTATCCCCTATCAGACTTAGTGAATATTAATCAATGTCTAATGATTTTCTACTCTTTCAAACATAGTAAATTATAAAAAACGTCAACAATTATGTGTCCACAATCATAGATGAAAACAAAAACATAATTAATTGCATTAAACTCATGAAAAACGTAAATTAAATAACAAGTCAAAACATAGAATCTGGAACTAAAGTATCATCACAATTCCAACCAGAAAATCTAGCCTAGATACATGATTAAAAATAATTCACAAGAAAAATGAATAGAAGTCACCTCGTTCATCTCCTTGATCCTTGTTCTTCAATCTTGGATTTGGCCTTGAATGGATCCCCCAGCAGTTGGACAACATTTTGGCATGAAACAAGGCAATTAAGAACCTCTAATTTTGTGCCCCAAGTCTGGTATTTATAGATATCCTCATACTTTAGGTTACTTGGGAAAGAAGTTTGCTGAAAATCGTGCAAATAACCCACCAGACGGCCCAGAAATTGACCGTGCGACTGCACGACATTACAGAATCAATCTTAGTTTGCTGCAAAGTAGGTCGTGCGACCGCACGCCTTTAAGAGGTGCGACCACACGGTAATTCGAAAAGATACAATTTTGATCTTTTGATTTCAGTTTAAGTTGGTCCTCAAAGTTTATTTGCATCATAGGTCCTCCAACTTTCGATTGTTGCAATTTAGCTCCAAAACTTTTGATTTCTTCCAAATTTGATTTCTTCTTCAATTTTTCTTCCAATTGGTCCTTTCATTTCCTTCATCAACTCTTGATTTTCATACTTCGACATTTTTAACATCCAATTGCTTGATTTTAGCTTCAATTCCATTATTTTCTCGACTTTGAGGTTATTCCTGAAATATAAAAAAAATACTAACGAAATAAATAGAAAATATTCTTAAACAAACAACTAAAATCCTACTTTTAGGATAGAAATAAGTGTATAAAATACACTTATCAACTTATTTCCAAAAGACTATATCGTTAGATTTCATAGCCTTCTCATATGTAAGAGGATCCGACTCAATGGAGTGTGAAATTGCATTTTGTTTTATGTGTGAGTCCCTAGTACCTTCTACTAGATGCATAATGAAATCAGGTCCAAATGTTTTCTCTTTTCTAGCTCTTTCACTTCTCCTTAATTTCGGATAGTCTTCTAAAATTTTCCTTTTGTTAACATCTAATTCGCTTGGTTCCATTTCATTAGATTGAAGTGAATCGCTAGTTAACTTTTGTATCTTAGAAAACCTATTCACATGGAATAATGCATGTTGGGAATCTATAACGGTTTAACTTCAACGGAATTATTAGGTTCAATCACAAGAAACTTATAAGCTTTGCTATGCTTGGCATACCCTAGGAATATACATCATATTCCCTTTTCTCTTAACTTTTTAATTTTAGGTTCAAGTACTCGATCAATGATTCTACATCCTCAAACTCGCAAGTATGATATGATAAATTAGGGTTTCCTTTATCTTATTGCCTTTACTAGGCACCCTATTAAGTATATGAGATGCAACTAAAAGCGTTTCTCCCCCAATAATCTTTACTTAATTCAGAATGACATATCATAGCATTGACCATTTCGATTAAGGTCATATTCTTTCTTTCTGATACACTATTTTATTGAGGAGTATATGCAATAGAAGTTTCATGAATAATTCCTAAGTTTTCACAAAATTCTGGAAAGTGATATTCATCCCTATCACTCCTTAAACATTTATCTTGGTATTGCATATATTTTCTACTTCATTTTTATATATTTTAAATTTCTCTAATATTTCATCCTTATTTCTCATAAGGTATATGTAGAGAAATCATCAATAAAAGTTACAAAATAATATTTTCCTCCTCTACTAGGAGTTCCATGCAAATCACACACATCACTATGAATGAGTTCCAACAAAATAGACATTCTTTTAATACTTGGAAAAGGAATTTTAATAATTTTTATTTGAGCACATATCTTGCATTTTTCATTCATATCATGCTTGTATTTAGGAACTAATTGTACACTCATATCATGCAATCTTCAATCATTTACATGTCCTAGTCTAGAATGCAATAACGAACATGAGTCAACATTATAAGTAGAACTTGTGTTTTTATTAATAAGATTCAACTTAAATATACCCTCATACAAGAATCATTTTTCTACGAACAAACCCCCTTTGCACTACAAGAATCGGGGGCAATAGGGGCGACTATTTAGGGTCGATAAGCATGTCGCCCCTATAGATCTGAATATATAGGAGCGACAAGAAAAAGTCGCTTCTGTAGGTTTCCGGACCTATAGGGGCTACATTTTTCAGCCCTGTAGGTGCCAATGTCGCCCCTATAGGGTCCCAGACCTATAGGGGCGACCTAAAGCGCCCCCTCTATTTTAAATGTCACCTCTATAAACATTTTATATTAGCGGGAATTTTTTGTTCATTTTCAATATCTACATGGACAATTTTTTAGAACCTATAGGGACGAAAATGTCGCGCCTATAGAGCCAAATTTTAGCTGGAATAGTGGCACCATTTCAGTGAACCCTAATATTTTATGAAATCAAACATATAGGGGCGACATTTGTCGCCCCTATAAGTTTTAAAAAAAATTATGTATCCATTAAATCCACTAAAATCATCTCAACCTGGCCCATATTATATATACACATAAGAAATGGAACTCAAGATAAACCTAATCTCTCACTCACCCCTCACAGCCAGAAACTTAAGCGCCACACAAACCCCAAGCCCTAATCTCCCTGGAGCCTCTCAAGTTGCCGACACCGGACTCCAATTTTCAGTCCGTCGCTGGTCCCGTAGTCAGTCATACACATGGTTTCGGGAACAAGTAATATTTTTTGCGATTTTAGGTATATCGAGGAGGGAAGCATAACGGTTCAAAAATTGCTATTCAATGTCTTTCTCAGTTCACAATGATAGCGAGTGGTAAGGGATATGATATTTTGCATTTGTCTGGCCAGCTTCATTCAAAAATTGTATCAGATTCTTTTATAAATTTATTGTAGGTGGCCAATATATGAAGCTTCAGAGTTTATTTTCTCTTGCCGGAAGTTGCAGAAAGGGATTACGGTGGAAGGAAAAAAATTGTTGAAGAAAGGTAATGAATTAGATAGGGGCATTTACATAAATAATCGTAATCAAATGAAGGATAATTCTAACATTTTAACTTTAATGTACATGCATTTTTGTTGGAATTTTTATTATGACTTGCGTGTGTTTTCCTTTTTTGAGCAACATCATGGTTAAGGTTTATTCACTTCTCTCTTTTTATGATTACAGGAGAAGAAAGTCCAAGTGATGGAACTTGGTTAATAATATAGAGATTCTTCACTTCAAGGAGAGCTGCAAAACCAAGCTTTAGAAGTCTGTATGTTTATTGTTTTTGTGTGTATAAAAATATTTGAGTCTTGTCTTTTAATGAAATCTTTAGCTAAGTAGTTTATTGTCGTATTAGAATTTTTGTTGTATTAAGAAAATGCCTTCGGTTATTGGACTTTTTGTGCAATAGGAGTTTGTATTAAGAAAATTATATAATTCTCAGTCATTTTTTGTTCTTTTCTTTCATGATTACTTTAATTATATCATAATCTGGTATTATGTTTCGCAATAATTTTTTTAAAATAAATAAGCTATAGAAGCGACATGGTTGCCCCTACAGAGCAACACTCGTCGTCACTACATGGTTTCCGATGTGTTCTGTGTTCGAGGCGGTAGGGGCAACTTTTGTCGCCCTTATAGGATGGAATACCTATAGGGGCGACTATTGTCGCCCTATATACCAACAACAACGAGCCTATAGGAACGATCAAACTTGTAGTGTTGGGCAATACAAATTTATTATACTAAAATACAAGTTTAAAATCAAACTTGTTAAGAAGACTCCCAGAAACCAAATTCATCATAATCTCGGTACATATATACCTCATTGATAGTTAAGGGTTTTTGTAAGTAAACCCCAATTTGACACTCCCCTTGCCGTAATTAAGGGGCTCATAAATAGTGAATAAGTCGTGATTCTTGTAAACATACCTTGTGGCACCTTAATCTATCCATCACTCCCTATTGTCCTTCACCACAAGTGCCTCGCTGATCATTGGCCATAAAATTAGAGTTTTCCTCTTTCTTTTGTTTCTTTAAGCCACGACAATTACATTTGAAATGTCTCAGCATTCCACAATGAAAGAAGGTATCCTTTTTATTCTTGGTGTTATGGTGTTATTTTCTTTGAAGTCTTGTCTCATGTACTTGTTTGATTTTGAAAAGTGGTTGTCCTTTTCGAGTTCGTTCCTCTCCTCCATCCCATGAACTTTAGATGATTTTCCATACGAACTCTTCTTCTATTCGAAGATGCCAACCGAAGTATTCAAGAGATAAGTTATCTTTCCTATGAATAAGATTTCTCTTGTAGTTTTTCCAGTTAAAGGAGAGTTTATCGATGATAAATGAAATAAGAAAGGATTCTTCCATGTGCATATTATGTGCTTGAAATTGATTGTAAATGTGTATTATTTCATGAAATTGCTCCATTACCTTACGAGCTCGAACCATGCGATATCGATGAAATCAAGATGCAAAAAATTTCGTACTCGTAGCATCTATAGACATATACTTTGTTTCCAGCACATCCCAAATTTCTTTTGCGGTATTTTCCCTATGATATTGGTCGAACGAAGCATCCGACATGGCATTGAAAATGTGACATTAGCAAAAATAATCATTTTGATCTCATTTTTGCCTTGCCCTTGTGTTTGCAAATGCTTCTTCCTCGGTTCCCTCCAGTCTTAGGGTAGTGAGAACATAGACCACGTTGATTGTGGTAAGGGAAAAGTGTAGTTTGTTCTGCTAACATCAAGATTAGATCCTTCAAATCTTTCTAACTTCACAAAGTCCACAAAAAAATCCTAAAGAGAAGATACCAGATGAGCCATCACAACTTGCTTGATATGAAGTCTTAAGATTGTTGAAGAAATGGATTTGTGGTACGTTGTAATGGCAAAACTTGTAGAACTTTGATAGAATCCAAGGCATGTAAAATTACATTTTCCTTAAGACCTTATTTATCCCAAAATATAGTGCACAAGAGATATCAAATAAGCCTCCAAGATACAATGGACTCAAAATGTTGTTTGTTGGTGAATATGCACTTTTCAACAACAAAATTAAAGCAAACAAAAGAGGCTTCGTATTCTTATTATGTAGTAAAAGAATACAAGGAGGAAAATTTGGATACAACAAAAATATGAATTTGAAGTATTAAAAATAGGAGAGAAAGAAGAAGAGAAATGAGAATTCATGTCTTTAATCCAAGACATCCAATTAGATATACCTCTTCCCAAGAGTCACGCCTATAGTTTAGACATCAATTCATACTTGAAATTATTCAAAAAATTAGCTAAAAATCAAATTCAATCATGAAAAGGTTTCAAGAAGAACTTCACAATGACAAAAATCTTTTATATTAGGCTAAAACTTAGGCTATAGCCAGACAAATCTTTACAAAGGCTGAGACGAAAAATGGCCGCCTAGTGCAATTTTTTATTTTTATTTTTTTTTTCTTTCTTATTTTTCATTCTTGGATTTCTTTCGAACATTCACTTCATGTTCATTTGAATTAAATTTAAAAATTCTTTCCAATAGGTATTATGCTGCTAAGGTTGTAAGAAGTTGTTTGTGAGAGAGGTAATGCGCTTTTTTAGGGGAAATTTCTTTGCTCGAATTGGGCATGTTCTTTGTAGTGGGTTGGGTTGGGTTTGGGTGGGGCAGGAGAACAATTTCCTTAGAAAAGATGTCTGTGTACTTGTAATGACACGACTTATTAAAATCGTCATGTTATGGGTTTCTTTCAAACATGGACTTCATGTTCATTTGAATTATGCTGCTAAGGTTGCAACAAATTATGTGTGAGAGAGGGAATGCATTTTTTTTTCTTGGACCGTTCTTTGCTTGAATTGGGCATGTTCTTCTTTGCAGTGCATTGGGGCGGGGTTTCTTTGGGAAATAGATAGTGTACTTGTAATGACACAACTTATTTAAATCGACATGCTAAAGTATCAACTATCAAATTCATCCTTATAGATCATTTTTCAATGAGTTGTCATGCTAAAGTATGTTATTATGAATATAATGTTTGTGATGGTATGGTTTGTGAAAATCCTCATATTAGAGTATGCCATTATGTTAGTGTAGGTTGTCATGTTGCTGATCTTCGAAAACAATTGGACCTCGAGTCAAATTTATAAGTTATTGATGTGTCATGGACTTGTTAGCACCGTAAATGTTAATGTTAATGTTAATGTCAATATCTTTTAGGATGTGCCAGAGATGATCAAATATGAAGCCTTTCTTCTCAGTCTCGTCTTGTTCGAATAATATTTTTGCTCGATCTATTTGCAAGGTTGTGAATAATAAATAAGTTTCTGAGCTCATTGAATAAAGAGCTGTAAAATAATGACATCAATGTGTTGGAGGCATCCATGTTGTGAGGTTACTCCATATTGGTGAACATGGTTTTCCAAGAATGCTGGATAGTGTAGATTGTATGCATGTGAAATAGAAAAATTGTCCAACGGCCTGGGCGGGACAATATACAGGTCGTAGTGGATCCCAACAATTATTCTCGAGGCGATAGCTGATTACGATTTATGGATATGACACGCACATTTTAGTTTGCCATGATCAAACAATGGCATCAATGTATTGGAGGCATCCCACTTGCGAATGTTTTCATGTTATATGTGATGTTTTTATGTAAAATAGTTCATCTTGTTAACTGTGATATTAAGATTGATGTTCTTTTAATAAATGTAATATTTTCAATAATTATTTTAAAGTATCAATTTATAAAATTTAAGTAGCAGTAAAATATATCATTAAATACTTTTCTAATTAACTTAATCATTGAAAATTAAAAATAATAAGAGAATATAAAGTTTACTGTTCATTTGGTGTAAGATTTAGAGTCCTGGATTGGAGATGACTTTGCTGAATATTGTAAAATTAGACCATTTTAGTGCAAATTTACTCCAAAATGGAGTAAATGGTTTGGAGTGCCCATTTTTCAAGTTAAATGAATTTATAGAACTGGTCATGTAGATAACAGCGGAATAAAAAAGGATAAAGAACCCGATGTCAAACAGGAACCACAGTTAATGTTCCATCATTCCCCGACCTATGTTCTGGAAAGGTCCCCATAGAGAGGCGTCTGCTCTAATAATATTCTTACAATTACATTTGTCGAAGTTGCCATTAAATTGATTTTACGGAGGGTATCCAATTTTATTCTAAATCTTCACAATTTTATTCTAAGTCCATGAAGATGGCCTCACGATTTTAATAAAACTCAAAAGTAGTTTCCATAATTAGGTACTCTATATTAATAATGACCTAAAATTTCATTTATTTCTCGCTCCCAACCTACCCACAACTTCAACAAAATTCAGAGATTTGCTAATCCACTAGAGATGTCAATGGGTGGAGCTAAGGGCAGGGGTGACGCTCCCACACCGTTATTACCCCTATTATATATATATATAATCTTTAATTTTTTAATTATTTGTGCATTTTTTTCTTTTTTTTTAATAGATTGGAAAGTCCACGGTAGTGGGGAGGAGGACCAAAGGCGGACCCATTAAGGGTCCAGTGGGTGCGGCCGCACCCACTGGATCCAGCCAAAAAAAAATTTCTGGTCCATATTTCAGCTAAAGCATTTTTTTCCCTCATTTCTGCCAAACTTCAGCTGAGCCCAATGCTCTCTCTGTCTCTCTTCCCCATTGACCTAATTCCTCCCAGCAGCAATCCAACCGTTCACCCGCCGAGTACCGACCGCCAAACTAACCAACCTCACAGCCAGTCCGCCATTGGCCACCCAGCATCGTAAACTCGAAGCAGTGACGCAGTGTTCCAGCAAGTCAGCAACATCGGTCGAAGCTTCAAGGTCGAATTTTGTAGTTGAACCTGCTATTAACACTGTAAGCACACTTAAGCAGATTTCTTGGAAAACAAAGAAGAGGTGGATTAATTAATTACTTCCAGTTTTCACTTTAATTATTTGGAATTGGTTGTATTATGCAGAATGTGTTTTCATGTTTCCGATAATGTGGGTTTTCCAATTTCAAGTATGGAATTGAAAATTAGAAATTGGAATTGTTTAATTTGTTTTGTAAATTGTAACTTATTTTTCTGATTGTTGTGGCCTATGAGATTTGAGAAGATGAGTGGAGTTTGGAGAATTAAGTCATGGATTCATGATTTATTGAAGGGAATTTTTAAGCTAACTTTGTTTGATTTGATTTTACAAGAAGAAATGTTAATATATTTTAAACGAATGTCTCAAAATTCTATTAATTATATTGAAGAAGATGTTGAATACTATCATTATCTTATTGAAAATTATTTTTTACACTATTCAGTTTCGCCCCCACTGATCTAATATCCTGGGTCCGCCCCTGAGGAGGACCCGCCAAGAACCCTATTATTTTGGGCAGGGCACCCTAATAGGATCGGATCCCAGTGGATCTCAGGTCCGTCGAGTTTTTTTTTTTTGCAATCCCTAATCCACCTAATAATTAATTGGGGAAAATTACACTAAATCATAGCTCTAGATTTTAAATTTTTAAAATCAGACAATTATAAACTATTTTGTTAAATCGGGTATTAATTTATTAGGCCATCTCCTGAGTGATTCCTTCCAACTCCTGAGAGTTCTCCTTCCAATCACGCCACCCTGCAAATAATCGTTTATTTTAATCACATTTCCCCGCTACCCTCTAGTGGAAAACACCGGGACAAGTCGGTGGAAATGGGAAGCAGACGCCATTGTGAATAGTGGACGAAGCCGTAAGACAAAGGAGGAGTACGATGTTGCAACAGATTAGGCGGCGACATAGGAGCGAGAGTACTAGCTGTTAGGGTTCTGGTGGTGAATAGGTACAGGCACCAAGTTGCAATTTTAGTCATCATTTTTGGGTTCAATAAAGCGATAAACCCACGTCTCTGTATATGGGAATTATTTGGTACTCAGAATTTCAAGCGCGTAATTGGGTCTTATATTCAATCATGGGATCCCAATTGAGGTTCTTGAGCAAGTGAAGAAGGGTACCCATGAGTTTTTGAGTTGCCAGTTGAGGAAAGAAATAATTATTTGAAAGAAAATTCATCCTCTCATACTGTGGACTGTGGAGTTGATGACTGATGTAGACCATAGTCTACGTAAACACACGATAGATAAATGCGAATTGCAATTCGAAAAAAAAAAGTCTTTTATTCGAAATCAACATAAAAACCTACATATGAATGCAAAGAACTTAAATACGAAGTCTTACTGGACCTTAGGCCCTTATATGGTTGGGCCAACTAGAAATAATAACTCCAAGTTCAAAAATAAATAACAAAAACATAAAAATAGTAGTTTTAACACAGTAAACGTTCTCAAATGGCCAAAATCCACTATTAGTCACAGCAAAGCAGTGAGTCACATCTGGATCGTCGAGATCTTTTGGAAAGTAGTCATAATAGAAATTCTAACGTCGTATGCGAAATATATGATTATTTGAAGTTGACACCTCCAACAAATCATATTTTCCGCTCGCAAAGATCCAAGAACATTGCTACCGTGCCCTGTATCATAGTTTCCTGATTTCCATCATCCCCCCCGGGGTCAAAACGATTCGGCCTCGAATTGGAATGAGCTTCATCTGAGGAAGAATCAACTGCAAAAGGTACTAAATACTTCATGTTGAACACATCTGTTGTTCAGACGTGACTAGGCAATTTCAGACAGTAGGCATTCAGATTGATCTTCTAGATGATCTCCACTGGGTCAATCTTCTTAGCAGACAACTTATTATACTCATGAACGGTGTAACGCTCCCGGGGAAACATAGCCTATACAAAATCTCCCACTTTGAATTCCACATCCCGCCGATTCAAGTCTGGTTGTTGTTTGTAGTGCAAAGTCGATTCCATAAGTTTTGCATGGGTCTACTCGTGTATCTGTTTCATGATATCAACAAAATCACTAGCACACACATGAGGTCAGTTCTTGCTAAGCAAGGTAATCAGATCTAGGGGTCCCTGCGGAAATAAGCTGTACACCACCTGAAACGGACTGAAACCTATGCTCCTATTTACTGCATGGTTATGCGCAAACTCAAGTTGACTCAAACAACGATCCCATGAACGAACATTATCCCCCAAAAGATTGTGCAACAAATCTCCAAGCAATCGATTCACAACCTCTGTCTGGCCATCAGTTTGTGGGTGATAAGCACTACTAAAATTAAAAGATGTGTTCACCATCTTCCAAAGGTTGTGCCAAAAATGACTCAAAAACCATGTGTCGCGGTCCGACACGATAGTTGTGGGAAGCCCATGTAACCTGTACACCTCTCGAAAAAATAGGATTGCCACATTCACTGAGTCCCCTGTCTGTTTACAAGGATCAAAATGTACCATTTTCGAGAAACAGTCCACAATGACAAAGATTGAATCGTTACCTCGTTGCGTGCGAGGAAGCCCCACCATGAAATCCATGCTAATGTCTGGCCAAGGTTGATCCGAAGTAGGTAGTGGATGATATAAACCTACATTTGTGGCATGTCCCTTCGCTGTTTGACAGACACGACAACAAGATACAAATTTGGCTACCTCACAACGGACAGTAGGCCAAAAAAATGAAGATAAAATCAGTGACACGGTCCTGACTCGCCCCACATGGCCCTCTCCATGATATTCTACCACACTTTTGAGACACAAGCTGCACTCCGAAATGTACAACTGAACCCCTTTGAAAAGAAAATCGTGTTCCAAAACGAAATCACATTACACCCCTGTTGCACCTCAACTACCAAAGGGCCAAAATAAGGGTCCGAGCTATATAACTCAGAGAAAGTATCAAACCCAGGGACTGAAATTTGCATCCTCTCCAATAGACTGTGACACCTACTCAAAGCGTCTGCCACTTTATTCACTGCACCCGACTGATGTTTTAAAACAAATGTGAATTGTTGCAAAAATGCAATCCAAGTTGCACGGGGAGCTGTGTGGACAGATGCTTTAGAACCTCATGGTCACTATTGAGAATGAATTCACGCCAGAACAAGTAATGCCGCCAATGACGAACCTCCTGAACCACCGCATACAGCTCCATATCATATGTGTTGTAACGACCCCGCGCCCCCGTTAACTTCTGGCTGAAGTAGGCTACTGGGAAACCCTCCTAACTAAGAACAGCTCCAATTGGATGCATCACAGTGCAAAGCAAATGGTTTACTGAAATCCTGAAGAATAAGGATAGGCACCTTTGTCAAACACTCCTTAATAGTAACAAAAGCCTACTCAAACTCCGCTTTCCACTCGAAATCAACCCCTTTCATACAACTAGTCAATGGAGCTACAATGGAACTGAAGTGAGGGATAAATCTGTTGTAGAAGGATGCAAAACCGTGAAAGCTACGTACTTCAGTCAGAGTGCGGGGTCGCGGCCACTGCTTGATAGCCTCAATTTTCTCCGAGTCCACATGTACCCGACTGCTGAAAAAACATAACCCAAAAATATGACACGATCTGAAAATAACACACATTTCTTGGGAGCTGCAAAGAGAGATTCACGCCTCAAAACAGTTAACACATCAAGTAAATGATGCACATGTTCGTCCTCTGATCGAATATATACTATAATGTCATCGAAATACACCACAACATACTGCCCAATAAATGAACTTAAAGCCTCATTCATGACACGAATAAATGTAGTTGGGGCATTCGACAGCCCAAAGGGTATTACCAACCACTCATACAACCCCTTACGAGTCTTGAAAGTCGTTTTTCACTCGTCCCCTGGTCGTAAACGTATTTGACGGTAACCACTCTTCAGATCCGACTTACTGAACACCGAGGCACCTGCCAACTGATTAAGAAGGTCATCTAGGCGAGAATAGGGAAACGATATCGTACAGTGATGCAATTAATGGCCCGACTATCCACACACATTCGAAAGCTACCATCCTTCTTTGGAATCAACAACGTGGGTACTGCACACGAGCTAAGGCTTTCACGCATGTTGCTTATTTTACTTACCGCAAGTGTACGATATCGAACAAGTAATAAAATAGAATTGAGTCTGAATGTCGTTCCCACAAGGATTGAGTAGACTTATTTTATTAGATTATTAACCTTAACCGAAACAAGTAAATGTAAAGTGGTTTATAGAGTATCCTAAATGATTGGACTAAATTATCAAATAAATCTAAAATTATTGAACTAAAACAAACTAAATGGGAATGTAAAATTTGTTTAACAAATATATGTGAATGAAGTGCTAGGATTTAGAATCCATCTTAATATCGATATTTCACACTATGGTTTAAATAATCCATGACAAGGTATATTATTGAAGATCAATGTTCCTATAATGCCTAAAACTCTCTTTCGAACAAGATTTAAGCCTTTTTTCTAATTAGATCCACCTATATTTCTATGATGAATGCAAATATTTAGAAAAGCATTAAACAATCATGAACATGAAAAGATCACATAGGGCATAGTGGTATATTTCTATCCCTATCGAACCCTATGGCAATTGATTCAAGTCTAGTAAAATTCTACTCTTTCGAACATAGAAAGTCACCACAAACATCATATAATTCATGCATCAAAATTATAGATGAAACTAAGTACGAATCAATTACTCAAAATACCAATTTTCATAGAATTAAATAAACCAAAGCATAAAATAAGATTCTATGACTTCATCATAATTCCAACACTATAGAAATTTAGCCTAGATACATTGTTAATATCAAATCACAAATATAAAGAAACTCCATCACCTAGAATATGAAAAATTCAAGATTTTGATGATGATTCTTCCACGAATTCCCTCTCCAAAACTTGTATATACTGTTGAATGTATTAGGTCAAGAGAGTCCCCAAAATTCATGCAACATGTTCTATTTATATGTATCCCCCTGACCTAGGCGAAAAAGGGTTGGATTTTATCATAATTCACGTAAAAAGCCCACCATTGGCCCAGTCGAGACTACCGTGCGATCGCATGGTAGAAATTGTTGCAGCCGCAGACTAAAAAACATGCCTTTCAGTCGCCAAGTTTTCGGTTCGTGCAACAGCACGCGGTATTCAACCGTGCGGCCGCACGGTTGTAAAGTCTGGCATCAATTTTCATCTTTTAATTTCTGCAACTTGGTCCTCATACTTTATTTCACCTCGAGTCCCCATCTTCTGATTGAAGCATTTTGATCCTTATACTTCTGAAACTCTTCGATTTCATCTTTTCTTCTTTTGATTCTTCACTTCCTAATTTGTTCTTTGAATTTCTTCCACTGATCTCTTTCTTTATCCATGTTTTGCATCTAGTACTCTTGCTTTGCTACCCTTTTGGTCCAATTTCCTTCCTTTTTGCTCATTATTTTCTCCAATTACTTCATTCTCTCGATTTCGAGATAGAACTAAAATACATAAAAATGATAGATAAATTAATAGCATTTACTCTCAAAAGACTATATAAAATCCTAATTTAAGCACATAAATAAGTTCATAAAATGCACTTATCAACGCACATAACTCTTAGCCAACAACTCCTCAACTTGCCTACGCAACTCTTCATGTTCAGCTGGACTCATCCTATAATAGGGGTGGTTTGGTAATGAAGACCCTAGAACCAAATCAATTTGGTGCTGTATGTCATGAAAAAGGGGTAGACCTCCGGTAACTCTGAAGGAAAAACATCAGGGAACTCTTCCAGGAGCCAAGCTGCTTGAGGATGGTTATTCGCTTCCTTAGCAACTTCCTCACTGTCAATGGCCTCTTTCTGGACCAAAAGGTATACCAAACCAGCTGATAACATTTCCCTCTCAAATAATCCCTTAGTCAATAGATGGTTACCAGCCCCAGTCGAAGGATAAGATGAGGAATCCTTCGTAGTTAGTAGAACCACCTTCGTCCCATGGAACATAAAACTATAAGTATTAGATCGCCCATCATGTACAACACTTCTATCAAACTGCCATAGCCTTCCCAATAATATGTCAAACATCCATTGGGATCACATCACACCATACCATACATTATCCTTGTAGATAGTACCAATAGACAGTTTCACAAGGACATGGTGACTTACCATGATATCAGTTCCACTTTTCAACCACGCGAGTGTATAAGGATGCGAGTGTGTTTCCTGTGTCCAACACAGTTTAGCAACGGCCTCTACGAAATTTAAACTCTCGCAACTGCCACCATCAATAATAAACTTGCAAACTCGCCCCCCACTGTACACGTTGACTGGAAAATATTTATTTCTCTGCCGCTCCTTTTGGCGATAGGCAAGAACGGCGAACAACCAACAGCAGGCCTGTATCGCCCTCAAGAAAAGCCTCTGTCACCGCGGTAATATCATCAACCTGGGATGTCTCAGTCTCCACTTCCCCTACCAGCAACCCCGGGAAACCACGACTGTGGGATGCCAAAGGGCATTGTGCCTGCCTATGTCCAAGTCCGTTGCAACCATAACACCGAAGACCGCCTCCACCATGCCCTTTACTTCCAAAATTATTGTTGGGATAGCCCCGACCTCCTGCCATAGAACTACCAAGTGTCCCTAGAGAAAATTCGAGTTGACCACGCCCGGCATTAGAGCTGTTGGACGAACCCCATTAAAGCATACGTCGATCCAATTGTTTCTCTACCTGCAAAGCTCGTTGATGGGCCTCCGAAACGGTTACTGGTGAGAACATTGTTCACTTATATCTCGCGATGCGAGATATCCCTGCAAGTGTACGGGTCGTGAGAAGTAATAAAGTGGACCTAGGAGTCCGGATTATCGTCCCACGAGGACTGCTATTAATTACCGAAATATTTTAGTTCTACACTTTATTTGAACGAACAAATGAATTTGAGGTTTTAAACTAAAACTACAGAATTAAACTAAAGAATTTAAAATTAAAGAATTGTTTTGTTTTCAAATACGATAGTAAAGTAGTTGGGATTTACGATTTCACCTAACAAATTAAATTAACTCCAATTCCAGTTTTTATTTTCTAAATATGTGCTCGATCGAATTCACTAGTTCAAATTGAGATTTCTCTCTCGAGTTTAAATCAATCTTACATAAATAACTCAACCTTGTATCTCTACAGCGGTTCCGAATATTCCTTATCTAGATGCATTACACGCAAGAATTCACACACGATCGCAATAATCACAAGGGTATATCTCTATCTCTCGTTCAATTACCAGATTTATTACCTAGATATATGTTATTAACTCACCTCTCGGATTATGAAAATAACACATAAAATCATGAATAAGTGGTCAGTTCATTCACGCATTAAACGTAATAATAAATCAACACATGCATTAAAGCGTTAAAACAAGGAATATGGAATTAAAATAATTAACTAGGCTACATCATTCATCCCAACATCAAATTTAGCTACACATCATATTTAAATAGCAAAAAAAAAATATAATGACGTTCATTGAAAATAAAGAAGATTGGAAAAATTGCACCAATTATCAATTCTTCAAGTATCTTCAATTCACGCCCCTCTGCGATGCTTGAATCTCCAAGAATTTGAATTGAAATCTATGTTGTGGCTTGTTCTATAGAGAGACAAAGGTCCAGATCTCGTGCCTCTTATGTTGTATATATAGGTTTTGGAGAAACCTAGGTCAAGAAAGAGAAACTTCTGTTGAAAATCACGAGAAAAAGCCCACAGATCGCTTGGCTTCAACCCTAGCGATCGCGTGCTTGACCCTAAAACTCTCGGGTTATATTTTCGCAACATCTCGCGATCACGTGGAACGTATCCAGCGATCGCGACTTCCATTTTTTCTTGGCTGTGTAAGTTGGTCCCTGACTTTTAATTGCACCTTCAGTCCTCAACTTTCAATTATTGCAATTTAGTCCCCAAACTTTATCTTCTTCTCGATTTGCTCATTTTAGCTATTAAATCATTTAATTAGGTCCTCCAACTCTTGATTTAATCACTTTGGCACCAAGCATGTTTCCCGGTTGTTGTCACAAACTCCTCACTTGTCCAATTTAGCTCCAATTAACATCCAATTGTGTCTTTTTTCATTAATTGCTTTATTCTTCACATTTTGGGATATTTTCTACAAAGTAAACAAATAAACATAAATTAAATAGCAAATATTCCTAAATGAAAATAATTACACCTAATTTAGACATACAAATAAGTGTATAAAATACACTTATCAAATACCCCCAAACTAGAATTATTGTTCGTCCTCGAACAATGGAAAATAAACTACAAAAATCAATGAAATAAGATAAAAAAATATTTTTGTTGTGTAAACATATTTACCATATGCCTCCAAAGTCCAAACCCATTTAAGCTTTAAGCAAGCGTCATGAACAACAATGCAAAATAATTTCTAGTTATATCTGCCAGATTTTTAAGTGTGTGTGTGTGAATAGTCAATGTCAAACGCATACTTATGCAAAAGATATACTCAACACTGTGTGGCTCATTATGCATAATCCAGCCCAAATCACATGTGGTCAATCTATGAATTCTAATGAAATTCCTTTCAGCGCTCATGGATGATCACCACTTTCTGCTTTTCTCTCACATATCCCGGGTATCTATCTACGTAGGTTCTAAAAATATTCTTTGATTTTTCCACGCAAGGTAGTCAGAATCAGAAATATACGTGCATAACAAATCAAAAGAAAGTGGACCCCAATTTTACAATATCAACCATCACAGCTCAGTCAACAAAGCTTATACCATGCAATAATATATATATATATATATATATATATATATATATATATATATATATATATATAT
Source organism: Ligustrum vulgare (assembly GCA_963555705.1). Lineage (NCBI taxonomy): Eukaryota > Viridiplantae > Streptophyta > Magnoliopsida > Lamiales > Oleaceae > Ligustrum > Ligustrum vulgare. Next base: position 36,533,312 of record OY743171.1, on the reverse strand, counting down.
ATATATATATATTTTCTTATGATGGACGACTTTTCTTTTAATTGTCTCTATCTTTTACCATCTTTGTGCAGAACTTTTCATACTGACTTTCTATATGACCCCTGTAGCGGGCTTTTAGATCGGCAACTCCCGAACCAGTTGGCTTTAGGGTACCAAGTTCAAAGAACCCCTCAGACGTACTTGCTCGAGTCATAAAGGCTTAAACAGAAAAGTTAAAGATGTTATAATGTCTTATGTGTAAGTTCGCTCTCCGTACTTGCTTTCTAATTGACCCCTGTAACGAGCTTTAGGTCGATGACTCCCAAGTCAGTTGGCTTTAGGGCACTAGATTTGAAAGACCCCTCGGACTTACTTACTCGAGTCAAAAAGGCATTTGAAGAGCAGAATAAGACCTTCAGCATTTTTTTGTTTTTATGATGGAAGTGGTTTATACCCGTTGGCCAAATTGTAATGACTAAAGTGCAAAACCAAGAACCACAGACCTCCAACCCGTCAATACACACAACTTCCAACCATTTTACCCCCAAACTTTCCTTTTAGCATGATTGGTTCTAATTGAGGGGTGGGATATCTTATGATCTAAGTTCAGGGATTTTCAAGTCATTTCTAAGTTCGAATTTCATAACTCTGCCCCACACGTATTAAACAAAATCACTCACACAAGCAATTATCCGACACTGGCTATGTGCGCAATAAATATGAATCTAGCAAAACATAACTAGTTCAAAAATAAGTTCATGCTTTCATGTTGTCCAATTTTCAAGCATAAGCACAAATTGATTCATACTATATCCTAGGAAATAAATATGTTAACACATTTTCAATTTTTTTTTAATCCCAATAAAATCGAATGGAAGCATAGAATGAATATCATGAATATGGAAGCAATTTTTTTTAATGTGTGATATTTCCCACCCCCAAACTTGAAAGACACATTGTCCTCAATGTTTGTCAAAAATATTTAAAAATGTAAAACAAGACAAAGGAGAAAGAACGAGACTTCCCAGGTGCATTGGAGATGTTTTGTTTCCTTGATGCTTCCATTTGAAATGATGTTGGATGAAAATGTCCCTATTCTTGCTCTGCCCAACTTGATTGGATGTGTCTTGATTGGTGTTTACCTTGCAATTAAGAGATAAGTAACATTAGAATTCATAAACACCAATAAGAAAAAAAATGGAAGTTCAATACCACACCCCCAAACTAAAGTTAAAGCAAAATTTTGAATTTTCAAAATTCGTTGACCATACACATTCAAGCCTTGACATCGCCTAGAAAAACATAAATTTTCCTGAGCCAACTTTTGATACGTTAAAGTTCATAGCATGATCGACAATATATTAAAAATTCAGCTCATTTGAAGATCGATAGGGTCGTGAAAAAATGTGGAGAAGTAGGTGACGTGAGACAGTTTCTGGGTGCAATGGCCTGCAGTGGCCTTGCAATGGAGCTGCCATGATGCAAACATGGTTTTAATGGTTTGAATGCCAAGATGTGAACTAACTCATGCACTACACACATATAAACATTGATAAACATGTCATGAAGATAAATGCTCGGATTAATTTCTCAAATTAATACAAAACTCTCTTTGTGGCATTTCATCAAACACATGGTGTGCATTGCAAAAATCGAAGGATGTGCATAGGTTTGGAGGCATGAAACCAAAATTTTTGTCTAATAAACCACAAATCACAATCTCCAACCACTAACCTATGCCTATTCTTCCCAATTCTCAATTTCTAAGTTGAAGAACTTAAAGAGACTTTCACAATTTTGACTAAAGATTGATTTAAGTGAAGAGATCATACCTTCGATTGGATTATGACGTCATGTAAGCAATGATATTGATGCAACAAAGTGTTGATGACATGCACACAAGATGTAAGATCAAATATGAGGTGATTGGGGGGAGAGAAACGAGTTTATAATGTTTGAAATTGAAAACATGAGGAACAACACTTAAACTGCCGAATTTGGTCCCAGTATAGCCACGCGATCGCCTGGCTGGAGTGCCAGCAATCGCGTGGTTCAAGGTTTAAAAATCTGTTCATTTTTTAATGCAAATTCTCGATCGCTAGATCCTCTTGGCACGCGATCGCGTAGTTCCCGGCAGTAATGAAATTTTTTCCTATTTTTGATTTTCAAAATCATTTTTATCCCCCTAATCACTTCATGATCGATGCAATGATTTTCCAAACATTAACTTCATGATTCAAACTAGTGTGTGTGTGTGAGTTTGGAATGACGATAAAAACCTAGCCTAATGTAAACATGCAAAATCAAAAACATACCTAAATATGCAATAATAGACTATTATGCACAAGTGCTCTTAACATGAAACATGCAAAACACTCAAACATATTTCCTACCATGCATATATTTAAAATTTCAATAATAAAGTAAATAATGAAATAGTAATAAGTAAAAGGGAAGAAAAGTTGGGTTGCCTCCCAACAAGCGCTCCGTTTTGAGTCCCGAGCCTGACTTTTTGTACTTCCAAATCATGGAGGCTTGAAATATGACTTCACAGCCTTACACATCTTGCAATTTCCAGCCTTGCACTTTTCAACTCGTTTCCTCATCTTCTTGTAGTCCAAGGCCTCCTTTTCCACTTTTTGTTTACTAAAATTTGGTTTTTTCTCCTTTTTGTCTCTCCATTCATCTTTTACCTTTACAAACTCATGTTTTGTGCTTAGAGCCTCCTCAACCTTAATCTCATACTTCATGCAGTCATTTGGTTTCTTGACCTCTTCATCCACCTTGAAGCAACTTTCATTTTGAACTTTGAGTTCCTGGCTTGGCTTGATACTGAAAATGGCTTGTTCCTTCTCGACCCTAAAAATGATTTCTCCATTTTCAATGTCAATCAGTGCTCTTCCAGTAGCTAGGAACGGTCTTCCAAATATTAGAGGCATCTGAGTGTCTTCTTCCATATCAAGAATCACAAAGTCAACTGGGAAGAAAAATTTGTCAACCTTCACAATCACATTTTCAACAACACCATGTGGGTACTGAATGGATCTATTGGCCAGCTTCAGTGTGATATTGGTTAGTTTAGGCTCCCCCAATCCAAGTTTCCTGTACACAGATAGAGGCATTAAATTAACATTGACTCCTAGATCACACAAAAAATTATCAAAATTGAAATTACCTATAATGCAAGGGATAGAGAAACTCCCTGGATCGGTCAATTTTTGTTGTAATTTCTTTTGAAGTATGGCACTGCACTCCTCACTCATTGCTACTGTCTCAAAATCAACCAACTTTCTTTTGTTTGACAGCATCTCCTTCATAAACTTTACGTAGAGGGGCATTTGAGCCAAGGCTTCAGAGAAAGGGTTGTTTATATGTAGTTTCTTGAAAATCTCCAAAAATTTCCCAAATTGCTGCTCCAGATTTTGCTTTCTCAGCCTTTGTGGGTATGGAACTGGAGGCACATAAGCTTTGACTGGCGGTCTAACTCGAACTTCTTCTTCAACCTTTTCTTCAACTTCAGGAGTCGACCTCTGTTCTTTTTCTCTTTTCTTCTCTTCCACCACATTTTTCTTTTGGCTCTTCTACTTTTCAAATTCCTCTACAGTCACTTCAGATAGCTGAACCCCACTCCTTGTTGTTATTGCATTAACATGCTCCCGAGGGTTTATTTTAGTATTACTGGGTAACTGTCCTGACTGTCTTATTGAACTGCTAGCTGCCAGCTCTCCCATTTGTCTCTTCAAATTCTTAATCTCAGTTGCTTGATTCATAATCTCACCATTCTGACTCTTGACCAGCTGGATTAACATCTCCATGTTTTCTGCCATGATTTTATGAGATTTTTGTTGCTGTTGTTGTTGAAAACCAGGGGGACGCTGAATATTCTGATTATTAGACCATGAGAAGTTGGGATGGTTCTTCCAGTCTGGGTTGTAGGTTTGTGAATGAGGACCACCCTGTTGCCTATTGCCTACGAAATTGACTTGTTCTGGATTTGATTGACTCGGTTGCATGGGACAGAAATTCATAGTGTGATTTTCAAAACAAAAATCACATAGCGCTGTTTGAACTGAGTTGACTGTCTGCACACCCATACTATCAATTTTCTTCATCAATGCATCCAATTTAGCATTTAATGATGTAATCTCATTAACGGAAATTACTCCCCCGAACTTAGGTACAGACCTCTCTGAATACCATTGGTAACCATTTGAAGCCATCTTCTCGAAAATCTCAGAAGCTTCTTCATAAGTCATATCCATTACTGAACCCCCAGCTGCTGAGTCTGCGTGCTTCTTATTTTCATTTGTCAACCCATTGTAGAATGTCTGGACTAAAATCCAATCTGCGATTCCATGGGTAGGACACTGTCTGATAAGCTCATTGAACCTTTCCCAAGCTTCGAAAATGGATTCCCCTGGCTGTTGACTAAAGGACAAAATTTCACACCTAAGCTTTGACATCCGGCCAGGTGGAAAAAATTTATCTACGAATTTTTGGCTCAAGATTTCAAAGGTGGTGATAGTGTGGAGAGGTAAAGAATAGAACCAAGCTTTAGCTTTGTCTGCCAATGAGAGTGAGAACAGTTTCAGCTTCACAGCATCACCCGGAACTCCATTCATGTGCTGCATGTCACAGAGTTCTTGGAACGTCCGTAGGTGTGCATGTGGATCTCCAGACGGCAGCCCGTGGAATACGACAGAATTTTGGATAAGAGAGATCAAAGAAGTCTTGCTCTCAAAGTTATTAGCAGGGATAAAAGGCGGCACTATGCACGTTCCAATGTTCCCCACAGGAGGAACCATGTAGTCTCTCAATATGCGTCTTCCATGATTTGGTTGCTGTCCATTCACAGCTACTGGCAGATTTTGTTGATTTCCCTGATTATCCTGAATTATGTCATCTGCCATGGTTAAGTCTGTTTGTTGATTCGCTTCCAACTGTTGTCTACGCCTCTGTCGAAAGGTGCGTTCAATTTATGTATCAAAAGGAAGCAAATCAAATGACTTAGTCCTCCTTAACATAAATTTAATAAAACAAAAATTAAAAACAAAAACTAAAAATTAATGTAAAAATAAAAATAAAAATAAGCAAAGTAAAATTCAAAGTAAAATAAGAACTAATGGGTATCGATATTAATTAACAGCCCCCGATAACGGCGCCAAAAACTTGTTCACTTATATCTCGCGATGCGAGATATCCCCGCAAGTGTACAGGTCGTGAGAAGTAATAAAGTGGACCTAGGAGTCCGGATTATCGTCCCACGAGGACTGCTATTAATTACCGAAATATTTTAGTTCTATACTTTATTTGAACGAACAAATGAATTTGAGGTTTTAAACTAAAACTACAGAATTAAACTAAAGAATTTAAAATTAAAGAATTGTTTTGTTTTCAAATACGATTGTAAAGTAGTTGGGATTTAAGATTTCACCTAACAAATTAAATTAACTCCAATTCCAGTTTTTATTTTCTAAATATGTGCTCGATCGAATTCACTAGTTCAAATTGAGATTCCTCTCTTGAGTTTAAATCAATCCTACCTAAATAAATCAACCTTGTATCTCTACAGCGGGTCCAAATATTCCTTATCTAGATGCATTACACGCAAGAATTCACACACGATCGCAATAATCACAAGGGTATATCTCTATCTCTCGTTCAATTACCGAATTTATTACCTAAATCTATGTTATTAACTCACCTCTTGGATTATGAAAATAACACATAAAATCATGAATAAGTGGCCAGTTCATTTACGCATTAAACGCAATAATAAATCAACACATGCATTAAAGCGTTAAAACAAGGAATATGGAATTAAAATAATTAACTAGGCTACATCGTTCATCCCAACATCAAATTTAGCTACACATCATATTTAAATAGCAAAAACAAAATATAATGACGTTCAATGAAAATAAAGAAGATTGGAAAAATTGCACCAATTATCAATTCTTCAAGTATCTTCAATTCACGCCCCTCTGCGATTCTTGAATCTCCAAGAATTTGAATTGAAATCTCTGTTGTGGCTCGTTCTATGGAGAGGCAAAGGTCCAGATCTCGTGCCTCTTATGTTGTATATATAGGTTTTGGAGAAACTTAGGTCAAGAAAGAGAAACTTCTGTTGAAAATCGCGAGAAAAAGCCCACAGTCGGCCCAGTAGGATAACTGTGCGATCGCTTGGCTTCAACCCTAGCGATCGCGTGCTTGACCCTAAAACTCTCGGGTTATATTTTCGCACCATCTCGCGATCACGTGGCACGTATCCAGCGATCGCGACTTCCATCTTTTCTTGGATGTGTAAGTTGGTCCCTGACTTTTAAATGCACCTTCAGTCCTCAACTTCCAATTATTGCAATTTAGTCCTCAAACTTTATCTTCTTCTCGATTTGCTCATTTTAGCTATTAAATCCTTTAATTAGGTCCTCCAACTCCTGATTTAATCACTTTGGCACCAAGCATGTTTCCCGGTTGTTGTCACAAACTCCTCACTTGTCCAATTTAGCTCCAATTAACATCCAATTGTGTCATTTTTCCATTAATTGCTTTATTCTTCGCTTTTTTGGGATATTTTCTACAAAGTAAACAAATAAACATAAATTAAATAGAAAATATTCCTAAACGACAATAATTACACCTAATTTAGACATACAAATAAGTGTATAAAATACACTTATCAAACATATTCAATGTATCCTGAAAGGGCAATCGCAATCCTCCAATAAACCTAGCCACTAGTTTATCCTCCATCTCATCAAGATCATTTCGAGTGACCAACTGAAAGAATTCTGTGGCATAAGCATCTATCGTCCTCTGACCCTGTCGTAGATTCTGCAATCTCTGGTACAAAGAACGTGTGTATTTGAAGGGGAGGAAGGCCTCCTTTAGATGCTTCTTCAACTTATTCCACTCACACAGCTTCAATTTTCCCCGACGCTCACGACTCGCCTTAAGCTATTGCCACTACACAGCAGCCCTCCCCCGAAAGCGGGTTGCAACCAAGGAAATCTTCTTATATTCTGGAACTTCTTTAAAATAAAAAACCTCCTCCACCGCACATAACCAATCTAGGAGTTCTTTAGCCTCAAACTCCCATTAAATTCGAGAATATCAACCATGAATCCTGCTTCCCATTGGCGATTATCCACCCTGGTATGTTGTCTATGCCGATACGGATGAGGCGACAAGAACGGGGACAGATCCAGAACGTCTTCTTCCTACCGCCAGAATTGACAACTTCCTTCAAATCTACTTCGCTTGCTACAGGGACATCCGCACGTTGACACCTCCCTTTGTACCACGTTCAGGTCCACCACGAAACTGGCCAGCGAGTTCCATCAATCCTACTACATGTTCCATTAACAACTGCACTTGTTCCTGAAGGGCAATTAACGCCTGTCCACAATCTGTAGCCACACGACCATGACCACCACGACCTCTGCCACGCACCATACTTATTTCACGAAAATACACACCGCCTGCTGCGCTTTTATACCAACTGATGTAGACCACAGTCTACATAAACACATGATAGATAAACGCGGATTGCAATTCGAACGAAAACAAGTCTTTTATTCAAAATCAACCAAAAAACCTACATATGAATGCAAAGAACTTAAATACGAAGCTGGAAATAATAACTCAAAGTTCAAAAATAAATAATGAAAACATAAAAATGGTAGTTTTAACACAGTAAGTAAACGTTTTCAAATGGCCAAAATTCACTATTAGTCACAGCAAAGCAGTGAGTCACATCCGGATCGTCGAGACCTTTCCAAAATTGGTCATAATAGAAATTTTGAAGTCGTATGTGAAAGATTATTTGAAGTTGACACCTCCAACAAATCATATTTTTTGCTCCCACTGGTTCAAGAACACTGCTGTTGTGCCCTGTATCATAGTTTCCTGATCTCTATCAATGACTAGTCATAATCCTTTGGTTGATAAGGTTTTGGATTGGAAATATTATCTTATCCATTTTTGTGATGGTCGAAAAACTAAGGACTCCAAATTTTGGCATCATGTGTCCATGTGAGTTTTGTGGATTCTTATTTAGCCTTATTTCATCTTTATCATGGAGCAATCATAGAGGGAGAAGTGGGACGACGGGAAACAGTGCCTTTGAGAGTGTGAAGAAAGAGTAGATATCGGGCATCAGATCCATTGGGATTTTGTGAATGAAAATACAACTTCATTCTCTAAATAATTTTAATACAATTGTTTGATTTTTTTTTCTTTAATTGAGGCAGTTGTGGTGGTGACGTTGATACGGTGGTGCTGCTTTCATACAACGGTGATTATGGTGGCGGTGGTGGTGAAACAGTAATAATTGTAATTAATTACAAAAAATTTTTAAAAAAAAGTTACAATTGTAATTAATTACAAAAATTAAATAAAATTATAGTTGTAATTTATTGTAGAATGTAATTAAGTTGCAATTGTAGTTAAGTTACAATTGTAATTAATTACAATTTAAAACTAGTTCAATTAATTTTAAAAGAAAAATGAAATTTTGAGTGACTTGTAATATAGTTGTAATTAATTAAAGAATGTAATTAAATTACAATTTTAACTAATTCAATTAATTTTAAAAGCAAAATGAAAACTCAAGAGTTAATTAAAATTATAATTAATTGTAAACTTAAAATTAGGTTGCAACTGTGATTCATTACAACTGGTAATTAATCATAAAATATAATTAAGTTGCAGTTAATTCATTGTAGACTGTAACTAAGTTACAATCGTAGTTACATTACAAATAGCCCTTTGTTAATGATAAAGAATAAAAACATGGGAATTGATATATGGGGATATATCAGCATAAATCCCCATATATGGGATTATATCCAATGCCCTTCTATTTTTCCATTTTTATCGTCAACACACTCTCTTCTTCTTCCCTGAATTCATGGTGGGCATTTGATCTATTTTGAATTTGTAGTGTACAGTGCTTCTAAAATATTTTTTGATAGATGTAATTTTGACTATAGAACTTTCCGTATTTGTTGTATAATTCAAATTTCAACTCCCTTCATTTGGAATTAGAACCAGAAAATGCTTCCCCAAAAACCAATAACAATCTTCTTTTAGAAATTACAGGAGCTCAGATTTGATCACTTTAAAAAATGGGACTAAAACAACAATTACTTTCTATCTCCATTCACAAGCATTTAATGTCAAAATCAGTTCTTTTCACCATATCCATCAATGGCTCGACAACCACCTCCACCTCTGCCGCCAACGCCCACTATCTCCATTGTCAATAGCTCTACAACTACCTCCTCTTCCAATACCAATCCCTCCAGACCTTAGCTCCCAATCTCCCACAATAACTCCTCTCTTCTTCAACTTCGACAGTATGATGAACTATCTTTGAAAAATGGGATGCCATTTTTATTGCTCTCTCCAAATAGCTTTGTGCTTCGTAAATGGATCATCGGCTTATATTGTAGGATAGAATGCCTGATTTTAGAAATATGTTTATATATTGTCAAAATATCTTTTGAAATACTTGTTATTTAAAATAGGTCCTTATAAGTTATGTATTTGTATACTTAACTCAATTAGTTGACAATATAGCAAAAATGACAATGTAACTTGATTAACTTCATTACATACATATATGTATGCAAGTGCAACGCTAATGAAAAATGCTGGACTAATGATGGTCTAATGATGACAATGAATATGAGGAAGACATGGACGACCAAGGCGTCCCAATTGAACTCTCCGGTGAATTGCGACATACAGGGCATGTGCCATTGATCTTAAGCCACTCATCTATGCAATTGGCATGAAAATAGTGATTGCACTCTGGAATGGACCTCAATGTCTCCTTGGGCTCGTAGTCGGATAGGCATATCGGGCAAGTGCCGTCACTAGGATTTGGAAGCCTCCGGCTCTCCCCGAGCAATGTCTTCGGGTAAGAGGCGATGGTTGGCCCATCGAGGCCAGCAGCTCTGACCATCGGCTGCTGAGAGATTGTGATGGTATTGGTAGGGAGCTCGCTAGAGTTTAAACGACCGCGGTGACTGAAAGCCCTGATCCTACCAAATATGAAACACACAAGTCCAATTAAGCACAAGAGTCCTGGTATTCCAACGCCAATGATAACCCCATATTTGGCACTTCTGGGAAGACCTGAGAAATAAATTTGACGACATTGCATTGAGTAAAAGTACAAAGGAGAAACAACAACAATTTACAACATCAACACGGTCTTATGCTCTATTTTTTTCATCATTTTGTTTAATCTGTTGATAAAGACATATAACAAGTGGAAAAATCTCCTTAATTAATTATCATACTACAATCCAAACTGAAGCCAACACCTTAGTTTCTCTGCAGGATTTGCTTTCATGTTAGGTGTATATGGCCATGAATCAATTATATTTATTTGGACACCATTTTTGACGCATTCCAACATTATTAAAACTACTGTTCACAGTATTCAGTATCCAGTCAATAAATAATCCCATGTCTTGCCCCATTATTTGGGAAATAATGTGATTTTAAATAGTTTTTTTTTTTTTTTAAAATGTGTCGTCAAAAAATGTTTGAAAAACAAAAAATGGTAGGTTTGACGAAGATGGATGGTTGAGATTGAGTGTTAAATAAATTTGATTTTCAAATAATGGGGGTCAAACAACTGTCCCACGAATTTATCTCTAAAAATCAATTTTCATCAAAATCAACAAATCATAACCACATATTTCATGGTTTTCACAACTTTTTAATCACATATTTCATCAACTTATATCTAAAAATCTGATTTTAATCTCCATCAAATAGGAGCTTAATCGTATTCAATCTAGTTTACCAAACACACCATAAACACTTTCTTAGATTAATCTCTTATAAGAGTTTTGACCAGTTCCCCTGTTACATAGCAGGAGCAAATAGCAAGGGCAATCATGACCAAAAGAGATGCAAAAAAGGGATGCATCTGATCCCAAATTTATTGGCACATGGCTTAGTTTTCTGTTCTTGTCGAATATAATTCTGATGCAAAGCAGTGGAAAATTTTCAGAAAAGCCTATGTTAAATAGAACCAAACATACCACGATTAGGAGGTCTTGAGCAACCAACTTCAAGAACTGTGTTGCCTTTAAACCCACAAATCCCACCTTTAGCTTCACATGATCCGCATCCAGGTTCATTCCACGTCAACTGAAAATCATCCCTGAGATCCATTGATGACCAGTACTGAGAAACGTAGCGTTGTGAGGGAAACGAAACACTAGAAATCTTGCGACAGGAAGGTGGAATTTGTTGAGCTATTGAATACGACGGCGTAGCCAAAACAGTGTAGTTTTCACCACTAAGGCAAGACATTGGGAAAAGATCATATGACATGTACTCTAGATCATCCGAGGAGGAGCAGTTAAAGAAATTGTATTTCCTCGTAAAAGTAACCTCGAAAGGAGAACCCGAAAGACTGAAATTCAGAATTTTTCTGGGATTACAACGATCAGGATCATTGATAAGAATGGCCTGCTCGCTGTAATCTATGTAGTCTACTACAAATTCACCAGTAAGCGGAAGGCTGAGAATTGTTTGGTTTTGATTGTTGCACGAAAGGTCGAAGTCAGGATAGCCACAATGCGCCGGTTGCTTGCCTGTCAGCCGGAACGGGAACCGGATTCTCGGCCCATGTACACTATCACAAGATGCAGTTCTGCAACGATCAGCACGTACAACTGGTCGTGTAAAGGAAAAGAGCAAGAACAAGAAGAACAGTACTAAGGTTTCCATATGGTTTTAACAGACGGAATCCTACACAGTTTTCTGCTGTCAAAGTTCTCTTGGGAATAAAAACAAACGCCTTACGGCAGATACCTTCGTGTGCAGCACTCGCAGGCATTTGAAAGACACATATTCGCGTACCTGTACATTAAGTAATGGATAGTTCAATGTGTTAACTAGTGTTACATTCGTACAATGCATAACCATTTATTATTTACAGATATTGAATTTATATATTAATATATAAAATGAATATTTAATTAAAAATGAGAAACGAATGAAGACAATTAATTATAAAGTTACATTACATATACTTTATTTTTATTTTTTTTACGATTCGTATGTTTATCGTTCCAAATTTTTTTTAAATATTATAATTTGAATTAATTTAAAACTTAAAATAAAAAAAGAAAAATTACACTTAAATAGAATTTGTAATAAGTAAAAAAAAAATAGATATATCTGTGATATACGCTTATAATTTTATTTAGACGAAAAGAAAAAAATAGATTGATGAACGTTCTTATTTCATCTTCTTTCATTTTCTATTTTTAAATAAAAATGTTTATATGATATTGAAAAAGTTTTTTTATTATTATTTTTACAAATTTAAAAAAAAAATGTGATTGATTTTTAAGAGGGGAAGACAGACCAAGAAATTTCGGGACCTGAAAAATGCAACTATTTAAAAATGTGCATTCAATTAGATTATTTTAAATTTGAATTTTGTCCAAAATGAATAATAAATAGTGAATTAATACTTCTAATTACCATTTTAAGAAGTGCTCTTCATTTTTATATAACGTTTTTATCTCGTAAGCATATTAGTCCTTATTTGAGTTAGGGATGGCAAAACAAAAACCCGATCCGATGGATTCCTGACCTGAATGGAGCAAAAATTTGCAAAGGGAAAACTACATAATTAAGGGATTTACAAATACATATTTCAAAAATAAGACCAAACTTATATATATTCAAAAATCATATTTTTATTATTATTAATTAATTATGTTAAATAATTAAAAATATTTTATTAACAACATTGCATAATTTCATGTCACAAACACAAATCTTTTAGGTCACAACTTTCACAACTAACTTCAAAGTCACAAATTACAAAATCATTAGGTCACACAAACGTCAAATTAGTCAATCCCGACTTTTTCGAGGTCACAACATATTAAATTATTAGGTCACAAGTTTCACAACTGATTTCAAGGCCACAAATTACTAAATTATTAGGTCACACAAATGTCAAATTAGTCAATCCCAACTTTTTTTAGGTCACAACGTATTAAATTATTAGGTCACAAATCTTTTAAGTTATCATCAAATTATTAGGTCACATTTATATAATTTCTTGGTAACAAATTAAAAATTATTAGGTCACTTTTTTTAAGTCATATTTATCATGTCGACATTTTCAACAATCAACACCGCCACACCATCAGCATCACCACCGTCATCTTCGCCTCCAGCGGCAAAATTGCACACGATCTTCAAATTTCAAAACCAAAATTTCTCTCCCTCACCATCGCACACAGAGAACGCCTCCGCCACAATTTTATATCTGGTCACAATCGCAATCACAACCTCCCCACCACCACAGCCATGGCCACCACTGCCTAGCCGCAACCTCAACCTCAATCTCAACCCAAACAAAAAAAAGAAAAAAAGAAAAAGAAAAAACTCAATCAGAAATCAGAATTCACTACCACACTGCAACACAAATCAACAGCAACCACCATCAACGTTGCACACCACTGCACGGCACCACCGCATTCATCAAACCGCCACACCACCACAACCATCGTATCCACCGCCACACCCACCACCTCAACACCCACACCACCACATGAAGCAGCATTCGACAACACAATTTATCAACACCACCCTTAACATCACCAAACCACCACACAGCGGTTGGTTAAATCGCGACATTGCTAGGGCCGAACAGCGGCGTCGTCGTCTCCTATAGGTAACGACTTCTATGGTCCGGAATCTGAAGTGGTGGGGGTGGAGTTAGACAACACAAATTATCAACACCACCCTCAACATCACCAACACCACCACACAGCGGCTGGCCATATCGTGACAGCACTGCAGCCAAGCTACGGCGACGTCATCTCCTATGGTTAATGACTCCTCTGGTGCTGGAATCTGAAGTGATGGGTGGGTGATTGAAGAGCCACCGCCGCCAGAAGAGTGAGGCAGTGAAGGAGGTTTGGAAACATAGAGAATAGAGAGAGTGTTAGGGGAATAGGGTTTGTATTAGATTAGGATAAATTATTATAATTTATTTTGTATATTAATTATTAATTATTATTAAAATTAAATTATGACCTGATTTTTGTATGAATAACACTTATATATGATTTTTGAAATTGGAAGTTAAAATACCTTAGATTATGTAATTTCCTCATTTGTAAATCCGCAGATCGGGTCAGGATAATCCGCCTCGCCACGGATCTCGAGCGGATTGGATATCAGGCGACCCGATCCGCCCCATTACTATGTAAAAAAAAAAAAAAGAGAAAGGAAAAGTCGAGATAAAAACCGGACAAAAGCTCCCATTTCCAACCCTAAATTAATCCTACATATTTCCTCTCCAACTTGAGCAGCAACGCTGGACCTCCACACAGTCGAGCAGCGACTGCAAGCTTCACCATCCCAACCAAACGTCAATCGATCTCTTCTGTTCGTGGCTCCGAGATCTTATTCATGCGATCCCGCTTGGGAAATGTGACGGAATAACATAAACACAACTAGGAAATATCTAAATCAGATTTAACACGAGAAACAAGATATAAACAACGGAAATAAAGATAGATTTTGAAGGTAAAACACTGACCCAATATTCACGACGCAAGAACGATGCGGAATATGAACCAAGATTGGTGAACGTCACAAAGGATGTCAATTCCTTGATAAGTTCTAAGAATTAAAGGGACTCCTCAACATTTAACAAGAGAAACTCTCTCTCTCAAAATATAAAAAATCATAAAAAATTATCTTTACAATGAATGAAATTCCTAATATAAAGTAAAAAACTGGAATAAACTAGGTTTAGCCGCAATTAAGATTCAAAATATGGAAAAAAATTAAAAATTTGCGAAAATCCGGAAAAGATAGTTACGCCCGTGAAAATGTCATTTATGACCGTAAATGTGTTTCTATCAAGGTTTACGGCCATGAGAACCAAACTTACGGCCTTAAGTATGGTTTCGTTTGAATTCTTCAATTTTGCCTGAGAGACTATTACGGCCGTGACTAATATTACTTATGGCCGTAATATTAGTTCTAATCCTCGAACATAGCCCCTTTGATTCAGCTTGATCCATTCATCTTCTCGGCTTGACTCCAACATGGAACTTGCACTGTTTTCCATGTAGATTGCTGTTGTATCGTCGATAGCTCGACTTCTCCTTTGGGCTCCTACTTTGGATTACATCATTCCCCCATACTTGAAAAGGATTCGACCCCAAATCAACTTATGGCCTACCTTTCAAACCTTTCATGCTTTTGTTGGCTTGAGGGTCTTGCTTTTGCCTCGTGCGATCCTTCAAACTTTTGGGCTGTTCATTTATGCCAATGAATTTCTTCCCCGCCTTAAGATCACTGCTTGATTTAGGTATCTGCAAAAAAGATTTAATAGAACTGTGGAGGGGTTTGTTAGCTCAGCTAAGTGCAACTGTTATGCAAATAAGCTTTTTTTATAGGTGGACCCTCTTTTCTTTTCTTTCAATTGATCATTTTGTAGTTAGGTTGGGGACAGCGGCACAAGCGTGAATTTCTTTCCACCCTTCACAAAACTATATTGATTTTTAAACCCATCATGTACTACCCTCCTATCATATTGTCATGGTCTTCCCAAAAAGATATGCCCAACATGTATAGGCACCATATCACAAACCCCTTCATCAGTATATCCACCAATCGAAAAACTCAACAAAACCTACTTGTTCAATTTAATTTCACTCAATCGAAAAACTCACCAAAACCTGCTTGTTCACCTTAATTTCACCCGACTCAGTTAGTCATTGTAACTTATAAGGTTTAGGGTGTTTTAATCAAAATTAAACCCAATTTTTTTACCAACATTGTACTAACTACATTAGTACAACTTCCCCCATCAATCACCATTCCACAAACCTTCTCACCCACCAAATACCTAGTGTAAAACATGTCATTCTTTTTTCACCAACTTCATCTATTTTAGTTCTAGAATTTAGGGCACGCCTATTGACAAGTGATTCCTTCACAACATAAGTCCTTCCTTCCTCATCACTACTACTAGCCCTAATGTCTTGTAATCTAGGCATCCCTTTAAACTCATCCTCCGAACTAATATCTCCATTGTCACGCAAAATCATAACCCTTTTATTTGAACTTTGAGAAGCAATGTGACCCGAACCTAAGCATTTAAAACATTTTATATTCCTATCCCTAGTACGTTGGGAATTAGCGATAATTTTACCTTTAGTTGTTGGCTCCTCCCTACCTCCCTTTCGAAACATGATCGTCATTGACTTCCCGTTTTGGTTGAGAAGTAGGATAAGAGCTTGGAGATTGCCTGGCTGCTCCCTTTCGCTTCAACTGTCTTTCCACCTCATGACCATGTGTATTATTTTCTCCAGTTCCACATAATGTTGCAGCTCAATAATATTGGTAATATCCCTGTTCAACCCGCTCAAAAACCTCATCATTATAGCCTCTCGATCCTCTACCACATTGGCCCTAATCATTGCCATCTCCGTGTCTTTATGATAATCCTCCACACTCCTCAACCCCTGATTCAAACCATGCAGACTGATAGATATCCCTATAATAATGAGTTAGCACAAACCGCTTCCTCATTATAGCTTTTAATTCACCCCAAGTCTCCACTGGTCTCTCAAAATTCCTCCTCCTACCCGTCACCAATTGATCCCACCAAATAATTGCATAATCTGTAAATTCAGTCACTGCTAATTTCAACTTCTTCTTTTCAAAATAATTATGACAATTAAAAAGCATTTCAACTTTTGTTTCCCCATCCAGGTACGCCTCGGGATCACTCCTTCCTTGAAAAGATATACTTTCATTTTAATATTCCCAAGATCTCCATCCACAACATCCCTACCTCCATGATACCTCCTACCGAAGATACACTACCGCTCTCACTACTCATGCCCTCATCATCCATACCAACATCACGCCTATTACCTCTCCTAGCCTGAGAACCATTATGAGATTGATCCCGGCGTCGTTGATCACATTCTGCATCCCGTTTCTCCATCTAAGTCATCAACCTCTCAAATTGTACCCGCATCGCTGCAATCTCATCATTACCCTGCTCAACTTTCCTATACACACCTTTGGGTTGTTTATTGTCACCCACAGAAGATGATGATGTAGATCCCTCTCTGGAAGACATCCTAATAACAAAAGAAAAATCTCCTCATGTATATTTTCGCTCGTGTATCACTCTTTATCCCTCTAAGAACTAATCAACGATCAATAAATAAGGAATTTATGGAAGCCACGAAGAAAAAAATAGAAAATTGAAAATTTCTCGAAGTTTGAGATTTTTTTGGCAATTTTCGGAGATTTTTTTTTACTACGATTATGGCAGAAAAAAGAGATTTGGATTTGAACGTAAAACGAATTCGAAAAACACTTTTGAATTTTTGAAATGATTTTTTATAGATCAAAAATTGAAAAACTTTACGGCACGAAAAATACAAAGAAATCAAGAAAAACAAGAAAAGGCAAGAATCTGAATTAGATCCAAGTTCTGATATCAAATGATGTGATCTAGCTTGGGAAACAAGACGAAGATAGCGAAATAGCACAAACACAACTAGGAAAGATTTAAATCAGATTTAACACGAGAAATAAGAAATAAACAATGGGAATAAAGATATATTTTGACGGTAAAACATTGACCCAATATTCACGACGCAAGAACGATGCGGAATATGAACTAAGATTGGTGAACTCCAGAAGTAATGTCAATTCCTTGATAAGTTCGTTGGGTGAATGCCACAAAGATCGGATCTTTGATAAGTTCTAAGAATTAAAGGGACTCCTCAACCTTTAACAAAAGAAACTCTCTCAAAATATCAAAAATCATCAAAAATTGTCTTTACATTGAATAAAATTCCTAATATAATGTAAAAATCTGGAATAAACTAGGTCTAGCTGCAATTAGGGTTCAAAATATGGAAATAAATAATTAAAAACGAAAAACAATTAAAAATTCGTGAAAATCCGAAAACGATAGTTACGGTCGTGAAAATATCATTTACGGTCGTAAATGTGTTTCTGTCGAGGTTTACGGTCGTGAGAACCAGACTTACGACTGTAAGTATGGTTTCGTTGGAATTCTTCAATTTCCCCCGAGAGAATATTACGACCATGACTAATATTACTTATTGTTGTAATATTAGTCATGGTCCTCGAACTTCGTCCCTTTGATTTAGCTTGATCCATTCGTCTGTTCAACTCAACTCCAATATAAAACTTGCTCTGTTTTCCAAGTAGATCGTTGTTGTATCACCAATAGGTCAATTTCTCCTTTGGGTTCTTACTTTGGATCACATCAATTTTTTAACTATACATTCAAAAAATCAGTTTTTCACAAAAACAATTCTAAAAAAAAATCAAGTCAAATAGTCAAAATAATAATTTGAAAATCTCGCAATTATCATGATACGACAAATTAGTAAAGTTGAAGATCACAAAATTATACCGAAAATCTTATACCATATAATCTTTAAAAATTTATTAAAACTAAGAATGATTAAAAGATATCAATCATTTTATTGATATTATTAACTAAAAAGAAATCTATGCATTAATTATTCAATATTAGTCTTCGCTCAATAATTTTTTCTATAAATTATTTATAAGTAGATCATTTTTTCAACCACATATATATTTCAGAAAATAATATTTTTAATATTAAAGATAACAAATGATTTAACCATTAATAATTAAAACACAATTTTTATATTGATGGCTACACATAGAATTCATAATATTAAGAACAACAAATAAATAAAAATAATAATAATTAAATGATAATTTTAA
The DNA here is from genome assembly GCA_963555705.1 of Ligustrum vulgare. NCBI lineage: Eukaryota > Viridiplantae > Streptophyta > Magnoliopsida > Lamiales > Oleaceae > Ligustrum > Ligustrum vulgare. The sequence continues at coordinate 36,514,511 of OY743171.1, read as the reverse complement.
TACTGATAACTAAAAATATTAATTAAACTAATTCAGTATTAGTGTTAATAATAAAACTAAAATTAATTAAAATATATCAACCATTATTTAGTAGTATTTACCATAATATATATATATATATATGGCAATAAATGAGTTCACATTTATCCAAATTTTGCATTCACATTTGACATACATATATTTTGCATTCACACTGGTTAATTTTATGGGAACTTACTATTAATTGAAATGGAAAATGGGCTGAAAAATGATTAAAAATTGTTTTTAGGTAGTGTCTTGCCTTTATATATGAGTTATAGAGAGACATTTGTAAGTGACATTGTGACGTGACATATATTCATTGGATAATGATTATAATTAACCCATCACTTATATTTTATCACTCAAGGAATGTGCTATATATCACAATGTCATTTAAGAATGTCTCTTATTAATGTTTTTCTAGAATTATTGTTTATATATAGTATGATATGATGATATAGATAAAGATAATAATACATATTAAATAGGAATATATTAAAAAAAATTAAGACAATAATATAATTTCAATAAAAAAAAATGACATATAATTTGGGATAAAAAAAAAATTGATGTCATCTCCATGGATGGATGGAGTATTTGATTTGGCACGTAAGAATTGATTTTGGGGAAATTGACCTGGATTTATCAGTGCCAAGAAAAATTGTGCCAATCAGATTAGGCTACTTGGACTGTTGGACTTTCTAGACAAGTAGAACAGACCAAAAGAAAAAAGAATAAGAAAACTTGAATAAGAATAGTATTACCCGTTGATTTTTAATTAAAATCTAATTTTAATATCAAGTTAAATTCAAGAATTAATTTTAACTACATATTTTATTGAATTTATAAATTTTGAATCACACATCTCATCAACTTTTATCAAAATTTACTAAAAATCTGATCTTAATCTATACCAAATATGAATTTTTTTTCGATGTAAATATGTAGTTGAAAACTGATTTTGAAAAATGTGTGTAGTCCAAAAATTGTTTTAGAAATTATGTTATTTATAATTTGATTTATAATTATTTAAAGAAAACTGCGCAAACCTATGAAATTGATTGGTGGGGTTCAATATTCATCGAGTTGAATTAATTCAAAATTTTGAATATAATTATACGTTCAGAATGTTTTTTGTGTGCATATTCAACTTTTTCTAATACTTGATACTTTTATAAGTTACGAGCTGAATTTAGAATATTTTCTAATTCTTGTACCACGTAGAGGTTTGAAAGTAACTACGAGGAATTATAGAAGCTGGAGGTTTAAAATAACACAAGTGAAATATTTAGTAGAGAAATTGAATATCTTTAAACACTTTATTGAACTAGTTAATGACATGTAAGTTGTATGTGGTTGTTTAATGTTATCTCGAATTTTTGGTGTTGTTAAACTTTTTAATAATAATAATAATAATAATAATAATAATAATAATAATAATAATAATAATAATTGAAGAAAATGTTGAAATTTATATTACATTCAAATTCAAAACTTACTAAATAGAATAATATTTTATTAGAAAATGAATATTATTATATGAAAATCTATTTATTTGTAATACATTTGTCTTATAAAAAGAATTTGATTTGACTAAAACGAACATTTATGCATTAGTAGAAATGGACCATGAACCACCACATTTAAGATTATAAAAATTCAAGACAACAAATTCAACCATAAAAATTGACATTTTGGACGGAAGAAACTGTCTCGCATTTATTGACTTATATATAAAAAGAATTTGATTTGACTAAAACCTTCGTCATAAACATTTATGCAAGGACCATGAACTACCACATGTAAGATTATAAAAGTTCAAGACAACAAATTCAACCATAAAAATTAACATTTTGGACGGAAGACCGTCTCGCCTTTATTGTTAATCACAAGTAGAAAATTTTAACTTTAATGAATTTAGCACTCACAATCGGCCAATAAACTGAGAAATATTTTCAAAGAGAAATATCCTAAGAATGTGAACTATCAACCAAGTCAATTGTAATTATTGCAGGACTTTTTGGTTGATATATATAATTAGACGGTAGACCACAAAACAACAAAGTCAAACTCGGCAAATCTATATCTATATATATATCTATATTATTATATTTATATTATCTATATAATATATAAAAGTAGCTGAGTTTTCCCACGAAAACTCAGCTTTTATTGTGCTCACACTGCTGCTACTTCTAACCAATGATGAAATGAAGCTTAATTATAGAGAAATTTTATGTGAAATTTTTTTACTTATTTATATTTGGTTATTTGTGTTTAAACCTCTATTTTCATAAAATTATTCTGATATTTTAATGTTTTGAATCTTACAAATAAGTATTTGTGTTCGGTCATACAAATTCAATGTCAAATTTTCAGTTCAAAATTATATCGAAGTTGTACTACACATATTAAATAAACTTTATCGTATAAAACTTTTTATATAAATAATCTTATTTTTTTAGTTTTTAGTACATCTAAAAATTCGAGCTCATTCGTATTGTGTTTTATTAAAATAATGAGTATTTTATAGAAAGTTACATTTAATACGTAAATATTTTTTTATAATGATTGTGATATTTTATTGATCTTAATCTTGTGGATGAATAATTTTGTTCAACCATACAAATTCAATGTCGAATTTTCATTTTCATTTATATTGAATATTTAATCAAGTTGTATTAAATTTTATTATAAATTAATAATCATACTTTTAAGTTCTTTGTTATATATACATAATAGTGTTCTTTTATATATTATATAATTTATCAAAATATTTTTATTTACAATTACAATTAATTATTATTTATTTTTTTATTTCAGAAAGTCTCATATCATATTTTTGTAACATTAACTGGTTACAAATTTATTTATATTATTTTGAAATGATATAGAAATTAATGATTTTTTGTCCTAACTGTCAAGTCTAAATTTTAAAAAATAATTAACTGTGTTATATTATAATTTTCATCAAAAAATAATTACGTTGTATAAATATCGAAAACCTTTAATATCATGAATTTCATGCATCTTTGTCAATCTCACAATTTTAATTTTTTAATTTTTTTATGATTATCAAATTTGTTTTTTCTTTTACGTGTTGTTTTCCATTGTCAATGGTCAAAATAGTAAATTTTATCTTTTATACACATAGTCTATATTGTTAACTTTTTTATTTATTGTTTGATTGTCCAGAGTATACATTGGAGATCCTATATTTAAGTATTCATTTTGTAAGGCAAATTTTTTGTTTGAGGAGAGAGTGGATAAGTGTTATAAAATATGTAGTAATCCGAAATTCTTACTTTGTTATAGGGGTGAACATGATTTGGTTTAGTTGGTTTGTAGTAATATTTCAAACCACATCTTTTAAAATGGTTTGAAATTTTTCCAAACCAAATCAAACCATTTTATTTTCTAAACAAAATCAAAGCAAACCATTTTTTTTGCGATTTGGTACTGTTTGAAACCACGGATTGTCAATGAATGAATTAATATATTTCAAAGCTCAAAGACACATATTCGTCTAAAATTTTGAGTTGAAATTAGCTCAATAATAGTATTAAGTTTATAATTGAGTGCTTTATTGGGAATCAATTCATGTTGATAAACAAACTAATTATATATAAGCAAACACTTAAATATTTCTTAAATAAACTGTAATTAGTTCTTACATTAAAAATTTTATTTTAAAAAAATGTCTTGGATGACGATTATGAAATGTAGGAGCAAGAATTATTTCAAAATGGTTGTGGATTTGAACAAATTAATCTTTGACTCCTTTATTTTGATTTGTTGACAATAAAAAATGTGTTGCATTTTTAAAATTGAACGTTTGCCTTTAATTTTATTTTTTTAATTTTTAAAATTTTGGTGGGTTGGTTATTTGAAACCGCGGTTTTGACAATTAAAACATAAACCAAACTGTTTAAGGCGATTTTAAATATTCCCAAACCAAACCATTTGTTGCGATTTAGTTTGATTTCACGGTTTTTTTATTCACCCATACTTTGTTGTAAGGGAAAGTGAATATTACTCTTATGGAAGATCGCCATCTTATTTTAAAAGATTTGTTATATGGCAGGGACGACGGGATTAAAAATTTCGTTGAGAACATTCAGACATAATGGGCTGAATAATGGTAAAGGGCCTCCCGTCTTCATATTACACGGTCAAAATTGTCATAAGATTGGGGGTCTATTGCCTGATGACGATTCAGCTCCGCAACTGCTCAGCTTTACTTTATGACAATGTGAATGGGGTTGAACGCAGAAAAAGAGTTGTGGGGTATGTATTATGTATTTATTGCTTTATAAATATATATTTATATTGTTTACTGATAATTTTGTTGTGATAGTCTAAAATTCAATTTATGTTCTTTAATGTCCCCCGATAGGAGTGAATCATGCGATTCAATGTTACATGATTGTATAGTTTCTGATTTGAAGGATATGCTAGACATATACAAAAAATTGGTTAGGCAGTTTAGGTCATATAGAGAAAAGATGATTGAGAAAAACGTTTCAAATGTAAGACTTATACTTATTGGTGGTGGGCGATCGATGATAGGGGATATGATTTGCCTGTTGTCGATGAAATTGCCTAATTGATTGTTGGTGGATTTTGATACACAATCTAGACACAAGGATATCATTATTGTGCCACGTGGTGTACTTTTGCAGCGAATGAGCGATGTGCATCCTCTTTATTTGCATTTGCAGTATCCATTACTCATTTTGAGAAATATTGATCATATACAGGGATTGTGCAATGGAACAAGGTTGATAGTTACAAAACTTGGTGACCATGTTCTATATGGTCAAATTCTTTCTGGCAGCAATGCAGGACACAAGTTCTTTATTCCAAGGACGTTGCTAAGCCCTTCTCATTCTAGGTTACCTATTAGATTTCAAGGAAGACAATTTCCATTGACGGTGCCATGTGCCATGACTATCAACAACAGTTAGGGACAATCACTCTCGCATTTGAGACTTCTTCTTAAATGCCTGATATTTACATATAGAAAACTTTATGTTGTGATTTCTAGGGTGATAAATCGTTCTGAATTAAAGATGTTGATTTGTGATTAAAATGGAAGACCAACAAAATCAACAAATAATGTTGTGTACAAAGAAGTATTTCAAAATTTGTAGTCATATATATGAAACCAATAAATGATGATCTTATTTCTTATTTGTGAAATTTATTTATTTTATCTAAAGGATTCATCTAATTTCACATTGAATTATCTTTATTCAGACGTTTCTTCCCGTGTATCGCACGGGTGATTCACTGGTTATATTAAAACAGAACAGCTGTCAAAAACTTTCCCGCCTATTTTCAGTTTTTATTTCTAGATGTTTTTTTTTAAAAAAAAAATTCCAATTGAATTTTCCGAATTGGGAAATAAGTTGCCAATTAATAAAGACATTTGATGTGGAGAAGTGTGTAATTACTAATTAGTCATGCAATTTGGAATGTGAATAGGCACTTTGACGGCATGTCTTGAATTCAAAGTCCCACTCTTCCATGTTTTTTCGGTCCATCATATTCTATAATTCTTTCTCTCAACAATTTTAATTTGTCCTACAATAATAAATAATTGTTGTCATATTTTTGGGTTAAAGAACAAAAATGTTTAGGCGTATACCTCCATCCTAATTTACTGCATTAAAATGTGCTATCATTCATTAATAATCCTTTAAATTTGAAAATTAACTAATATGTTATTTTTTTATTATTTTTAAACTATTTTTTTTATAATTTTTTTCTTTATAATTATTGTATTATTTTGAAATAGAAAAATATGTAATATCGATATCAAATCGAAAAATCTCAATGAAAAGTTTAATTCAAGCTAACAAGTGAGAGAAAAGAGTAAATATATTGTTCGTAAAATTGTCTCAGAGATCAAAGATAAAAGTCTTATTTTATATCTTTTTACTTTTCTTCAATATTCCATATATTATAAATTATATCATTTAAGTTCTATAATATTATCAATAATTTGTTAACTAAATTCAATTTTATCATAGATGATTAATTTCAGTTCGAGTTCTTTTTCTTATAAAATTAAAACAAATAATAAATATACGAATTTTCGAATTAAATTCAATTAAGTTGTGTTAATTTTTACAACTTAAGATTTCGATCAATTTATTCATCATTTTGATATTATTTTTCTTTATTTACTAATTATGTTCATAGTCCATTTTTTAGTATAAACTTAAATGACTACAATTAGGGATGGGCATAAACCCGCCCAACCCGCCAAAATCGTCCAACCCAACCCAACCCAACTCAATCGGGTTGGGTTGGATTATAAAAAAAAAAATTGTTTTGGTTGGGTTGGGTTGGATTGTGAGTTGGATGACAAACCCAACCCGACCCGACCCGACCCAACCCAACCAATCAAAATTTTAAAAATATAAGAATATTTAAATTTCAAGAATCTTAAATCCATTTTTAATTTGGATGAAACTCAAATATAATTTGAACATATTTTAATTTTATTAACAAGTATTCAATTTATTATATTTGAGTTTATTGTATTGTACATAATTTATTTGAGTTAATAGTTGATTTATGGGCATAATTTTTTAATTTTCTAAGAATTTTATTTAATTGGACCAAAGCCCAAACCACCCAACTCAACCTAACCCGACCGAAACTTGATTGGGTTGGGTTGAGTTGAAATTCATATTTGGGTTGGATTGAGTTGATTTTTTATCAACCCGACCATAGTGGGTTGGATTCGGGTTGGGCAAAAAATCGACCCAACCCAACCCACGCCCACCCCTAACTACAATATGCAGAATATAAATATTAAATATTTTAACAAATAGTTCATATAATATTTATTAAACAATATTTGATCATTAATAAAATTCATTTAACAATATTTAATAAAATTAATGATTATTTTTTTTAGGAAAATACTTGAAATTGATAATTAATGCTTAAAAAATCAAAATATATAAAAAAGTTATCTTACATCTTTTTTGGGAAAAATATGATAAAAAACAATATATAAAAAGAAAATTGTGTGCCAATGTTTGGCCTTTTTAAAATTTTTAACGCGTTTTTATTTCTTCTTTTCAACCACACATTTATCAATAAAAAATTATTCTACATAGACTCAAAAAAGATTCACCACATTTTAACAACACAGTCTCCTGAAAATCATTATTCATTTCAAATAAACTTTTTTAAGCAACATCAAATAGAGGCATAGACAATAGGCTCATTATATATGTTTTATTTATATTTTCATTAATAATTTTCTTTTTTTAATTTCATTGACATAAAATTAAATATATGCATTTAACTATAGTCAATTAAATGCATCACATTTAAAAAGAAAAAAAATAATTATGCAAAGGCCTCTTGGGTTGAATTTCACTTTTTTGCATCACAAATATTTAGGTTGCAGCACATTTGAAAAGAAAAAAAAAATTAATTATACAAAGGCCACTTGGGTTAATTTCACTTTTTTATATCACAAATATTTAGGTTGATTTTCACTTTCGTGCATCGTCAATATTGTTTAATTTGTTACATTCATTTAAATATAAGATATCATATATTTAATTTGTTGCAATTACTTTATTTTATGTAAATTATAATATTTTGAGGGTTATTATTTTTATTTATGGTAGTCAAAAATATTTTGACATTTTTTTTTTCATATTATGCAAAAATTGCATTATTTAATTTAAATTTGAGCAATTATTTAAAATATATTTTGTCTATAAAAACTTTAGTGCATCATATAGGTGTGGACAATCAAAAAATGTACAAACAATTTAGCTGATGTTTGATACCCATTATTTAAAACCTCATTTTTTTCATAACTTTTTTCAACCACACATTGTATCAATAAACTAATTCATACATAAATCCCAAAATATTTCTTATTTTTTAACCACGCATTCTCCAAAATTTACTATTACAAAACACATTATTTTGAAGTAATGAGTCTCAAACCGGGACATAGTATTTTAAGAGGTTTTCCAAAATTTTATAAGAATTTTAATTCATTCCTAATTTGAGCATTTATTGACAGTTTAATCATTAATTAAAGCAAATTGTGTGTTCAAACTTCTTTTTCCTATTTGAAACGATATTAATATTAAAATAATTAATACTGCTCTTCTGTGCAACGCACGGGTTGTTAGAAAATTTATCACAGACAATTGTTTATCTATAATCTAAAATCATCATGCTGAATTATCAAGAATTAAATAACTGAAGCGGAAGCGTACCTTAATCAGACATGATTCACGATGAACGATTCGACGGTTGGATATTCTAAATCAATACGTAGTCCTTATTTTCTCTCTGATGATGGGATGTCAGACAGAATGAACAATATGTATGATTCAGGGACCATAACTGACTTTATATACTGAATTGCCTGTTAACCTAATTTGGCCCATCATGAAATTAGGTAATGGCCTGGTATCTACACATAAAATCTCATACATTAATTAGATGCATTAAAGTCCAATATACCAAATCCTTATTAGATCACTTTAAATGGGCTTAACCAAATTTGATAGTCTTTTATTCAATACACAATAATTCACATATAAGCTCACATGATCAATTAAAATCCTTACAATCTCCCACTTGGGCTATATGTGTAACATTACAATTGTGTATCAATCAAACCTTATGAGTACTCAGAATTTTGCTATCATTACTGAATACATCCCCAAACAATCCGGTCCATCAATCATATCAACATAGGATTAAAGCGGTTTTCACTACATTTATCGTAACTAAACCCATCAATGGTCACGTATATCAACATAACTGAATGACATGGATCAAGTATGGATATGTAGCATGAAAATTACATGTAATGTGATCTTCAACATGCCTATTTCCAAATGGTCCAACTTTAGTGAGATCATCCTCAAACAAGTTCAGAGATAATAAACCTGAAACCTTACAGCTGTAAATAACTTTAATTTTAAACTGTATCCAAAAGGACAATAAATGTGTCTAATGCACCCAAAATACAAACTCACATTGAAATCAAATATCCTTAAGAAATACAACACCCATATGAGTAATGTGCTCATGAAAGACCTTGGGTTGTAATACTTTAGTAAGCGGATCCGCAATTATGGAGTTTGTTCCAATGTGCTCTTATTGACACGTGTTCACTCTGAACTATATCCTTCACAACCAGGAACTTATGTCAATGTATTATGACTTAGTTGAGCTCCTTTTGTTACTGGAATATAAATCTGCTGAGTTATTGTCACAATATAACTTTAGTGGTCTTTCTATACCGTACAGAATACGCAACCAAGTGACAAAATTTCGAAACTATATTCCATAATTAGATGCCACAAAAAATGCTACAAACTCTGCTGCCAGGTGAAAGAAGCTAAAGTGTCCGTTAAGCACTCCTTCCGGAAATAGCTCCTCCAACTAGCAGATAGATGTAGCCTGATGTGGATCTTCTATTGTTTTGGCATCTAGCAAAAATCGGAATCATAATACCATATGATCTCAAACTGATCCGATTTTCTGTATGTGAGCATGTAATCTTTTGTTTTCTTTAAATACCTTATAACCCATGTTTGGCTGCTTTCCAAATGATCCATCTCAGGGTTATTTAAATATTTCCTTAGTATTCCAACAATGTACGCAATATCCGGACGCGTACAAACTTGAGTATACATCAGATTCGCTATAGCTAAACTATATGAGATCTTCTGCATTTCTTTAACTTCAAGATCACTTTTCGGACATTAGTTGAGACTAAATTTGTCTCCCTTAGCGATAAAGGCATTCCCTGATTTACTGTCTTGCATGTTAAATCTCTTAAGTACTTTATCGATATAGCCCTTTTGTGACAATCCAAGAATACCCCGAGAGCAATCCCGGTGTATCTGAATTCCTAATACAAAAGAGATGTCACCAAGATTTTTAATCTCAAAATTCTTTGACAAAAAATCTCATAATTTTATGTGACATGCATATATCGTTGGTGGCAAGCAATAATCAACATATAAAACCAGGAAAATATACTTACTCCCACTGAACTTGTAATACATACAACCATCAACAACATTAATCTCAAGACCAAATGAGATAATTACTTGATGAAATTTGTATTACCCTTAACGGGAAGCTGGCTTGAGCACATAAATGGATTTCTTTTATTTGCAAACCATCTCAATAATGTCTCCATTGAGAAATTTCGTCTTAACATCCATTTGATGTAACTTGAGGTCAAAATGTGCAACAACCTAACTTTCCTGAAAGAGTCTTTCATTGAAACCGAAGAGAAAGTCTCTTTATAATCAATGTCATCATTCTGTGTAAATCCCTTAGATACAAGACGAACCTTATATCTTTCCACATTACCTTTCGAATCCTTCTTGGTTTAAAAATCCATATAAGACCAATGAGCTTCGTACCTTATGGTAATGGGACAAGATCTCAAACTTTATTATCTTGCATATGCTTATACTCCTTATTTATGAAATCAATCCACTTTTGAGAGTTAGAACCCTGCATGGCCTGATGGAAATTGATTGGACCATCTTCCACCATTCCATTATTTTCCTTATATTCTTGGAAAAATACTATTTAAATTATGCAGAATAGCATTTTTCCTTTTCTCTCGTGGATGTCCTTAATGACTTTGGTTATTGAGATTGGTGAGTTTGTACTTCTGAAATTTACCTTATTTTGGATGGGAGGTTCTTCAATATTGTCTAATTGAGGTTCTGGATATGCTTCTTGATCAATGACATGCATAAAAACTTGCACATTGTCAAAAGCAACAATAGGAATCGAAACCGATCATTCCTCAACTTCTTCATTAAAGATAATATCTCTAACCTTATTTCTCCCCCAAATTCAACATCCTCAAAAAATGTTGCAGTTCCCGTTTCAGAAAATTGACTTAAGTGTGGGATCATAAAATTAATAGCCCCTCGATCACTCAGAATAACCATAAAGTAGCTGCTTACTGTTTTGGAGTCCAATTTCTTTATGTGGCCTATAAGGCCTAGCCTTAGCTGGACATCCCCAAATGTGAAAATGCTTTAGACTAAGCTTTGTGCCTGTCAAAAGCTCCTAAAGTATATTAGTAGTAACTTTAGTTGGTACTATGTACGATTTTTCTTTAAATGTCCAGATTTCTGGCAAAGAAACAACTCTCAATATCTTTATGTGGTTTCTTTTGTTTTGGACCCTTAGCAACTTTATGTTCTTTATTTGTTTACTTACCCTTATCTTTATAGGTGTTTTCCAAGTGAACACTTTCAATTCTTTTCTACTTTAATTTTTCTTCCTCTTGCACACAAAAATAGAATAAGCTCATTTAGAATTCATTTCTCCATTTAATAGTTATAACTGACCTTAAATTGACTGAATTGTGTAAGAAGCTTACACACTTTGAAATAAGCTCATTGAGAGTCTATTTCTCCCTTTGACAGTTATAACTAACCTTAATTTAACTAAATTGTGCAGGAAGAGATATCAATACCAAATGCATGAGCAAGTCATCAGACAAGTCAAGTTTTAGTGCCTTAAGTTTTGAAGTAGTTAGCAGTGTGAGAAATCTACATGATGTACTCCCTTATGTTCACATTGTCTATATACTTTATTGAAATCGAGCTTTATATAAGCGTGCTTGTTTCAGCCTTATCGTTTTTCGCAAAACGTTTCTTAATTTCGACAAGGAACTCATTGGCATCATTTACTTCCTCAAATACTGTGCCACTAAACGCTTCTGAAATGCCGCTCTTAATGATCATTAGACTCATGCGACATGAGCAATCTCACTTCTCAAAGTTCCTCCTTTGATTATATGAACTTTTATCCATCAGAGGAGCAAGTTGCTCAATCCTTAGTGCACGGTCTAGATCCATGCAGTAAAGAACAATATTAATGTTCTCTGTCAAATCCTTGAAGTTGTTCCATAAACACAGGGATAATTTTGAGCTTGTAGATATACTAATAGCAGAATTTGAAACCGAATAGAGAACACTTAAACAAAATAGCTCACATAAGTACATTATTATGCAAATCATACTTTCAAATAATGGTAGGGCCAATCACAAGATACCTAGCACAACATCAATATTTAATCTTTGGACATAAATATTGATTTGTAAGTGATACTCTTGGTGTAGTGATCAAACACTGACAGTAAGACATGTCAACCAGTAAACCTTTCTTTGGACCGATTTATTGATCACACGTAAAACCAAATAACCGTAACGTATTTATCACCACAAGTTCATGTGAAATTCGAGCCAAATATTGACCTTCCTTTTGGCCGATCAATATCCGCATGAAATAACACACAAATACCTAATTTTCCCTTAATGTAGTGATCAAACACTGGTAATAAGACATGTTAACCAATAAACCTTTCTTTGGACCGATTTATTGATCACATGTTAAACCAAATAATTGCCACATGTTTACCACCACAAGTGCATGTGAAATTCGAGCCAAACATTGACCTTCCTTTGGGCCGATCAATATCCACAATGAACAACACACACACAAATACCTTCTAATATTCTAAGTTAATTAATATCCACAAGAGAGGTTGCTTTGGCAACATGTTACTTCAACTAATTTACTTTTGAATATTATATCTCTCAAAAGAGTTCGATGTACCAAGATTTGAAACTGAAATAATCGATTTGCATATATCTTTGACTTTAGGATTTGAATTATCGAATTCAAAAACTTTAGAATAAAGCAATCCTTAAGTTGAGGGAGTCAATTGCAATATTCTTAAACCTTTGTTGGCCAATTATGAAAAATTTTAAATTAAAGAACATAATTGCAATTTTTCCAAAACCTTATTGGCCAATTTAGAGAAATTCTAAACTTTAGGTCCCAATTTGAAAGAAAATCAAAGTTTAGGAGCCAAAAAAGAAAATTTTCAATCTTTAGAGGCTGATTTTTGAAAATTTCAAACTTCAAGAGCCAACTTAGAAAATCCCCAAACTTTAGGGACTGAATTAGAAGATTTTCAAACTTTTAAGGACTGAGAATGAAAATCTTCAAACTTTAAGGACTGAAAATGAAAATTTTCAAACTTTGGGGATCAATTTAGAAAATTTTCAAACTGTAAGGACTGGATTATGAAACACGGAACTTTTAGAGGGTCCCAACTTAAAAATCTTATAACCTTAGGGGCTGGAGTTATAAATTCCATAACTGTAGGGTTTAAACTTTATTCAAAACAATAAGGCAGGACCATAGTTGAAAATTACACAAAATATCCAAAATTGCAGAACAACCCTCAAAGACTTCTAATTCACAACCAAGGCCTCTGAACCAAGATCGCAACAGCTGGGGTTTGAAACCCTATCCGTCGCTCTTAAGCCCTCAAAACGCGGCGCCAGATTGCTGGCGCCGTCTACCGCCTGCAGTGTCATCTCCAGCGCTGCATTCCAGAACACAGCGACGCTGCAGCACACTGCGCGCGACGCCGCGTCCGTCGGCCAGTGCTGCCTTCAGTGATCGCTGTTACCGGATCTACCACTCAAAACAAAACCCATACAATATACATACAGGAGACCGATTTCATCCATACACGATACATTACAAATTCACAGCCGAAAATGTCAACAAAGTTTTAACAGTCCATACCCAAATCGAATTCATCCGAACACGATTCCAAATCATAATTTTTCAACTTAATCAGATTTACAACGCAATTTTTAGTGAATCCAAAACAGAAATCAGTACCTGATTTCGAAAAATATATATACACACAGATTCACACGTATAGAAACCGAATCAAGCTCCAATTTTCAGAATATGCAAAATCAATTTTAGATCCAAGGTTAAAATATACACGCATACTCAAACCCATAACCGAGAATCTGAATTCAAAACTTAGCACCAAACTCAAACCCAATTTATCATCCAAAATTCTCATATACAGAGGCAGTAATCATAAGTTTCAAAACCAGATTTAAATATGTATATATCTCATTCTTAATTGAAACTTGAATTTCCAGAATCATACCGTAATATTAAATATAGATATGATAATCCAACGTGATGATTGGCTCTGATACCAATTGTTAGAAAATTTATCACAGACAATTGTTTATCTATAATCTAAAATCATCATGCTGAATTATCAAGAATTAAATAACTGAAGCGGAAGCATACCTTAATCAGACATGATTCATGATAAACGATTCGGCGGTTGGATATTCTAAATCAATACGTAGTTCTTATTTTCTCTCTGATGATGGGATGTCAGACAGAATGAACAATACGTATGATTCAGGGACCATAACCGACTTTATATACTGAATTGCATGTTAACCTAATTCGACCCATCATGAAATTAGGTAATGGCCTGGTATCTACACATAAAAGCCCATACATTAATTAGATGCATTAAAGCTCAATATACCAAATCCTTATTAGATCACTTTAAATGGATTTAACAAAATTTGATAACCTTTTATTCAATACACAATAATTCACATATAAGCCTACATGATCAATTAAAATCCTTACACGGGTGTGATACTAGTTTAAGTATTATAGAAAGATATCACAAACTATAAATGAGTTGATATAAAATCAATTTATAAATATACCATCACAATGACATAAGTATTTTTCTACAAATATCTTGGATGAAAAGGGTCCTAAATTCCTAGTTGCTCATGTGTTACAAATGACAACTTTTAAAAGTTTCAGTGTCATAATAAAATACCTACAAAAACAATTATGTTCCCTATTTGGCATTTTTTCCCCCACTTTTATGGGAGAATAACTATACACTTCCATTCAATATATTGTCTTGATAAATGCCTTTCTCCTACTGCTGTCAAACAGGCTGAGTCGGGCCAGCTCGCCCCGTGAACTTCATGTTTGGTCCGGCACACGAGCCGGATCGGACGCGGCTCATTTGGGAGACAAGCTGAGCTGGCTGGTTCGTCTCCCAAAGCGCCGGCCCAAGTCCAGCTCGTGTTCGTGCATTTTTTTTAAACGGCTAGACGGCTAGTCTTTTACTACTAATACTAAAATAATTGAAAATATAAAAACTTAAACCCTCCTCCTTTAATCCGAGCTTTGGACTGATTACATTTAATTTCTTGTAGGCGGAATTAAAATTGTACACGAATAAAATATTATGTATACAATTTTTTTATTTAAAAGAAAGAATTAAAAATACAGAAAAATACATATATTATAGCGTAATTGTAAGAATAATAATTAATAATTACTCACCAATACGATTGTTCTCCGAATTCCTTGCGCCAGATTTCACTTATCCTATCTTGTAACATTTTCTCTGTAAACTATCAATCCTTCAAATACATTAAAGTCTCCAATATGTTTTCTTTAAGTCTTGACCTATATTCAGAAAACACTATACCACCTGCACTAAAAGTAGCCTCCGATGTTACAGTTGATACAAGAGGTGCTAGTTGATATCGTGCAATCATAGAAAGAATCAGGTATTGACGCTCGTTTAGTCCCCACCACTTAAGAATATCAAAATTATTTCTCTCGTCCTTGTCTAACATGCTAAGAAGGTCGTGTGAGAAATATCTAGTTAACTCGATCGGAAATTCATCTGAACTATTATATGTACTAGAAGAACTAGAACCACTAGGAAGTGTACTAGAAGTTACATTCATAGTCATAAGGTAGGAAAGTAAATCACTGTCTTGATTTTGTATCACATTAGGGGTGAAAGCAGTTCTTCTAACATTTTTTCCTGACCTATCAGCATTGATCTTGTATATTTTACATAAATATTTTTCTAAATATGTGCATGTTAAGGAGGTCCCAAAAGTTAATTTCTTTGATATTATATTTATGGTGTGTTTAGTTCTCTCTAAATTTATTCTAGGGTCCATAATCGATACTAATGGAAACAAAGTGGTACTTCCAATATTTTCTAAACTTAGTCTCCATTGCTACAATGATTTTAGAAAAAAATAGAAAACATTTTGTACTTGTTAAAATTATTAGCAATGCAATAAAAATGCTTCAACACTAAAGGACTGGTGGAATAATAAATATCAAATAATTCTTTTGTAGTATCGAAAAAGGGTTTCAAATAAGTTTTAACATCAAATACAAATTCCCAATCATTAGCCCCCAAATCAAAACTTGGACCGTGTGAGTGCCGACCATTGTAATATTTACATATTAAATTCTCTTAACCTTAACAATATTCAATCATTAAATAAGTTGAGTTTCATCTATGTCCTATATCTGTAACAAATGATTGTGCTGGCATACCATTTTCTGTACAATGTGCATCAAAAGTTTATTTTCTAGAAGGTGCTATCTTAATGAAATTGCAAGCATACCTAATTTTTTTCAATTCATTTTCTATAAGCTTAAGACCGCCTTGAACTATTAAATTTAAAATGTGACACACACAACGAGCATGAAACAAGACTCCATCAAATTCAGGATTCATGTGGTTAATTAATCTATCTGTCACTACTTTATTAACAGAAGCATTATCTAGTGTAAAATTACGAACTTTACTATTACAGTGAAATTCTCTAAGAATTGCAAGTAGTACATTGAAAATATTTGTTGCATTATGTGGGTAATCAATAGCTTTAAATGTCATAATTAT
This sequence comes from Ligustrum vulgare, assembly GCA_963555705.1. Taxonomy (NCBI): domain Eukaryota; kingdom Viridiplantae; phylum Streptophyta; class Magnoliopsida; order Lamiales; family Oleaceae; genus Ligustrum; species Ligustrum vulgare. The sequence goes on along the minus strand of OY743171.1, from coordinate 36,497,866 downwards.
TTGGTTCATTAACCAAGTATCATCAATGTAATGACAAGTAATAGCTACGTAACCTCTATGATTATTGTCAGTCCACAAGTCCGAAGTAAGTGATAATTTACCATTATATATATTTAAAGCACCTATAAAACTTTGTTTTCTCTCGAAATATTTAGCAATGCAATCAGCTCGTAAAATATTTCTAGAAACGGGTTTGTACTTGGGTTGGAGAAACTATTGAATGAAATCCGTGAATTATGAACTTTCTACAATTGAAAGCGGGAACTCACCACTCGATACAAACATGACCATCCCTTTCTGATGTGCTAGATCTTGGTGGAAAACCCCAATTGGTTAGACTCGATTGATCAATCTGTAGAGTTGATTGGTTTGCTTCAACCGAGCCAGGTTTTCGACGTCCTTTTACAATGTCTGTTGAGGTGTGTTGTGCCCCCACCTTACTTCCAAGAGAAAAGTCCGTCACAAGTTTTACATTGTGCTTTATATACCGGTTTCCCATCAGCATCTTTGGCTGTTGTTTCAATCAAATCGAAATTCCAACAGTTCGATTTTTTCGTCCTTTTTGGATTTCTGTTGGAGCTTTTCGTCATGCTAGCGGAGCCGGATCCATATGCAGAAGTGACATCTTCATCAACAATGTCATCCAAATTAAGAGGAGTTCTAGTATCTATATCTTCGATCTCATTTTCCATATCCACCAAATTTTCGAGAATTGGAATATCGTTGAGACTGAAAAATTCATTAACAAATTGGCTAGAAGAATAACCATGATATGGGATTTGAGACAATGTTGTATGTAAAATATTATAGCACTAGAATATAACTAGAAGTAGAAGTTGAAGATTGCAATTGACTGGTTGAGATTTGAGACTTGAAAGAGTTAAGAATTGAGAGAGTGAAAAAATCAATAACAAATGGAGTATTTACAGGTTTAAAAAAAAAAAAATAGACCAAACGGTCACAAGACCGTTTGAGGGCTCACGAGTTGGAACGGGCTGGCTCGCGAGCCAGCCCATTTCTTGCCCATTTTGCTATTCGTTGGACTAGTCCACGAATCGGTTTACAAATTTCATGAACCGAACACGAACTGTTCAACACCCAAATTTTCTGTCCGGTCCAAGCTCAAGTCCTTTTTTTCACAAGCCGAGCCAAACTTTTAATGAAATCGAACCGAGCCGAACTCACAAACTCCCGAACTGTCAAGCCCATTTGCCACTCCCACTTTCTCCTACTAGTGACGGGCACCGTCAAATTAAAATGGAGTTGTTTTTAATTCTAATTCTATTTTAGACTTTTCATTTACCATATTAAAAAAAATAGTCAATCTATATAGTGAATCCACGTTCTCTTTGGTGATCGGTCCAAAAAATGTTCTTTGCTATTATTTTAAAACACACACACACAGACACATTGGTCTTCATAATATCTTACAATAGTGAAATCAAAATACAGTAATTAAATAATTTTAAAAGCAATGAAGTATTAGATAAATTTATGGAATTGAAATGCACCAGCAAGAAATGTTTCATAAATAGAAAAGAGTCCGAGACATAAATTTGGTGTCGACATTGTCAATAGAGTCTACTTCAAATAAATCAAAAATCAAGCAAACCATATAAAATAATATTTTAATAAAGAAAGAAAAAGTGCAAGAAATTTAATATTTGTTTTAATACATTAAATTTCTCATGGTTCCTTGATCAAAATGTATACAATAATTTGCGTACTAATTCAATTATTTTATCGTGGAATCATTGATTTGCAGTAAGTACTCGATAGAGTTCTATCTAGTACTACTAATGCATTGCTTGATTCGATCTACCACCTGCTACACGAGATTTTCAATATGTGAGAAAACTCATTTTGTTCCGTATAACTAAACGTATGACGTGAAACATAAATATTTCATTCTCTTTTATTTACTCTTTAATTCCCAATTTCTTAAATGAAGCCAACCGTGTCTCGGAAGGTTATATTTTGATTTTCAATATCAACAAATATTCCAGGTAATTTGATAAGATGCAAATAAGACCAATTCCAAGTTTCAACATCTATCGTGTCCATATATCATTAGTTTTTCAATAAAAATATCCCACTTTCTCCACAGGGAAAAATAAGAATTAAATAATTATTATGATTAAAATTTTAAGTGTTAATTGTCCTAATGATCACTGAACTTATGTCTACGTCTTCGATGTTAGCCCAAGAGTAAACTAACCAAGAGGGGGTGAATTGGTTTATAAAACTTTTTCGATAATAATCTCAAACTTAAAAACCAATGGGTACAAATATGAGCACTTAGTGTTACAAGTAACTAAACTATCAATGTAGTGTGCTATATATGTGTAAACTTAATTGATAAGGCGAGTATAGCACTTAGATAAAGTGTTGCACAATATAAATTGATAGAATAGAGTAAGTGCAATGTAAGTAAGTAAAAGGGATGAGAGAGTGCAAACGCGATTTATGGAGGTTCAATCAACCAACGTGATCTACGTCCCCCGTTACCGAGCTCTCCGTCACGAGCAAGGCCAAATCCACTATTTTGGTAACTTACAACAAGGAGTACCAAATCCTTAGGCGATTTACAACAAGGAGCGCCTATCCTTTACAATCGAGTTTTGACACGGCTCTCGAAACCAACAATCGAGTTTTCACAAGGCTCTCGAAACCAATCAATATAATGAATTGAGTTTACAATTGAAACAACTCTCTTGACAAATGATATACTCAAATTAAGTACCGAGAGAGTTAGGCTAACACTTCAATAGATAGCAATGAATTAAGCTCGAGTGTTAGAGAAAAACTTTGATGCAAATGATAATGAAAAGTTCAATGCAATCAAACAAAGTTTTTCAAATAATCTCTTGTTAAAAATATTGAATCAAATTACGTACCAAGAGATGCCACACTTGAATAATTAACAATAAGTTAAGATCAAAGTGTTTAGGCAATTGAACTTTGATGAATCAAATGATAATGAAAAATGTAGTACAAATAATCAAAGTTCCTTAATTGGAATTTCTCTCTTTTAAAAGATTAAAACAAGTTTAGAACAAAGAGAGACTTACACTTCAATTCCAATATAGTGTGAAGATGTTGAAGAAGTTTAAACAATGTAAAACCAAGAATCTTCACAAAACTTTCTTCCAAAAACTTTGATGAATTTGATAAAACAAAGTTTAGATCAATCAAAGTTTTATGAAAATAAAAGATAAATATAAACCAAGTAAGAACACTAAATTTTCACAAGAAAGTTTGTATAAAATATTTTCTAAGTTGTTGTGAATGAATGCAAGAGAGAAGGCTATTTATAGATCAAATTTTGCACATTCTGTCTTTTGCGGTCGACCTCAATATATCCGTTGCAAGAAAATAGCCGTTGAGTTCAAAAACAGCAGTGCGGAAGATCAGTGCGGTCGACCTCTCTTTTGTCATGCGGTCGAACCCCCCCCCCCCCCTTATCATGCGGTCGACCTCTCTGGTCGACCTCAAAAAACAGCATTTCAAGATTTTGATTTTTCAAGGTTTTCTGACTTGTTTTTCAATAGTATAATCATGATTTAAGATCAAATAACCTTTGAAAGACAATCTTGACTTAGATAAAAATATTTTATGCAAGTGATGAATTTTCAAGTAAGTTTCTTGATGCATAAAAAATCATTTTCGAGCTCGTTGAATTTCATCGCTAAAGATTGAGAGTATTATACCTTTACATATGTTAAATCAACTCTAATATTGTATGCTTGAATTCTTGATCTTCATGTCATGCTTTTCAACCTCAATTTTGATCTTTGAATATCTTCAATGATTTCATGATTTTCTTTGCGTCTCATGTGCTCGGTCACATAATTTTGATTTATATCTTTGAGAGACGATTTGAACATTGAGTGCTTTGAATATTTATCATTACATGAAACACTTGAAGCACACTTGTTAGCAACACAATATATTCTTGTTTGTTATGATCAAAACAATAAGGTCAAGTTAACCATAGGTCAACATTCGATTGGTCCCTAAATTTTAAAATATCGAGTTTTGATCACTGAATTTATGTATACGTCTTCGAATGGCCACTGAAGTTTACAATGACTAATTTTGGTCACTAAACTTATGGTGAATTGTCTCAATAATCACTGAAATTATATATATTTTCTCAATTGATCATTGAAGTTTTACATGTCTCATTGTGATAACTAAACTTATTAAAATGATGGACGTTAGTAATTGATTTAACTTTCATAATAAAATTGACGACGAAGCAGATGGAATATGCACGTAGCGCTTATCACCTTCAACCGACCAATCACGGTATACCAAATTTCTAAATTAGAAATTTTTAAAAACTTCTTCGATTGGTCACTAATTTTTTAAAAATATCTTTGAATGTTGATTTGTTGTATACAACTGATAATTTGAAAGCGCATATAAATCTTCACGTCAATCATGTTATTTTTACAAGTTTAGTGATAAAAAATCGATCAACTTAAAGTTTAGTGAACAATCGAATATGTTTTTAAAAGTTTAGTGACTAATCGATGACCTTTTTAAATATCTATTACGTTACAATTTAATATGTCGTGATTGATCGGTTGAAGGTGATGTGACGTCACGTGTACATTATGTCTGTCACGTCATAAATTCTGTTACGAAAGTTAAGTCTATGACTAATTTCCTACATTGTGATAAGTTTAGTGATCAAATTTAGAGATGACAATTTTTTCCGCGAAACCCGATCCCCTAGTGGACCGTCCCTGAATGGAGCGGGGATGGTAATGATTTTATCCCCGTTAGGGGATGTGAATAAGGTCCCCGACCCATCCCCACCCCGTTTATAATTTAAAATTTTAAAACTTCAATACATTTTGAAAAATTATATATTCTTTTAAATAAAGTTGGATGATTCCAATCTAGATTACTAACTTAAAGGTATGGGATAATAAGTTTTAGGTTTTTTTTTTTAAAAAAGGTTAATCCAAAAAAAAATAATAATAACTGAAATTTTAACGGGAAATTTTTAATCCTTAACCCCGCACCGCATGTAACGGGGATGAGGATGAGGTCCCCGACACATACCTGTTCTATTGCCATCAATAACTCGACATTTTAAATTTAAGTGATCAGTTGAGGACATCTAATAAGTTCAGTGATTATTGGACAATTAACACATAACTTTAGTGATCAAAACTCGATATTTTAAATTTTAGTGACTCGTCGAATAAATAGACATAGTTCAATTATTATTTAAATAATAATTTAATGATCAAAACTCGATACTTTAAAATTCAGTGATCAATCGAATCGGAGAAATATGTACAACTTCATTGATACAAAATTTAAGGGGTCGTTCTCTTTGTGTTTTGATTTTGGATTTTGAGTTTTGGATTTTGTTTTGGATTTTGGATTTTGGTTGTTTGTTTTGAGATTACTGAAAAGTGAAAACATGTTCTCTTTGTAATTTTGGAAAACTGTTTTCAAAAATAGAAAACTGAAAAATGCGTTTACTTTGTAATTTTTTGATATATTTATTTTGTGATATTTTATATGTAAAAAATGGTTGATTTGTCGAATTACATTAATTTTAATGTTAATAAATCAGTTAGTTCTCTATGTCAATAAATTCATCATTCATATTGTTTCAGCTAAACAAAAATTTAACAACATACCAATAACATCACATGAATCTATATATAATGGCAAAATAATATAAGAACTTCAAGTGAAGGAAGTGTCTCACATTTACAAAAATAATAATAATAATAATAATAATAATAATAATAATAATAATAAATAAAAAATTACAAAAAAAAAAATCTTAACGTGGATCTATATAATAGCAAAATAATATAAGAATTTCAATTGAAGAAAGTATCTTACTTTTACAAAAATAATAATAATAATAATAATAAAAAATAAAAATAAAAATAAAATATTTACAAGAAAAAAAAAACTTAACATTGATCTATATATATAATGACAAAATAACATAAAAAGTTCAAGTGAAGGAAGTGTCTCACTTTAAAAAAAAAAAAAAAAAAAAAAAAAAAAATCTTATCATGGATCAATATATAATGACAAAATAACATAAGAACTTCAAGTGAAGGAAATATCTCACATTTACAAAATAATAATAATAATAAATAAATAAATAAATAATCTTAACATGGATCTATATATAATGACAAAATAATATAAGAATTTCAAGTGAATGAAGTATCTCACATTCAAAAAAAAAAAAAAAAAAATTCAAAACGCCCGTTTTGGTCGTTTTGGACTTTTAAACACAAAATATCCAAAACGCAATAAAATCGTTTTGAGTTTCCTTTATATTTTTTTTGGTATTTTGGAAAACGCGTTTCTGAAAATGGGCAAAGTGAACGCGTTTTCGATATTTCCAAAAATCGAAAACTCAAAACGGACTCAAAACAACAAAGAGAACACGGGGCCTAAGCTTTTCAATTTTACTTTAAAATTCTTTTAAGAGTATAATATAATTTCAACAATCTTCTTTTTAATTTAATTCAAAACTTCTTTTTCATAGCGATTAGACTAATTTGTCTTCTTTTTAATTCTTATTGCGTGTTTGAAATGGGAGTACTTTTTTACAATTCAAAGGAAAATAAAAGTTCAAGTGACGCACTGAAATATTAGGGTTGATTACTTTTTGGCGCGAAGTTCAACTTTTTCCACAAAGAAAATAATAGTTTATTGTCCTAAGATATTAGTAATTATTATATAACACTAATGCAGAATCAACAAAGGCGCATCTAGTGTAGTGGTATCATAGTACCCTCCCACGGTACTGACCGGGGTTCGATTCCCCGGATGCGCATTCTGCAAATGCAATTCTATTTTCATATTTTGGTTTTTTATTGCCTTCACGGGCAAAACTAATTGGATTAATATCCGCTGTTCGGATGGTTTATAGTAAGTTTTTTTGAGTTTTTTGCAAATCTCGAGGTAGACGTAGAGTTAAAAATTGGAGTGAGAAAAGATGTGCTGTAAAAAAGTTGTATTGAAAATCGGAGTAATTATAAATAATAATAATAAAAAAACACCTTTATCCAAACGGAGGCATAATTGAAAAAATTGTATTGTGAGATATAGCCTTCGGCAACAGTGTTATAATCAACAAATTTTCTCAAATCATTTTTTAATCACACACATTTTTCGAAATTATTTTTTAACTGCAAATTCTACCGATTAAACATAAATAACATACTTGAATATAAAATATAATGAAATTTAGGAAGAAAGATCATCATACTCGGTCATTAGAGGAAACGAGCAAGTAAAATAGTACTAATATATAAAGAATAGTTGATCGTATCGAATGGTTGGTTGTATTTGACATTCAAGTTGTCAAACCTTGTATTGAACTTGAGTGTTAAAAAAGGCAATAAAAATTTAAGAATTGGTCTATTTTAAATTAAATTAAAGATATTTGAAGGCCGACTTCCATCTATAAATAGATCGCAACTTAAACATATCTATTTACGGGTGAAAAAAAAGAAAGAGAAAATCATCAATCTTCCTATGAATAGAAATTAAATTTAATCAAAAAGATATAGAAGATTCTTACTTGCTAGACAACGACATACTAAATAAATAAATAAATTTAATTATCTAAATAAGAATTTTCTTTGTTTGACTAGTAATTTGGCCATACTTAACGAGACAGATTACCCACATCCGTTGATCAAAAATAATGTGTACATACAAGTTTGTCTCTTGATTATTCTCTTAAGGCTGCGTTTGATAGTGAGAGTGGAATTTGGGTGGAAAGAAAATAAATTTTAAGGAATTGAATTCTTGGGATTTGGAAACTTAATGTGTTTGATTGGTTTAATTTTCTAGGTGAAAAAAGTAGGAAATTTTTCAACTTTTGTTATTTGATTGACATTATTTTCAATGAAAAATAAAGTAAAATTGCTCTCTTTTAATAATTTTTATTTTATTTTTTCACACATTTGTACTTGATAATAATAATGTTAATTTCTTGAAAAAAAATCAATTAACAATAACAAAAATAATCAAACGTAACGAAAATGATATAAAATTTTCCATGGAAAATAAAACTCCTCCCCCCTTGAAAAATTTATTCATTCAAAATAAGGAAAATACCGAATTTCGAGACAAGTGGGAAAATGAATTACATGAAAAATTTAGGCAACCAAACAGTGCAAAGTTGAAAAATCACATGAAAAATATGATTTTCCATAGAACTTGGCGCGTATCAAACGCACCCTAAGTTTCCTTGACACATCACCTAAGATCATGCCAAGTGTTTTTATAAACAAAATAAACATGTTTATAAACCAATTTATAAACTATACAAACTTTCAAACTTTTTTAACCACACACATTTTATTTCTCTAATTTTAACCATTACTTTCTACCTCAAATTCATAAATAAACAAACTTAACTAAAAAACATAATATAATAATTTATTGAACATGAAGCTCATCGAGGTACCGATAATTAATACCTTCAACTAGTTTAATTTTTATCAATACTATATCGTGGTATTTTATAGCCCAGTTTGAGTTAGTCGTTTTGATCTAGTTAAGCTCAATACATCTAACAAGAGAATGTTTCTTCCTATTAGATTTTCATAATAACGATGAATTTACTTGAGGAGGATAATGAAGGACAATAATTAGTTAATTACCTTCTACTTTAATCAGGATACTTTTTAAAGTTTATATTGACTAAAGGATTAAATAATGTTATCTATCTTAATACACCATAATAATATTCACCTATTATTATTCATCTTAAATTTTGTTAAAATCTATATAAGGTCCGTTAAGTCTAAAGTGTATTAACAATTATTGAAAAGTTAAGTTATCGAGTTGATTTGGATTTGAGTTGTTAAGTATTAAAAGTGTATTTAGAATCGATCAAAACATGCTCAAGAAGATCAAAGTAATGTTGAAAAGCACCAGGTATACAATTAGAAGTCAAAAGAGTATCAAAAAACCGCACAGGTTATGCTGCATATTCTAAGCCACAGTTGAGACCTAGTTTTTGCATAGAAAACGTTCGAATTTGAAATATGCTATTTCTAGATAAATTGTATCACTTTGAATTTTCTTTACAACACACTTTGAATCATCTCAATCAGACATTGAGAAGAATTAGGACTAGAATATTGACATCACTCATTGGTTGCCGAAAAATTGCTTGAGCAGATTTCAGCATAAAATGAGTGCTCAATTGGCGCTCGAGCGCCGGTGTCATCCGGGGGAAAAAAAAAACTTTCTTTTTTTATTTTAGTCTTTTTACAATCTCATATGACAACACTTCATATTATAAATATTCAAGCCATATTTTATCTCTAAGATGAGTTAAGCCTCTATTTATTTAAGAGGACACTTTGTTGAAGATCAAACACCATTCCATAATTCTCTTGACTTACCAAAAGATAAAAATACAAAAGATCAAACACCAAAAACCAAATTCTTTACCAATAACCTTAGTTCTGAACTTCGGAAGAGGTAGCTGGAGATTCAGTTAGAGAAGAACAATATTGTTCTTGGTGATCCATGCGCAAGGAAAAGAAGTTCAAAGTTGTTGGAAAGTATTAGAGGCACAATCAAAGAGGTTCTGCGGCGATTTACAACTTAGGTGGTTAGAGTCTACTAAGGTTTAATTGTATTTGAATTAACTGTAAGTTAAATCTTTTCTATTACTAATAAGGAGTGTCATGAGGTTTTTCCTTTCTTCAATAGTACTTCAATGGACTTTTCTTCATTAGTATATATGGCGTTAATTTACTTTTATGTTTGATTGACTATTGTGGTTTAATTTTACTAAACTTAACCATCTAGATACAATAATTTGTGACTTTTTGCTTATTATTGTTTGTTTATTTTAATTCCACTGATAAGTGTTATATTAATGTTTATTTTATGCAATTATATCCTCGAGTTAGCAATAATGTGTATCTATCTAAGTACTATTAATGCATTCTATATTTTATGTGGTATAGGATCATAAAGGAAAAGAAAAGAAGGAAAAAGGGTCAAAATGCACTCAAAACTGAAGATTGGGAACTTAGGTACAAATTTAGTTACGGCCGTAAGGTAACACATTCACGACCGTAAGAGTGTTAACCTTGTTAAGAGAAATCAGCAGAAACACATTTACGGCCGTAAATCAGAATTCACGGCCGTAACATTCAAATGGTGAAAAAACTGCAGAAACACATTCACGGCTGTAAATCAGAATTCACGGCCGTAACTTCAAATTTTGAGAAATATGCAGAAACACATTTACGACCGTAAAGGAAATGTCACGGCCGTAACTTTCTAGTCGAAAATTTCCTTATTTTAAAACTTTCCATAATTTTGGGATTTCTTGATCCCAAAGTTAGGGAAGGAAATTGAGGCTATAAAAAGGGAATTTCGGGACAGAAAAAGGTGTGAAATAATTATTGAAAGAGGAGCGGCTTGCTTGAAGGATTGGAAGAGAAATTAAGGGGCCGTTCTCTTTGTATTTCGATTTTGGATTTTGATTTTTGGATTTTGTTTTGAATTTTGGATTTTGGTTGTTTGTTTTGGGATTGCTGAAAACATGTTCTCTTTGTGATTTTGAAAAACTGTTTTCAAAAATAGAAAACTGAAAAATGTGTTTACTTTGTAATTTTTTGATATATTTATTTTGTGATATTTTATATGTAAAAAATAGTTGATTTGTTGAATTACATTAAGTTTAATGCTAATAAATCAGTTAGTTCTCAATGTCAATAAATTCATCATTAATATTGTTTCAGTTAAACAAAAATTTAACTCCATACCAATAAAATCTTAACATGGATCTATATATAATGGCAAAATAATATAAGAACTTCAAGTGTCTTACTTTTACAAAAAAAAAAAAAAAAAAAAAAAATTACAAGAAAAAAACTTAATATTGATCTATATATAATGACAAAATAACATAAAAACTTCAAATGAAGGAAGTGTCACACATTTAAAAAAATAATAATAATAAATAAATAAATTACAAAAAAAAATCTTAACATGGATCTATATATAATGACAAAATAATATAAGAACTTCAAGTGAAGGAAGTATCTCACATTTACAAAAAAAAAAAAAAAAAAAAATCCAAAACGCGCGTTTTGGTCGTTTTGGACTTTTTAACACAAAATATCCAAAACGCAATAAAATCGTTTTAAGTTTCCTTTGCATTTTTTTTGGTGTTTTGGAAAACGCGTTTCTGTTTTCGATATTTCCAAAAATCGAAAACTCAAAACGGGCTCAAAACAGTAAAGAGAACGGGGCCTAAGCGACTCGAGAAGGTGATTCAAGAGAGAAAATTTTTGGAATTCTTCATGACTATGCTCGGCTAAGCTTCCATACCTAGTTCGAAGGGGAAGTTGTATTTTATATCAATTTGTTTATTGCTTTTCCAAACTACTAATGTTGTTCTAAATTCTTTACTTTGATTTGTTGGATTCTTATGCGTTTTTAATTCAATCAATGCAATTCTTTACTTGATTAAGGCCTTATCGTTTAATTTGTTGTATTGAGATTTGCTATTTTGAATGATTGGATCTGTAATCGTCTTTTTGTTCAAATCATAGTAGCAAGTGTAAATTTAATATTTTCATAGAGAATTCCAACTTAGGTTAATTGTCACGAGCTTGTGTGATTGATAATCTAATTCACCATAATTCTTCTCTACCATTATATAGTTGTTGTCTTAAATCTAAAGAGCTTGTTTTAAGTTATTCAATGGCTAATGTTTGATTAGAGAGCTTATTCTAATTAAATGCAACTAAGGGAGAATAGGAATAGTTAGAGCTTATTAACTATTTACGGGTGATAAATCAAAGAAGAAATTGAACTCGCGTTACTTGGAAAGTGATAACATTGTGATAGAATACAACTGAACCTGAGAACTAGGACTCGTCAACATTTGATATTTATTCCAATCATTTTAATTGCTTTATTTTATTAGTTAAATCATTTACAAACAACTCAAAACAAAACCCCCCTTTACGATTCTAATTGACACGACACTAAGTTATTTCCCGTTCCTTGTGGGATCGACTCTTGCTTCCATTGCTACATTCTTAGTAATAGTGAACAAGGAATTTATTTATTATTTTGGTGCATCGCGACACGCATCAAATTTTTGGCGCCGTTGCCGGGGAACGGTTAACTAATTTATTGTTTAATCAATTAGAATTTTATTTCTTTTCTGCATTTTAATTTATTTATTTTATTTTCACTTTATTTCTACAATTCTTCAAAAAAAAAAAAAAAAATTGCCTGTCTACTTCTTTTCTTATATGCGTAGAACTCGATCAACTAATTTTGAATTTTTTTATTTTGACTCAAAAATCGAGATAACTTTTCGACAGCAAAGGAGAGCAGCACGAAAAATGGCAGCTAACAACATCAACAACAGAACTCTTAAACAACTGGCTACTCCCGATGTGGCTCAGCAGCTATTGTGCATTACGTTTCTAACGGTAGAAGAAGGAAGAACCTTTGAGCTAAAATCCGGGTTGATCCACCTTCTACCTACTTTTCGGGGACATGCCGGTGAAGATCCATATAGACATCTAAAGGAGTTTCATGTAGTTCGCGACATTATGAGACCCACGGGCATTATCGAGGAACAAATAAAAATGAGAGCTTTCCCATTCTCATTGAAGGATGCCGCTAAGACTGGTTGTACTGTCTACCATCTGGATCAATCACCACATGGAATGATATGAAGAGGTTGTTTCTAGAGAAGTACTTCCCTGCATCTAGGGCGGGGACAATCAGGAAGGAGATTTGCGGGTTTCGCCAAAGCAATGGCGAGACATTATATGAGTACTGGGAGCGTTTCAAGAAACTCATTTCGAGCTGCCCCCATCATCAGATCAGTGAGCAACTCCTGGTGCAGTATTTCTACGAAGGGTTAGCACCGATGGATAGAAACACGATAGATGCCGCGAGTGGAGGAGCGCTCATGGACAAGACGCTGGAACAAGCGCGAGCTTTAATCTCCAACATGGCGGAGAACACTCAGCAATTCAACTCAAGTAGGGATTCGCAAGTCCGCCGTGTGAACGAGGTAAGTAGTTCCAATATCGAAGGTCAATTATATGAACTAACCAATCTCGTTAAGCAGCTTGCTGTAGGGAACTCGAATCAGGTCAAAGCATGTGGAATCTATTCAAACTTTGGACATCCAACGGATACATGTCCGGTGTTGCAAGAGGAGAATGGCGAACAAGTAAAGGCTGCAGAAGGGTTTCCATTTCAAAAACAGCAATACAACCCGTACTCCAATACCTATAACCCTGGCTGGAGGGATCACCCTAATCTAAGCTATGGGAATAACAAGCCCCCGGGTTTCCCCTCCAACAAATCTCAAGGGCATTTCCAACAACAAGGAAATTTCCATTCACAGGGACAGTATCAACAAAGGCCCCAGAACTCAGGTATCTCTCTAGAAGACATGGTTAAAACTTTGGCTTCTAACACAATTCAATTTCAACAGGATGCCAAATCCAGTATTCCGAATTTGGAGAATCAGATGAGCCAAATGGCTACTGCCATCAACAGACTTGAGGCATAATCTGGAGGGAAGCTACCATCTCAACCCGAGGTGAACCCCAAAAATGTGAGTGTCATAACCCTGAGGAGTGGAAAAGAGGTTGAAGGACCAAGCAAAAAATCTTCGAGAATAAAGGGGAAGAAAAGAAAGAAGATGAAAATGGGAATGCCACTTCACGAATCCCGCAGGTAAAATTCAACTCTAATTCAATTGCAAAATTGACTCCTCCCCCTTTTCCTAGCAGGTTAGCAAAGACAGACAAAGAAAGCAAAGAAAAGGAGATGCTGGAGATGTTTTAAAAAGTGGAAGTCAACATTCCACTGTTGGATGCAATTAAGCAAGTACCCCGATATGCAAAATTTTTGAAGGAGCTGTGCACCAACAAACGGAAATTAAATGGGAATGAAAAGGTGATGATGGGAGAAAATGTCTCTGCATTATTTCAAAGGAAATTACCTCCGAAATGCAAGGACTCAGGTATGTTCACCATACCTTGTTTAATAGGTGGTAAAACAATAGAACATGCACTGATAGACTTAGGAGCATCCATAAATGTAATGCCTAGGTCCACTTACACCGCACTAAAACTTGCCAAATTGACTGGAACGGGTGTTATCATTCAGCTAGCCGACCGTTCCAATGCTTATCCGGATGGGGTGGTTGAGGATGTGTTAGTGCAAGTAAGTGGGCTAGTGTTTCCGGCAGACTTTTATATTTTAGATATGCATGATGATCATTCACCCAGTTCTACCCCTATATTTTTAGGTAGACCATTTTTAAAGATATCTAAGACTAAGATTGATGTCAGTAGTGGCACACTCACCATGGAATTTGATGGTGAAATGATTAAGTTCAATAACTATGATTCCGTGAACTACCTTGATGATACTAGCCATGTTCACTCGATTGATGTACTTGATTCTCTAGTACAGGAAAATTCCAAACTTAGTGGAAAGGAAGGTCCACAAGACATTGTGGATATAATTACCGATTTTCCAGGGCCATCACAACCAGGTAAAAACTTTTGTACCACCTTACCAGTAGCTGATGAGAAGTTTCCCCCTATTTTGCAGATCTTAATGCAGAATATGAAGAAGAAGTGGAGCTTTGGGAATCCGCCTAATCCAGGTTGAAGGAGAAAGGAATAGGTCGAGCCAACAACAATAAACAAAGGCGCTGATCGGGAGGCAACCCGAGAAGGGAGTTTCTTCACCCCCTCAACCCTTTATTTTCGTATTTGCATTTTTTTGGTTTATTTCATTTAGTCATTTCATGCTTATACATATATATGAAAAAAAAAAAAAATCAGTGGCCTTGTGACGGTCGTTAGGTACTCAAGTACGGCCGTAACGCAATTCCAGTAAATTTATTCAGAGGCCAGCTTACGACCGTGAGACTTGACTTTACGGCCGTAGTGGATGCTTGCAATTTTTTTTCAGATTAGGACTTATGGCCGTCGGTGAGATATTCACGGCCGTAAATCCAGAAATTTCAAATTTAAAATTTTCTTCTTCGCCCTTCTACTGTTTAGCTTTATTTTTCAATGAGGACATTGTTTTGTCTAAGTATGAGGGGGAATTGATTGTAAGCTTAATTTCTTTATCTTCCTTCTGTAGTCGAAACGTTAAATTCATGTTGAGTCAACATCCATTTTAATCTTGTTCTCTACTTTTGTTACCTATCTATGCTACTTAGGTCTTAAACCATACTTTGATAGGAAGCATCCTCACTTTTGGTTCAATTTTTTTTTGAAAAATCATTGCATAATTGGATATAAATTAAGCACGTAGAGATGATCCCGTCCAGAAAAGCGCTAATAGGTTGAAGATGAAAAGTAAAATTGTCAAACGTCTACAAACCTATCCAACCCAAATAGGAATAGACACTTACCCCGTCATATATAACCCTGAGCGTCCCAATTCCAACAGAAATTATTATACTTTTGTGAGTAGTCATGGTTTGAATACTTTTAACCACTATCCTCGACCAATGGATTTAGATTTGGAATGAAGATCAAGCAATGACCTATAACTCATAATTGGATGAGAGAAACACATGAAAACCCTAATTTGTGAGCTTTTGAGCCTAAGAGCTGTTTTTAATACTCATGAGCTTGTAATTCTTTGATGTGTGTCCTGCATGGTTGGGTTATACTTGGATGTGCTTTTCTGTGCAAACTGTGTAGCTTCTTAACTTAAGTTCAAATTATAGCAAAGGCAATAGGTTAAGCTAAATTTGACTTGCTAAAAGAGCCTACCTTGCTACATGGACCAATAGAAGCCCTTTTGAGCCTTAGCCTTTCTTTGAATCTTTGATGCCACAATACAAGCCACGAATACCTTTTCTTTCGCATTGTCTTTGTTTTGAACCCATAGAAAAGGGATTCGCAAGCTTTTGTTGATTGAGGATTGTGCTATGGTCTAAGTCTAAAAAGTTGAAATGGTTATCTTGTGTTGGGCGATGGTTGTGTAATGGACTGAATTCAGGGGATTGTAATTCTATCTTTTTCCAATTGGTGACTGCGTAATGATTTGAAAAAAAAAGAGAGAAAAAGTTGCAGTCTGTACTTGAAAAAAAAAGGGGAGAAAAAGCAATGAAAAGAAGTTTAGTCCAGAAAATTAGTAGTTGAGGATGTCAAACACTTAACTTGTGAAAAAAAAAGAGAAAGGAAAAGAAGAGATTCGAGTGTGAATAAAGTTGGGTAGCGGGAAACAATAAAGTTCATATTAAGAGTGAAGGAAGTAATGTCATTTTGAATTGACTTAGCTTGCAAAATTCCTTCTCGACTCAACCTAAATATGTCCTTTTATCCTACCTGACCTGAAGCCCCATTACAACCAAATAAAGACCTTCGCTTTGCACTTGTGTTATTGTTGGCTCTGGTTATGACATTTAGGCAGTCTGTGGTATTGACTTATCCATGCAGTGAACTGAGCGAAAATTCTAACCCTTATACACTTTGTGCGAAGAGAGAAATATCTTATGAGGGTGTTAACCCCATTACATATACTTATGAGTGGTTTGAATTGCTTGGTCTAAGGTTTGTGCCATGAATGTGGTTCGGGGATGCTGTGTTGACTGAATTCACATCATGAACAACTCGGGTTACGCGACTGATTTCTTTCGGAGTTGGGCGAAAATGTTTCCCTTGTAGTCACTCATAAATGGTTGGGAGGTGAGTGAACACGAGAGGCGCAAGGAAATAAACTATATCGAGCCGTGATTGGGAGGGGAAATAAAGGGCGTTACATCTCTAGCACACACAAACACAATCTGATCATGCAATGGAACATTTTTGCTAAAGAAAAGTGGGCTGCAACCTCAAGTCTCTAAATTGTAATCTATTGTTTTGAGTCCTATTCTTTCCTTTGTAAATCTTTGTTCGAGGACGAACAATGGTTTAATTTTACTAAACTTAACCATCTAGATACAATAATTTGTGACTTGTTGCTTATTATTGTTTGTTTATTTTAATTCCACTTTATACACATATTCACCCCTCCCAGTATTATTTCAGTTGAACATAGATTATTCACTAGTGATATTAGGGCCTAATTTTGATTATTAACCCAATATTCTAGACAAGCCAATCACTATATATTCATCCTTACTTTTATGCTAGCAATTATGCCTAGTGGAAGTTAGGATGAGAGCACTTTTGAAATTTATAGATGAGCGAGTCTGGGTTAGTGCATTTTAGGGTTGGGAAGCCAAATCTACCATAGTTAATAGTGTTGTTACCTTACTGACGTTTTTTGGACTATGGATGAATTAGTTGAGTGCAATTGGAATAGTAAAGATATGCAAGCTATCTTTATGGCTATTTCTCCTGAAGAGTTTAAGCATATGTCTACGTATGAGATTGCTAAAGAAGCTTGGGATATTCTTGAAACCACATATAAGGTTGCGAATTATATGGCATTATATTCTTGAAACCACACATAAGGGAGTGAATTATATGATGTTTTCCTCTATGGTTAAGAGTGAACATATAGAGGAGAATGAAAGACAAAACCAACCCTGAGCATATAGAGATCCCAGGTAACTAATTATTTCGAGGCCCTTAAATATAATTTTTTTGTAAGCATAGCAATACTTAAATATTAAAATGAATAACATTTATGTATTTAAAAGAAAACTTTACAGAATTCAAAAGATGTAATTACAAATCAAAATGTCTCTCACAATCGAGAGATTATGCTAACATAATATTTAGTCTTCTCACAATTTGAGATACAAATGAATAATCAAATTGAAGTTTTATCAACATATTTTTTCGATAGAAATCTAATCTCTCTTGTGACATGATATAAGACTTGATAGTCCACAATGATTATCGTCAACAAGTTGATAACAATCTCCAACCATATACAAGTTGAAGTCAATACAGGACATCATCAAGCCATTTACTTTCATCCTTCTCTCTGCCATCATAACGAAGGAACTTCGAAAGCCACTAAAGACCTCTCAAGTGACAGAACTTTCCTATAGCTAAGCTAACTTAAATATCAAGTCCATAAGACAATTGAAAGAAACTAAAATCTCCAAAATACATTAAACAATATAAAATACAACATATTATTGTTGAACTTGAGCAGTAGGATGGCAAACAAACAATAAACTAGTTCACAAATATACTCCACCCCTAAATGTCACATTTGCATTCAAAACTAAATTAAAAATCTCATTCATTTCAGCAAACACCACCAACACCCAGTAAAGTTCTCCCCCAAAAACCACCATCAAATTCATTTCTTTCAAATGATGTGAAAAAATTTAAGAAATTGTGCTTATTCCAAATATGTGGGAATAAAGTTCATGACAAAAGAAAATTATATTGTGCTCATAGTGGAGACAATAATCTTTTATAACAAAAAATTAATAAAACGATTGTGGTTTTATTACAAAATGTTTCTTTCAATTGAGTTGAAAGAATTTTTAGATACTATAAATTGAATTTGGCCTAAATGTGTGGCGATATTTTGGCAAAAGTTTCAAATTATAATTTCTGGATTCGTAAAATTATATTGCGATTGTATTGTATAAAAACCAAATATCCTCGCAAAAACTTTGACAAGTTTAAAGGATATTAAATACAAAGAAGTGATTAAGTTGGATCACTTAAACAAAAATTAACTATACTTCTAATAAAGAGAGGTATAATTTATAAAGTAATGGAATCACTTTATGTGTTTGATAATATTGTTGTCAAAAATCAAAGTGGTTGTGCGCAATCGCTAAAATACATTTTACAAATGTATTGTAAAACCATTCTTTTAATGTAAAGAATACTAAATTTTGTTGTACCTTAAATGTGGAGGTAATACGATTAAGTCCCAAAAGAAACTTTAAAAAATTTCTGAAATGATGAAAGCAAGTAATGGAGAAAGAAATCATGAAGTGCATTGGGAAAAGGTAAGTGATTGTCATGTGTCATAATATCTTTTATGCATATGATAAATCTGTAATAAAAAATACTATATTGCTCTACATTATTTTGACATATAACCCATCAATGTATTATGTAAAAGTTGTGTGCATAACATTGAAATTGATTCTAGTTATTAAATTACTAGTTTTAATAATATTGTTGGTGACAATTTGTGCATTGATTAAGTGAAAATCTATCTTGATTATTGCATAATTAAAAATACTACTTATTTAGTTGAAAATTTTGAAGTACGTGATGTTCGGGTTTTAAATCATGTCTTACTAACAAATGAAAGCGAAGTTTGGTGAATGCATAATATTTTAACATTTGTGAGGTTAACAAATCAGCTAAATGTCTTAAAGTCTCATTATGATGTTATATTACTCTTTAGAATTGAAATTGCATAATATAAGTATTGAATTAATTTATGTAATTTTCACTTGTTTGGATTATATATAAATTAAAAATGGGGAACAATACATAAATAAGGTGTTTAAAAATATATATTTCAAAAATGAGATTAAAACTGTATAAGTTCAAAAATCAGGTTGTAATTATGATTAATTTATTAAATTAAATAATTAAAATGTTTTATTAATTATATATTTAGGAAAGTCACAAAAAACAAATCTTTTAGGTCACAAATAATTTCAGGGTCACAAATTATCAAAATATTAGGTCACAAATTGGACTTATTATTAAGTCACAATAACAACTTTTTTAGGTCACAAACTGATTTCAAGGTCACAGATTATAAAATCAATAGGTCACAAATGTCAAATTAATAAAACCTGAAATATTTTTAGATCACAACTTATCAAATTATTAGGTCACTTAACCTTTTTATATTATATTTGATCATTGTTTGTACTTTGTATCTTTTTTTATTTAGACATTTTAATTGTCAACAAATTATAAATTCATATACGACTATTGCATTTAGATTATATTACATGTTGTTTATACTGTACATTCAACCCCTATTATATTTGCCTAGGTTTATTAAATTTCTTATGTTTATTAATTTTTTATTTTTTAAATTAAATAGTTCGTGTAATTTTGTTGCAACAATTTTCTGGACGTATATTTTTAAATTTATTTCCCCCTTTTTTGTGAGTACAAACAAAAAGTTATTTCCTAAATTATTATGTAATAATTAAATATTTACGTTATTTTAATTTTCAAGGTTAGTCTTTATTTAAAGAAGTCAGTTTTCAGCCATGAACAATTGTACTTTGCTTTCTCTTGAGTGACGAATCACAGTGGTTTGAAGATGATCATTTGTGACGAAGATGGAAATAGAACAAATTCAACTACGAATGTAGTTTATAAAGAAGTTTTTCAAAATTTATAATGGAAAATTTGCAACTCTATTAATTACAATATCATTTTATTATTTTCCTATTTATTTCATTATACACATATTTGACATATTATAAAAAAAAATTTAAAAATATTGAAGTTGTAATTATATGTTTCGACATGATGTCGTGCATCGCACGGTTGAAATACTAGTAAATGTAAAACATGTGTAGGATATAAAATGATAAATAAGTATTATGAAAGAGTGAATAGGACTTTATATATTTTAAAATTGCTCATTCTGACGTATTTGAACTAAATAGCATGTTAACTAGAAGAGGAACATGTATTTCATTATCTATATAGATGATTGTTATAAATAATGTATATATGTGAATGACATTACCATTATATCCCTGTAAACTTTACAATATTACGATTGTGCCATTGTCCACTCCTATAAATAGGAGCCTATACTTACCAATTTATTACACCAATTCTTGAAGAGAAATTCTCTCCTCTAAACTCTCTCCATTTCTCTCTCTATGTTGTTCTTATGATTTCGATGATTTTATAACACGTTATCAGCATGAGTCTCTAACCAATTGAGTAATAACGGGAGTATGCTCTACAGTTGCATCTAAATGATGAGCCTCTGTATCAGAAACCTGATTATTACTAACCAATGTTTCCTTTTCTCTCAAACTGAAAAAGAATGATTCTGGCCGATCCAGATATCCGATCGACGATCGGCCACCGCCATCAGAACGGGCTTGTCAAGGAGAAGACTCGCCTAAAATTTGGCGCAGAACCAACGGTTGAAACAAAAGATATCGACCGAAGAAGAAAATCTGAAAAACTGTGCAAAAACAGATATCTGACCGAAAATTGAAATCCTTATTCCGGACGATTCTGAACTCCGATCGACGATCGGCCAGCGGCATATCAACGGGTTTTTCTAGGAGAAGACTCGACTGAAATTTGGCGCAAATCCAACGGTTAAAACGGAAGTTATTGTCCGGAGAAGAAGATGCTGGCGGACTGAAAAATGATGATTCCGGCCAAACGGTTGATCTTTTGGAAAATCGGAGACCACCGGCATGTTCAGGACGCCGAGGCACATATTATGGTGATGGGTTAATTTTTCCGATCACCGGCGCGTGGCGGCCGGCGGCGGCGGCGCGTGGCGGATCCGGCGATGACGAAAGGCAGTTTGTCCGTTTTGATGAATTGGATTTTTCTATGATCTTATTTTTCTGTTTTGTACAGTTTTTAAAATATTCCGGCGGTCGAACATGGCGGTTTTCTTAAAAACTGTTTTTGGAGCAATCCTGACGAGATTTTGAACTTCGGACCAAAAGTAAGTTTGTTCTAAATTAAATTTTAAACCTATTGACGGTTTCAATTTATTCATATGAGCAATATATTAAAATATGGACGATTTTGCCCTTAATAATACATACAAGTATAATAATCGTAAATTAACGATTAATATGTGATCAATTGAATTATATTATGCTGCCACCTACATGGTTGGTTTTACCACCTACATGGTTGGCTTTACCCGGTTTAATTATTTCATTATGTCGATTCCGCCTATATGGCCGGTTTAATTGTTTCATCTCGTTGATACCGTCTATATGGCTGGTTTAATTATTTCATCACGTTGACACCGCCTATATGGTCGGTATATCAATTGAATACATATAAACACCTCAGTTGTTGGTTAATTCTAACATATTAGAGGGTTGTTGTCAACATATATACTTGGTGGTATAACCCCAGTATCGTTATTGTTAATATATATATACAATATTATTGTTATTTGATACTTCATTAAATGATACCAGAAGTTATCAATACTAAAGTTAGAAAATATTTTATCAAATGATACCAGAAGTTATCATTACCAAAAGGTTGATAAATATTAATAAAATGTTTTATCCAATGGTACCAGAAGTTACCAATATCTGAATTTGAATGGGTGGATGAAAATTATTCAACAAGAGAATGTTGATGTATGATAAGATAATATCACATGATAGCACGGATATAGCTAATGTGAAAATAATCTCATCAGTATTATGAGATGAATGTTAGATGATAAGTGCCTGGAAAAGTTCTTGCACGAGCACTTATATATTCCAGAAGAAGTACATATTTACTCCAGAAGAAGTAAAAATTATCATCTAAACATACTGAAATGATATTATTATTGCTCCTGAAGAAGCATAAACGAGACATACATGCAAAATGCAAAAGGGGAAAACATTTATGATCCTCAAAATTAGAGATGTGTTTCGGGAGTAGCCGTATCCTACCACCTCTGACCTTTTGAGGAAATAAAGAAAAAAGTGTGTTTCAAGAGTAAGAAATACTCCATACTCTACCACTTTAAATCTTTGAGGTACACAAGATTAATACATTGATAAAATCCTAGAAATTTATGGTGTGTCTCAAGAGTGAGAATACTCCGTACTCTACCACCACCTATTCTAGAGTTCACAAAGATAAATTTACATTAACCGGACTCCATTTTCGCTTGATTCCCCTTCCTTGCGACCAATCTATCTTTACTCCTGCTGGATCTTGTATTGGAATATATGATTGCAACTTATCCAGCAGTTCCTCGATAGTAGGAGCAGAAATAAGGATTCTCCTAGAAAATGGAGATATGAATCCCTGTTCCACAGCATAATCAAGAAATGTTAGCAAACCATCAAAGAAATTGTTTACATTTAAAAGCCCTATAGGCTTAGTATGGAGATCTAGTTGAGCCCATGAAGTAATATTAAAGATTTCTTCTAAAGTACCAAAACCTCCAGGCAGGGCTATGAAGGCATCAGAACCATATAACATGCAAGTTATGCGTTCATGGATAGATAAGGTTTGTACTTCATGCCCTCGTGTTTTGCCTGCAATATCAGCTAAAGGAGTAGGTATAACACCTATCACTCTTGCTTTCTCTACTAGAGCGGATTGTGAAACACAACCCATCAATCCACTGCTACCTCCTCCATACACGAGAGTGATACCTTTCTCTCCCAATTTCTTTCCTAAATCCACGGCTGCTTCTAGATACCCAAAACCTTTTCCCACTTTTGATCCACAAAATACACAGATAGTTTTGATCTGTCGAAATTTTGGTCCTTCCATTTTTGAAAGTAAAGAAGGAAAATGTTATTTTGGGATGCATGAACTATGAAAAATGTTTGGCTATTTAAAACCGAAAAACTTCACTATTTACTGGTCGTTTTTCGAAAAAGTGAAGATTTACTTTTGACAAAATCATCCTACTCACCTTTCGGCGATTTAATATTTTTAACCAGCCTTTATCAAAACTCGTGAAAGGAAACAGAAAAAATATTTTATATGTGCATATATATCAAATGATTTACCTTGTATTAATGCTGCATAGCCAAAGCATCATTGTTTATAACAGCATGGCAAACAGGATCTTTTGCTATTATATTTTTGAGACTATATCTCTCTTTATCGCTGATGAATTTAGCCCATAAAGATAGTAGCTCACGCTGCACATATCCACTAGGGTGCGTCTCAAGAGTCAATCGGATATCATCCAATGACTCCTTACTCAGTCCACCCTTAATGAAGTCTATCTTATCATCTCGATTTATGGATGAATATCCTATTGATTTACAACGGGTATCACATGTCCATCGAGCACATTTGTAGCAACTATTTAATCTTTTTGCTCTTCGCTTCTTTGCAAAAGTACTCTTACCTAAGCCAGGCTTGTGCTTAGAAAATGAATCTGGTAATTCACCAGCTAATCGAACTTTTGCTTCGATCAACCAGCGAACATCTTCTGGCATGCCATGATCCATCAGCAACCTCAATCTTTCGAGCCTAATTCGATAAATTTTTCTCAAATCATTTACTGGAAGATTGGAATAATATTTGCGAATATTTGAAAGTATGATATCCATTTTTGATGGATCTAGCCTTCTTCCCAAATCATCTATTTAAATGCATTATTCAACGCGTAAAAGAGCGGCGGCTCCGCGTGTCAGTGATATGGATTCCATCAAGAAATAATGGAATAAATTATTGAAAAGGTGATATAATATGCCATTACCTTTTTCGATATAAGGGAAGATTTGGCGACAAGATTGAGATTATGAGATATTTCCTTGGATATTGTACCTGATTTTTCGGTATACTAAAAGTAATAAAGGTATACTGATTTGAACTATATAGAATACTGATGAAATAAATGTTGTATTGAACCAGAAGTTCATACATATGTACAAGTGAAATATCTTATTGAACCAGAAGTTCATACGTACAAGTGAAATATGTATATAGTATGAACCAGAAGCTCATAAATGAAATATACATTGTATTGAACCAGAAGTTTAGCGATATTGTATTGAATCAAATATTCATACATAGAAATGAAATAAAACCGTATAGAACCAGAAGTTCTATAATAAACGGTTAGATTATCAAAAGTTCCAAATTATTTTCTATGAGAATAACTTATTCAGAAATTGTTTATCATACAACAATATTCTATGTCAAACAGGGAATAGCTCAAGAAGCTTTATTATTTGTAAAAGTGCGATATGCATACACTCCACCAAAGCGCACTGAGATATATGATTGAAATTACATCCTTAAAAGAATGACATGTGTTATGGCATTTTAGCCGATTGATAATATTTGAGAACATTATGATGAAAACACGCCTGAAGCGTAATTATGCCTGAAGCATAATGACTATCGATTCCAAAAATAAATATCTCTTGAATGATTGAAATGATTCCTTTGAGGCTAAATACTCAAAGTAAGTAAAAGGGACATAGTCAAATGATGAGATATTCAGGTACCTGATGATAGAACATATAAAGAGATCTCTCCACGTTATATTGAGATGGAATCGATAAATAAGTCGACTGCATACCCTCTTATGAAATAAGATTGATGAAATCATAATTCTTTGGCCAAGTATGAAACCCTAATGTAGGGATTATTGTTCAAGGACCTGAAGTCCAAATGCTTAAATGTGTAAAGCCAGTAATTATATGTACAAATGAAAAATATTTCACAGTCGTAAAAGACGACTAGTTGCGCGCGAAATTTTTCATAGAACTGGCATGACATATGGTGGATAGACTATAGTCTAAATCACTAGCTTGAGCTCCTTGATATACCAATGAGTGAGATCAAAATGTATGATTCTCATCTCGGTACTTTGGGAGTATTCTTTGATGTACCAGTTGATCGCGGTACGTTGGGATTTCAAGTAAAATGATTGTAGATTATATGTCGAAATTGATATCTATTTCAATGATTGATTATGCTCCTGCAAAATTAGAAATTGCAGTTTATAAAGTGCAAGAACATACATGTATAAATCATTGAAAGATTCAATATGCCCAGATTAGTATCACTATAGAATGATACAAATGACTCCATGATATAATATGTTGAAAGTGAAATTGGAGTGTACTATTTATGACATCTGGGAAATTGATTATTCACTAGAAGTGAATACGAAAATGAATATTCACCAGAAGTGAATTTGAAATTGATTATTCACTAGAAGTGAATTTGAAAATGAATATTTAATTATTCACTAGAAGTGAAAGATGCAATCTATGAAAGTGAATTATAGATTTGATTATTCACCAGAAGTGAATTCTAAATTTGATTATTCACCAGAAGTGAAAAATACAATGAAAAGATTCGTGATTGTACCAATATACATGTAATATTCCATGAAAGGAATAAATACGCGTTGCACTCTTTTTCCCTTAGCTGAGGTTTTGTCCCACAGGGTTTTCATAGCAAGTTTTTTAATGAGGCAACAGTTGAGGCGTATTGATGAAAATTAATGAGAATAATGCACTCTTTTTCCCTTCGCTGAGGTTTTGTCCCACAGGGTTTTCCTAGCAAGGTTTTTGAGGCATCATCATAGCTATCAACAAGCTATAATTCAGCAACACATTGTTATACTGGAATGATATCAACAAATGAAGAAAATCATACACATCTTATGAAGAATGTTATGATATCGACTACACACAAGAAGATTTTCATATATATTCCAGAAGAAAGATGATATCATTATTCAAAAGGTTCATGAATACTTGATTGCACACTTCAGGGGGAGAATCATGCTGTCATGCTGTACTCTTTTTCCTTCGTCAAGGTTTTGTCCCACAGGGTTTTCCTGACAAGGTTTTAACGAGGCAGCGGCTGTACTCTTTTTCCTTCGTTCAGATTTTGTCCCATTGGGTTTTACTGACAAGGTTTTAACGAGGCAGCACTGAAGCACTGAAGAACCTCAAAGATTCAATACATGATTTGTTCTACTTGAACATTAAGACTCAACGATTGACGATGGCCAATATCAGGGGGAGCAACTGTACTCTTTTTCCTTCGCTCAAGTTTTATCCCATTGGGTTTTCTTAGCAAGGTTTTAACGAGGCAGACAATTGCGTAATATGTCATTCAAGGGGGAGTGTTATAAATAATGTATATATGTGAATGACATTACCATTATATCCCTGTAAACTTTACAATATTACGATTGTGCCATTGTCCACTCCTATAAATAGGAGCCTATACTTACCAATTTATTACACCAATTCTTGAAGAGAAATTCTCTCCTCTAAACTCTCTCCATTTCTCTCTCTATGTTGTTCTTATGATTTCGATGATTTTATAACAATGATCACTCGAGATATACTTATATTTATTTGATGAAGCCGCACGATCTTTGATATGTTTAAGACATACAAAAATAACGTTGAAAATTATTTAAGTAAAAAAAAATACTTAGAAATGATTTAGGAGGGGAATATTTTTATAGTTATTCTAATTCATTTTATGAACAACAAGGCATAATATATCAATGTTCTGCACCTATTATATCATAATAACAAAATGGCTTGAATGATTGGAAAAATAAAGCATTAGTTGAAATGATTAATGCCATGTTAACTTATGCTAAGTTGCCATCTTAATGGGGTGAAGCTTGTTAAGCGCATGTAGAAAACTCGAATATAATTCCTTCAAGTCTATTAAGATTTCTCCTCATGAATTGTTAAAAGGAAGAAAATCTAAGCTCCTGTTCTCTTTGCTGTTTTGAGGTCGTTTTCTGTTTTTATTTTCGAAAACGCTAAAAACGCGTTCTCTTTACCATTTTCGAAAACACATTTTGGAAAACAAAAAAAAAAAATTGTACACAAAACGGAAAACGCCCGAAACATCATTTTGGGCGTTTTGTGTGTATTTCGACAAAAAATGTCCAAAACGCGGAAAACGCGTTTTGGGATTTTTTTTTTTTTTATATAGAATTATCTTAACTTAGAACTAAGCTTAATATAAAGTTTTTATTTTTTATTATTTTTTTTAGAATTATCCTAGCTTGGAACTAAGCCTAAATAAAGAATTTTTTTTTTTTTTAGAATTATCCTAACTTGGGACATAGTTTAAATAAAGTTTTATTGAATTCAATATCAACATTAAAAAAAAAAAATGAAAATTCTTGTTATATTTCAAAAAATGCAATGATAAATGGACTCTGGTGGTTTTGAAAGAACTTGCATTTTCTGGATTTTAATAGAAGTAGAGCTTTCTCAAATTTCGAACCTGACCAAGCTGTGTTAATATAGACTCTTAATGCTCACATTAATGTATTGCATGTAACCATATTTTTAGTGTATTGTGAAAGGAAATTTGAGTTGGAGTTAGTAGTATTCTGCAAAAAAATTAATTAAAAATAATTTAAATAGTGTTCTGCAAAATTTCAAACAAAACGTGTTTTCCAGCTTTTCATTTTCAAAAACAGTTTTCAGAAATGACAAACCAAACGCGTTTTCAGCAAATTTGAAAACAAAAATGAAAACACAAAACACAAAACACAAAACATTTTCGAAAATGAAAATACAAAATAAAATACAAACAGAACGCCACCTAAGATTTGATACTTTAAAGTTTGAAAGTGTCTTGCTCATGGAAAAAACACGGACCCTAAAAAGACCAAGTTAGGGTGTGAGAGTCATAAAATGTTCACTCGTAGGATATTAGCAAATCTATAGATTAATAAATCTAAAAACCATTATGGTCAATATGGTTATTGAATATAGCGATGTAGAGTTTTTCGAGAATTCATTATCTACCAATAATGACTTGAGGGAAACTCACAAAGAAATTCCTAGCTCTAGTGGAATATAAGATGTAATGTCTTCTAAAGATGTTGATGAATCACTCAATTTTTAACAAAAAAATTATCTTAATCGCTTAATTTTAAGAAAGATCAATCTAGTCATTGAATTTTGGTTCATTAAACAAATTTATAAAGTGGATTCAACATTTTTGTGATTTTAGCCATTTTTTTTTCAATAATCTATGATTCGGTTTGGAGAACTAGACTGCACCATTCCCTTATGATTTATTGACTTTATGTTGGGTCTCAAAAACTTGCTTTGTGACATCCTTTCACAGTTAAGTCTAGATGTGAAATGCAAGGTATTGTTTCTGAAAGGCATCGAGATGTTGGAAGATATCATCGTCCTCTCTAGTTCATGAGGTCACACTTTTATGAGATACTTTCTAAGCACTATCAACTACATAGAGACCGAGGCGATAAATGGGCTCCTTACTTTAATCACCAATCATAAGAGATGTTTTCTCCCCTAAAGCTAGGGAAACAAAAAGGTTTGTCTATCTATATGTCTGGTTGTATATTTTCACTCCGGATACCTATCTTGTTATCTCCTCCATCACTCTTCTTCAAACTCTTCTCTCATTTCAGTTCAATTTTCCTTCTCTTCTCTTACCCACACTCCTTTCTCTTATTTACTCTTACATAACTCTAACTTTACGTTGACATCGATGAAATAGAACCTTGAATGCAAATATCGAAAAAATATACAGCGATTGTTCGAATTTCATTTCAAGATAGTAATTTAAACGGATCCAACCATGAATATCGAAAAAATATACTTCGATTGTTCGAATTTCTTTTCAAGATAGTATTTATTTAAACACATCCCACCACGGAAAGGGCGATATTTAGGCTACGTTTGATAGCGAGTGTGGAATTTAGGTGGAAAGAAAATGAATTCTAAGGAGTTAAATTTCTGAGAATTGGAAGTTTAATGTGTTTGATTGGTTTAATTTTTTAGGTAGAAAAAGTAGGGAATTTTCCAACTTTTTTTGTTTGATTGATATTATTTTCCATGAAAAATAAAGTAAAATGTATCTATTTTAATAAAAAATATATATATTTTAATTTTTTCACACATTTATACTTGATAATAATAATGTTAATTTTTAGAAAAAAATAAATTAATTAAGAACAACAAAAATGATCAAACATAACGAAAATGGTATAAAATTTTCCATGAAAAATAAAATCTCCTACCACCCTTGAAAAACGAATTCATTCAAAACAAGGAAAATACCGGATTTCGAGGCAAGTGGAAAAATGAATTTCATAGAAAACTTAGGTAAGTAACCAAACAACGCAAAGTTGAAAAATCATATTTTTCATGAAAAATAACGCATATCAAACGCAACCTTAAAACAAATTGAATGTTTCCAAAAAAAAAAAAAAAAAAAATTAGTAATAAAATAAAATAAAATTGAAATATACTTTATTATTATATAATAAAGGGGAAAAAGGAAGAAGGAAAAACCGAAAAAACACATTCGCAAGCAGAGATGAAGAGAATCCCTCGCATCAAATTCCCTCAAAGACATCCCAAATCCTCCTCCGGTAATTCCTTTTTCAACGTATACACGTTTGCATATGTTTAAACATACTAGAATTGATGTCTACGAGTTTATGTCCACACATAGTAAATTGGTACATTTATTGTTTGATTTTGCTTTCTTATAATGGATTTTTTTTTTCATGGAAAATAATGTTTCTCGATCTCAATTTTTCTAAACAATCAAAGTCTCGATATTTATAATATAAATAGAATCCTGTTCCAGAGTGTTGGCTATGAAGAATTTTATCTTTCGTTTAATATGATGCTGTATAGGTTAGTTATCTTAGTTTCTAATGTTCTGGCAAGTAATTCCTAGTTTTGATACTGTGAAGTGCATATAATAAATTTGTAAGTTTATCTAGTTTGATTTTGCTTTCTTAAATTGAATTGTTAATTTATTGTTGAAATCTGTTCGAAGATCTCAATTTTTGTACGAAAGTCAAAAGTCTCGATAAATGTAACATCTCATAGGATTAAAATCCTGTAAAAGAGTTGTCTCTGAAGAATTGTATCTTCTGATTAATATACTGTACTAGTGGTTGGTTATCTCAATTTCTGATGGTTAGGGAAGTGACTTCTGTTTGTGATATTGCAAGTGTAATTACCTTTTCAATTATTACTTCATAGATACCTTTTATCTGCGTGTAGAATGTGAAATATGGTTAGTCGTGAATATAATCTCTACTCTGTTAAGATTCATATTAGGTGCTGGGATGGATGTATGACATGAGGTTAACTAACATCTATGTGCAGGCAATTTTTCTTTTAAATTACTGTAAATTATATAGTAAGAATTAGTGATCATTCTATATAAACTATTCAAACAAAAATGCAGCTCAATGACACATGTCTCGTCTTTGTCATAGTGTTTGCTTAATCATCTATAGTTGTTCATTATTATCTTTCAAATAGTCATTTAAAATAAGACAGTGACTGCCACTCTAGTAGAGACTGTTAGATATTGGATTGATGTGCTCATATATGAAACATCTCGATCCTAAAGGGTTAAGGTGAAATGTTCAGCCAACAAAACTTGACAATGTTTTCATAGAACTGCCTGTGATTAGTACAAATTAAAGGCAATATGCAACTTTCCAAGAAAAAAATCTTCCCCTTTTCTTATTAAAACATCAAAACTGAGAAAATAATGGAAGGAGATAAATCCTTTAAATAACTCCTAACTGTAAAACCCTACTTGATATAGAGACCCTTTAAGAATTAGGAATCCTTCAAGAATCCAACTAACAACTACTAAACTAATAGATAGAATTCCCAACTAACAACTACGAAAGCAATAGAAATTAGGTAGCATAAAGTCGTTATGAAACTTAATTAACCAGGTAGCTTGGCGCTTAAGTTGGAAGAACTTAAGTGAGTCACGCCCCAAGCAGGATGTGAGTCCCCTTCTCGTCAGCTCCTCTGGTTGTGCACCCACGGGTGCATATGTGGCTGCATCACTAGGTGTTTTCGAAGTACAGACGTGTGTTTTTATTACTTTATGGTTGTCACTTCCTAAATTAGGTCATTTTAGCTTCTCCCAATCACAACTGCAGTATTTTTTAATAAAAATGTCAATGGCTGTGATTCACTTTCTAATTCAATTGTTTGAGGCCAGTTTGTCTCATTGTTCATTGTTTTGGGCAATGCATCATGTGTAGTGAATTGTGATTTATGCAGTCTTGAACAGAAAATTCTGGACCTTTTTTCATATGGTTGGTTCCTCACTTGTGAATCATTAGCCTTTAGATTTCTTTTGCGTTGGATATATTTGATACATTTGTAACTCCAGTTGCGTTTATTTGTTTTCTTGTGAAATTTATTAAATATCAATATACAGAATTAGATGCCCACGAAGTTATATTTGTGAGTGTAACTGTGTAAGTTTTTTTTTTTATAGGAAACAGAATTTCATTAAATTTAGCTAATGAAATTACAACATAAGTTGTGGACAAGATGTCCAACACTAACAAGATTAAATCTATACTACAATACAGTAAACACAAGTCTATGTATTACTCATAACATTGTTGCTTAAAGAGCTCCTGAGATCTAAATGAAATAAGAAATCGTCTAGACCACTAAAAAGACCGTCTGCTCTAGCCCATAATCCCGTATAAAATATAATACTATCCCAAATGTCTTCTATTGTTCTT
This sequence comes from Ligustrum vulgare, assembly GCA_963555705.1. Taxonomy (NCBI): domain Eukaryota; kingdom Viridiplantae; phylum Streptophyta; class Magnoliopsida; order Lamiales; family Oleaceae; genus Ligustrum; species Ligustrum vulgare. The sequence goes on along the minus strand of OY743171.1, from coordinate 36,465,661 downwards.
TCAGCGTCCTCGAAAATCCTTCTATTTCTTTCTGACCATACGACCCACGCTGCTGCCATTACAAATAATTTCCAAATCTTTTTCTTGTTTCCCAAATTATCTCCAAAATTCCATTTGATAAGAATCAAATCGGCCCAATGTCTAGGCAGTGCACCCCAAACTCCAAATATTTTCATCATTTTATCCCAAATTCCTTTAGCTAGTTCACAATGGATGAGTAGGTGATCAATTGTTTCATCTGCCTTTTTACACAAGATACAAAATGATGGTGAAATACACCAGAAAGGCCTCTTGAGTTGTAACAAATCACAAGTATTAACCTTCCCCAAAGACACCAACCAAGCAAAAACTTTAGGTGGCGTTCTGTTTGTATTTTATTTTGTATTTTCATTTTCGAAAATGTTTTGTATTTCCTGTTTTCATTTTTGTTTTCAAATTTGCTGAAAACGCGTTTGGTTTATCATTTCTGAAAACTGTTTTTGAAAATGAAAAGCTGGAAAACACGTTCTGTTTGAAATTTTGCAGAATACTACTTAAACTATTTTTAATTAATTTGCTTGCAGAATACTACTAATTCAAATTCAAATTTCCTTTCACAATACACTGAAAACATGGTCACATGCAACACACTAATGTGAGCATTAAGAGTCTATATTAACATAGCTTGGTCAGGTTCGGGATTTGAAAAAACTCTACTATTAAAATTCAGAAAATGCAAGTTTTTTCAAAACAACCAGAATCCATTTATCAGTGCATTTTTTGAAATATAATAACAAAAATTCTCACTTAATTTTTTTTTGTAATGTTGATATTGAATTCAATAAAACTTTATTTAAACTTAGTTTCAAGTTAGGATAATTCTCAAAAAAAAAAAAAAAAATTATTTAGGCTTGGTTCCAAGTTAGGATAATTCTAAAAAAAGTAATAAAAAAATAAAAAAAAATAAAAACTTTATATTAAGCTTAGTTCTAAGTTAAGATAATTCTTTAAAAAAAAAAAAAAAATCGCAAAACGCGTTTTCCGCGTTTTGGACATTTTTTGTCGAAATACACACGAGGTTTTGGGCGTTTTGCGTTTTGTGTACAAATTTTTTTTTGTTTTCCAAAATGCGTTTTCGAAAATGGTAAAGAGAACGCGTTTTTAGCGTTTTCGAAAATAAAAATAGAAAACGACCTCAAAACAGCAAAGAGAATAGGGGCTTAACTTTTGTAGGAATCATACCTTTCCAAATGATTTAAATTGTGGAAATTCAGAAACACAAGAGAATTGACAAAGGGAGTAGAAGTATGATTTACATGAAAAGACCCCAGATGGTTGACCTTTCCAAATTCTTTTATCTGGTGAAAATGGGTCAAGAGTTATATTTTCAAGCAGATTGGATAGGGGGAAAATTCTTCAATGTCTCTGTCATTAAGGTTTCTATTAAATCTAAGGTTCCAACTCGGAGTGGAATTTGGTGTGAGGGATATTATGTCACTAATGACGGAATTTTTGTTGTTTGATAATCGGAAAAGCCGAGGAAAAAGTGTTTGGAAAGTTTGGTCACCCATCCATTTATCTAACCAAAACCGGATTGTATCCCCTTTCCCAACCACAAATTTGGTGTTTTCCTCAAAAGTATTCCATGCTCTTGTAATGGATTTCCATGGTGCCAGAGAAGTGGAATTAACATCGATACATGCATCACGTCCATTTGAGTGGAGGCCATACCGACTGTAGATAATAGAATGCCAGAGTGACTCCGGTTCTAAGGGGAACCTCCACAGCCATTTACCAAGAAGCGGCAAATTCCTCAACGGATGGTTACCAATTCCTAAACCTCCTTTCTCCTTTGGTTTTGTGACCACTTTCCATTTAACTAGATGCTCTCTGTGGCCCTCACCTTTACCTTCCCAAAAGAAATCCCTCATCATCTTCTCAATCATCTTCACCACCTTCATTGGCATTTTAAAAATTGACATGAAATAAGTAGGAATGCTTTCCAAAACTGATTGTAATAGCACGAGACGCCCTCCTCGTGATAGGCCACCTTTATGCCACCCTTCCAATCTTTTCGCAATTCTCTCCACCACTGGATTCCAAAAAGAATAAGTGTTTGGGTTTCCTCCTAAAGGTAATCCAAGATAAATCAACGGCTAATTACCTATACCACAACCAACCTTCTTCACTATGTCTGCAATCCTTTCTTCTGTCAGATTAATGCCTACGACTGTGCTTTTTACCATATTGATTTTTAGTCCTGCACTCCTTGAAAAAATCTCCAAAATTTCTATGAGGTTTTCAATGCTATCATCCTTATTCTCCAAAAAGAAAATGCTATCATCTGCAAACTGTAGATGCGAGACCCTCACTTTTTTGTTGCCTATCTGAAATCCTTCCAACACCTTCATATCACAAGCCTTATTGACCATTCTACTTAAAACGTCCCCTACTACGATGAAGAGAAAAGGTGATAGTGGGTCTCCTTGCCTCAACCCTCTAGATGCACCAAATTTCCCCCTTGGTCTACCATTGATCATAACTGAGAAGTTTGCCGACGACAAACAGCCCCTTATCCATCTTCCACCGAACCCTTTCCTTTCAAGCACAAAATCTAGGAATTCCCAACTAACATGATCATACGCCTTTTCGAAGTCAATTTTGAGCACCACTCCTCCTTTCTTCTTTGTCCTATATTCCTCAACAATCTCATTTGTAGTCAAAACCAACTCCAAAATTTGCCTTCCTTTAACAAAAGTGCACTGACCCATATCTATTGTTTGTTCCATAACTTCCTTAAGTCTCAGAGATAGGACCTTCGCTATTATCTTGTACAATGAGGTAATCGGACTTATTGGACGAAAGTCTTTAATGGAAACTGAACTCAACTTTTTTGGAATGAGACTTATAAATGTTTCATTTACTCTAGCATTTATAATGCCATCCTCATAAAATTCATTGAAAACCTTTATCAAGTCTCCCTTGATGACTTCCCAGCCCTCCTTTAGCGCCGCCATCGAAAAACCATCAGGCCCCGGCGCTTTATCTCCATCACATTGGAAAAGAGCAGTCTTTATTTCTCCTTCCTGAAAAGGCTCATCTAATTTCAAATTCCTTTCCTTTTCAATAGTTGCCCATTCTAGCCCCTCTATTCCATTACTAGTTCTATCCTTCTTGTTGAACAAATCTTCAAAAAAATCTATTATTTCGTCCTCAATTTCCCTTTCCGTATGTAATATTCTCCCATCCCTAGCCTCCAATTTATTGATTAAATTATTTGCCTTCCTTCCACTAGCAATTTTATGGAACATCTTAGAGTTGTTATCTCTTTCCTTGACTCCTTTAATTTTTGCTTTTTGATTCCATGAAATTTCTTCCCTTGTAATCAATTCCTCTAATCGTCTTTTCAGTATCCTTCTCTCTGCTCTCTCTTCTTCTCCAATGTTCCGTTTGCCATCTTCCTTGTCAATTCGTTCAATCCTCTTCATAATTGCCTTCTTTTCCATTTTTACATCTCCAAATTCTCCTTTATTCCAATTTTTCAATTCTTCCTTTATCATTTTCAACTTTCCCATAAAACTATACCCTGCCCAACCTTCAACTTCGGCCTTGCTCCACCATTCCTTCCATTTTGTATTAAAATTCTTATGCCTTAGCCACATGTTTTCAAACCGGAATGGACTAGGCCCCCACTTGAATCTATTGGTATCAATAGTGATAGGACAATGATCTGATGTTATCCTCACAAGAGCTTCCTGCCTAACTTCTTGAAACATGCTTTCCCAGTCTTCCGTAAATAGGAATCTATCTATTCTAGAACAGGCCAGCCTATTCCTCATATTGGACTACGTGTACTCTGAATTTAAAAGCTGTAAATCCTTTAATCATGTGTCCTTTATGAAATGATCAAACTTCCTCATACTTTTTGTATATTTGTCACCATTCAATTTCTCCGAGGGATATTTGACAACATTAAAATCACCCCCCATACATCATTTCCCTCCGCAAAGTCCATATAAGTCTGCCAATTCCACCCAAAAATCATCCCTATCTCTATGCCTGCATGGTCCATACACCCTTGAAAACCACCATCCTTCATTACCCCCTACAACCTCCAAAAAAATCGATACTGAAAAATTTCCCAACACAACTTCCGTGCCCCTAAACACCCTTGAATCCCAAATAACAAGAATACCACCTGATTTTCCAGTTGAAGGTAAAACAGCTCATTCTTTAAATCTACTACCCCATATACTACCAATCAGTCGTTTCTCAATTTTCTCCTTTTTGATTTCTTGCAGTGTGACTATATCCGGTTTTTCCTTGCTTATCAATTCCTTTACTACCTTCCTTTTATCTCGGCCCCCTAAACCTCTACCATTCCAGCTGACTATCTTCATTGGGTTCCTTTATCCTCCCCTGAAAAAGACACCTTAGATTTTCTTCTCTCATAGTTAATGCTACTATGGAGATTCTTTAGTTCTCTATCCCCTTTTTTCACACTTCTTCTAAAAATGGCTGACCAACCACCCTCCTTACTCAAATTTTTTTCCTCTTGGTTTTCTAATGGCACTAAGGTCAAGTTCAACTTGTTGAGCATGGATATTAATCTTCCGTCATCTTCCACTAGTGACTTTTCCCCAGTTTTAGCCCCTTCTTTCTTCTTACTCTTCTCATGACCTAAGTTTGTTTCAGTTCCCCTAGAATCAGTATCAATAATCTGTGTATCAATAGGTACAGTCGGCTGGCCATCCAACTCAAATGTGGGTGCAAACTTGGTTAAATTCCCCTTATCTAAGGCACATGGAATTACATTAAAAGAGTGCGAAATTTTTTTATGAAAATCCAAATTTGGGTGAAAGGGATTACAGTTACCTGGTTTTGGGAATGCAGTGGGGCATACTACTGAGATTGAGGACTCTGGAAGATATCTGGGGCAAATTGTTAGGCTGTGCGTGGACGCACCAGCGTCCATATTATTGATAACAGTATTTGGATTGTCTGAAATTGTCAAAATTTCTCTTGATTGGGTCTTTAGTTTCAGTTCATCTTGCTCATCATACAACTGAGGAGGCTCCACCGGTTCTGCAACCACGTTTAGAACATCTTCCCAAACCATGCTATTATCTTCAACCTCGTCCTCCGTGTCATAAGTATCCTTCTCACTTTGTTCTAGTTCTTCTGTAACATCATTATGAATTCCCCATGTCTCCAAAAAGTCTTCATCTTCTACATACTCTTCTAATTTAGTTTCTGGATCAATGCTTGTAGCCTCTTCCATTTCATACTTTGAGTCTTCTTCCTTATTTTCAGTTTCGTCTATCTGTGTTTCTCTCTCTTCATCGTCGTCTACTACTTCACGGTTCTCTAGCAAAATTGTGGAAGAATTAGTCTTATGCTTGTCGCTGGCTTCCCCTTTCTCAGAAAATCCTTTCTCGCTGTTGGAGATCACCCCCATAACGAAGGACTTTTTTTCCTCCAGAAAACCCGATACGCTGAATCGGATTTTAGCAATGGTCGATTGGAAATTATTCATCTTATGAAATCCAGATGAATTTGGGCTGTTGTTGCGCAAACGGTATGGCTCAGTATACGGATCAAGAGTTCTGAGGTAGCACAAAATGAGATGCTAGTTCTAAGTTATAGAAATGACTAGGCATTGAATGACCAATTTTTTGTTGATGGGGCATTGGGCATACTCGCAAATTTTCTGCTTTTGAAAAAAGCTTGCGTTGGTGTTCTACCGAGTGAGCTGTGAGTGTCAATAAGTAAACATTCATTTGAATAAATATAAACCTATCCAACCAAACAGCTTAATCACGGATGGATCAGAGGTAGACATTTTTCTGTCAACTAGAAGAAACAATTGGCCTACTCTCTAACTCATGTAATAGTATGTGTATGCTTGTAGATTAACACATAATCTTAGAAAATGAATAAGTTGCACCCAAAAAAAAAAAAAAAAAAAGCTATATGAATTTTATATATGCATCACAGGTCAATGTTCAAGCGTTAACCACAGAATGAATTTGTATGATTATAATATTGAATTTTGTTAGTTTACTTTGGAGTTTCCTTGGATACTTCTTCAATTGTAAAGAAAATGAAAATTTATTTTGGAATGCATACTTTGGGACTCTTGCATAATGGAAAAATTGGCAAATAAAATTGGTTGATAATTTGATAGCGAGTCTTAATACTTTTAAGATGTATGAAAAGATTTTGCTTTGGCTATTTTTCCATTTTTGGAGGGTGTGAAGATGATCCCAACTAGAAGTCTAGAACAAATATCTTGTACTAGATTTTTCTATTCTTTAGTCAAAACTCTTTCACCATTCTTTGTGTAAGTATGAGGGAACTAAACTGTGATAGATTAATTAAATCATTGAATGCTAGTATTTGGTTGTATGGTGGACATTTGTGTATAAAGGAGGAGCCCAGGTTTCTTGTAATTGGTTCCATTTGAACTAAAATGTCAGACATAATAGCGATTCGATTTATGAGCCTTAATATGTTGAAATTGATTACTGTTCAATATTTCCTGTGCATATACCTAAATCAAGGTGATTCCTCTTCAGGTGCTGTATCTCAGCATCAAGAAACATCTGCAGTTGGGGAAGCTTCTCCAACATTTTTCTCTAGGTCTCCTTCCAGCATGTCTGTTGTAGGAAAGGCTTCTGACCAACCCAAAAGGACACCGGTGTCTCAAGAAGAGATCGAGGCTATCTTGGTAATTCAGAACCACTGAGTACATATAACTACAGGAATATTATAGGTTTAATAATTTATTATCACCTCCTAGTCTTTCAGACCCTGTTTTGCTTGAGAATTTCTCCCGTCTCTTCAAATCTTTGCGTTGTCATTTGGTCACTCCTCTTTCACCTTACTATTTATTGATCATTTTCTCGTCTGACAGTTGGGTGGCTGTATCTGAACATCTCGCAGAATGTTGCAGTGAGGAACATTTTAACTAGTTCTTGGCTTTCATATCCATCCTCGCACATCTGAACAACTCCAAGTACTTTTCTTTAAACTTTATGAGCCTGCTAATTAATGTCGTTGATTGGTGGTTTGTACTAAAAAAAAAAGATTGGAAATAAGATACGTGCATTAGATATCTATTCTTGTCCAGTGAATGAATTTCTCGCATTACATTTATTTTCATTTGTTAAACAAAACGTATTGCATATCAAACATGTCGTCCTGGTAGAAAAAAGGCTAAAACCCAGTTGAGTGCTGATTATATATTTATTATTATTTTTTAAAAAATAAAAATAAAAAGGTAGTGTAAAAGCAAGATATTATAATAATAGGTGTATAGAAATTTACATCATGAACTGTTCCTCTTATCATGCCTCAAGGATAGCAGACTTAGGGTTCACCATCTCTGGCCCCCTTTTCGCGACGTTCGAGTTTGTCAAACCAGCAAGTGACGAGTCTATCCTAATTTGCACCTAACAGAACCCCAGCCTTTCCATTAGTAATTCTTTGTCAATACCACAGTACATATCGTTCCAGGCAATAAAAGGGGCAATTTTGGAGCTTTTAGCTTCTTTACAGAGCTTGGAGTGAACTCAACAGTGGTTGGTCCTCCCTTTTTGGGGGGTGGATTTTGTTCGATGATGTTTTCAGATTCGGCCCTGTCATATACTCGGGCGAGAGACTGGATCAAGGATCAGAGGGTCAATCCAAAGTCGGTCGGGTTCGAGTCAACCGGTTTGACCTGAATGGGTTTTATGTGTGACCCAACCCGGGTTTTTGGCCCGAGTTGTGGGTTTTCGGGTCGACCCCGCCAGATCGGGCCGGATTTGAAAACATTGGGCAAACTACCAGTTAAGCTTAGTAACTCCTTTTCAAGTCCATCTTCTGATATTTCTAATGCTGCTGTGGTGGCTTTGCTTGATCTTGAGATGTGCATACTTGTGGTGCGGCCGCGTCCTCTGGGATGGTGGGAGATTTTTTCAGTTATTGTTGGAGGCCTTCTTCCCCATTACAGAGGCAGAGACCTCTCAATACCTCATTGAGGTTGAAGATTGATTTATGAATGAATTTGGAAAAATTGGGTTGACCAAGAAAGGAAAGGAGCTTCAAGGTTTGGGATATGGAAAGAAGATGCCATGAATAGTCAATTGAGGTAGAGAACTGAGAAGAGAGTAGAATTATTTGTTGTTCTAATAATAAATCTTTTGCTCACCAATTAATCTACTCATTGGCAATATCCATTATCCATAGGCAAGAAAACAATTTCGAGAGGCCGTATAATTTGTAAGAAACTCTTCTTTAATGAGAGAAAGGACCCATTTCTTGTAGTGAAGACAAACGGTGACTCTCACATTATTTGTTTACCATACCTGACATTCGTTAAAGCAGGATTTTTGTAAGAAACCGTGTCTATCTCAAAATTTGAAGTAATGATGATTGTAATATTTTCAAGATCTTATTTCAAAGAAAGCATTTGAGTCGAAAAATATATCTGATCACTCACTCATGTCATGTTCATATTGAAGTCGAAGACCAGTCAAATTGCAATGTTAGCTTTTAAAATTGTTATCATATCTGTGAAAGCATTGAGCTAGAGGGAAACAGGCAATGCATGGATGTTTGTACGCGATATAAGACAATATTGTATACAAAATTCGGTGTCTTTTATTTCTTTAATATTATCCAATATTACTCCCTCAATTAAACAAACAAAATGAAAAGGCTAAAATTAATCAAGGTTTCATGTTCAAGGATTAATTTCACCACTGAAGTTTAGTCAAAATTTCAAAACAATCATTAAAGTTTGAAACTTACACCAACCTTCACTCAAATTTGCAAATATTTCAGCATTGACAGCACCAATCCTAAAACTACAAGATGATACCTTAGAAGCTAATTTCTCCTAACATCAAGTAAAGGCATACCCTCCAACACAAGAATGGAAGTCACAATGGGAAAGGGTAAAGCTCAACTCTGTGGCACAAAATAAAGATTTTGGTTCTTGTCTTGTCTTGCTTCCAGCTAAAGCTTATAAATTTCTAACCCAAAAACAAATAATGAGTATTTGAAATTTAAGTTCTAAATAATAAAAATAAAAAATAAAATCTTAATTTGTTTCTCTGTGCATATTTATAAATTACCAAAAAAAATCTAACCCAAAAAACAATTTTTTTAGAAATACATATTGCTAGCATTTTACTTAAAATAAATAAAATAAAGGCCATTAGTATTTGTATATTTTTGAAAGATTGTGTAGTTGAAAAGTGATTAAATAACCGTTGGCATAATTTCCAAATTTAGTGACCATTTTGAGATTTTGTTGAAATTCCGTTACAGAAATTAACCCCATATTCAAAGATCCAACTTTATCCTAAAAATGTGAGAATCTAAATACTCATTTTCGTGATCGAAGGGAAACATATTTATGCAAACACATAAACAATTAATTTGAGAGATCAATGCTTAGAACGGAGTTTATAATAATTAATAACCCCATTAAAATTCACATACAGATCCACATAACACGTAATGAATATTCAACGCCAAACAAATATTGTTTATTACTTGACTACAAATTGACAATTTTAATTATACGAATCAAAAATTTTATCTTAGAGAATCTTTTTAAACAAAAATAAATAAAATTGAGTGATTAAAAAGGTAGTATTCACACCATATTAACTGCTTTGAGACAAAGTTCTTAATTTCCTTTAGGTCATTACCATGTTAAAAAAAAAAAAAAAAAAAAGAGAGGTATATGTCGAGGTAATAAATAACATAGGATGCGGAATTTGACTCAAGCTAAGCTTTATTTAAATAAATTATTAAGTAGGTAGGGTTGAAACAAATGACTACCTTAATATTAAAGGACCCAAAAAAAAAAAGAAAAAAGAAAAAAAGTTGCAACCACTACGAAAATCCCTAATAAAGAAGACCAAATTTCACACCTGTCACAAAAATTGGAGCAAAGAGAACAATGAAAATACACAAAACTCTTATCAATGAACACCATCGAACAGCAAACATAGATGACGGAATTTCAGAAATACGAAATGGCATTCCAAGAACTTTAAGAAAAATAAATTGTTTCAATGTGTACTTTCAGGAAAATTATGTATCCGACTTAAATTTACTAACCCGGACTCGTTCGACTCTGGCATTATTCCCTCGCATGCCTCAGAGGGCACATCAGAATTAAGTAAGGTACCACAATTATTATTAGTATAAACCGACTTCAGTTCCTGAACATTACCTGCAGATTCTATAGGCACCTCTTTGATTCCAGCAGGCAAGTGAGTATCGGATCCTTCATTATCCATAGACAAATGGTTCTTCTCAGCATTATGCTCCCGTGGGTCTAGGTTTGAATCCATATCCACATCCCTGTAGACATGGTCCAAGGCAGGAATCAACTCCTCTGATTTCTCCGTAATGTTCACACTAACAGTAACAGGTACACCAAGCTTCAGGTACAAGTTCCTAGAACTCCCTTCCATCATCGGAGAGCAATTTGGATGCTTGACCACCTCGTTAGAGTTTGGAAGACCATCTTCAGTGTCTTGCATATCACCAGCTGGAGACGCCTCCTCAACTTTATCATTCTCTACATTCAATACCTCCTGATTCAATTTATGAATGGACTCGACCTTCGCACTCAAAAGGGATAGCTTCCCTTCATTTATAACTCTAAAGCCTTCGGTCTGCCTCTTATAATGGGACATTGCTTTCTGCAATCACAAGGGAACACCGAGTAAGCAGAGAGTAAGGATTAGTTCACCATTTATGGAGTCGTGCATGATCAAATTACAGCTTCAATTATGTGATTCATAAAAGCTACTTTGCATTATTTTTAGTAAGATGAGCCATACAGGATTAAAGAACAATAATAACCAAAAAAATCTAGCCTCTATTTGGTATGATGTTTTTGAAATAAAATATGTGGTTAAAAAATGGTTTGAGGAAATGTGTATGGTTAGAAAGTGTTTTGGGAAAATTTATTGTTTGTATAACAAGTTTACCAAACAGAGGCTTATCTATTGTATTGTCCAATCGTGTCTGGTCCTGCTGCATACACACGCGCTCTCAAGGAGTAAAGCACAGAGTCATTTATTGCTTTGGGGCGTCTAGCTTACGGGTGGCAAGCGAGCTGGACAGTTCGTGAGTTCTGCTCGGTTTAGTTCGTTAAAAGTTCGGTTCGGCTCGTGAAAAAACGGACTTGGGCTTGGATCGGACAAAAGATTTGAGTATTGGACAGTTCAGATTCGGCTCATAAAGTTCGTGGACCAATTCGTGGACTAATCCAATGAACAGTCAAATGGGCAGAAAATGGGCCGGCTCGTCCGTACGAGCCGAAGCTTGTGAGAGGCTCGTTCTCACGAGCCGGCATGGCCTCAAACGGTTTGGCCTTATAACTTCTTCTTTTTTTATTTTTTATTTTTTTTACCTATAAATATACCCATTTTTTCTTGATTTGGATCACAAACCAATCTCAATTCTCTCAAGTCTCAAATCTCAATTGCAATTTGCAAATCTTCTACTTCTAGTTATATTCTAATTTGTAGTGCTATAATATTACGTTTTCATATACAATATTGTATCAAATTCCATATTTCATTTTCATCTCCAATTCCAAATTTCCAAATCCATTATTTCTAATAGCACACTCACAATCTCATGGTAATTCTTCTAGCCAATTTGTTGATGAATTTTTCGGTCTCAACAATATTCTAATTCCCAACAATTTGACGAATTTGAAAAATGAGATCAAAGATATAGATACTAGAACTCCTCTTAATTTGGATGATATTGTTGATGAAGATGTTGCTGTTACATAAGGATCCAGCTCCGCTAGCACGACGGCAGGCTCCAGCAGAAATCCAAAAAGGACGAAAAAATCGAACTACTAGAATTTCTTTGATTTGATTCAAACAACGGCCAAAGACGCGGATGGGAATCCAGTATTTAAAGCACAATGTAAAACTTGCGGAGGACTTTTCTCTTGGAAGAAGGGTGGGGGTACAACACACCTCAACCGACACTGTAAAGCATGTCGAAAATCAGGCTCGGTTGAAGCAAACCAATCAACTCTAGAGTTTGGTCAATCGAGTCTAATCAATTGGGTCTTCAACCAAGAACTAGCGCGTCGAGAAGGGATGTTCATGTTCGTATTGAGTAGTGAGTCCCCGCTTTCAATTGTAGAAAGTTCAATTCACGGAATTCATTCAAAAGTATCTCCAACCCAGGTACAAACCCGTTTCTAGAAATACTTTACGAGCTGATTGCATTAATAAATATTTCAAGAGAAAACAAAATTTTATAGATGATTTAAATAAATATAATGGTAACTTATCATTTACTTCGGACTTGTGGACTGACAATAATTATAGAGGTTACGTAACTGTTACTTGTCATTACATTGATGATACTTGGTTAATGAACAAAAGAATTATGGCATTAAAGTTATTGATTACCCACATAATGTAACAAATATTTTCAATGTACTACTTGCAATTCTTAGAGAATTTAATTGTGATAGTAAAGTTCGTAGTTTTACACTAGATAATACTTCTGTTAATAAAGCGGTGATATATAGATTAGCTAACCACATGAATCCTGAATTTGATGGAGTTTTGTTTCATGTTCGTTGTGTGCGTCACATTTTTAATTTAATAGTTCAAGATGGTGTTAATCATATAGAAAATCAATTCAAAAAAATTAGGTGTGCTTGCAATTTCATTATGATAGCACCTTCTAGAAAACAAACTGTGCAGAAAATGGTATGCCAGCACGATCATTTGTTACAGATGTAGGACATAGATGAAACTCAACTTATTTAATGAATGAAAAATGTCAAGGTTACGAGGATTTAATATGTGAATATTACAACGATAAGCACTCAAATGGCCCCAGTTTTGATTTGGGGGCTGATGATTGAGAACTTGTTTTTTATGTTAAAACTTTTTTGAAGCCCTTTTACGATACTACAATCGAATTATCTAGTGTTTATTATCCCACTAGTCATTTAGTGTTGAAGCATTTTTATTGCATTGCTAATAATTTTAACAAGTACAAAACATTTCCTATTTTTAAGCAAATAATTTCGGCAATGGAGATTAAATTTAGAAAATATTGGGAAAATGTACCCACTTTATTTCCATTAGCAACGATTATGGATCCTAAAATAAATTTAGAGGGAACTAAACACACCATAAATGCAATATCAAAAAAGTTAACTTTTGAGAATCCCTTGATATGTACAGATTTAGAAAAATGTTTATGTCAAATGTACGAGCTTAATGCCGAAAAGTCAGGCAAAAAAGTTAGAAGAACTGCTTCCACTAGTAATGTGATACAAAATGAAGACAGTGATTTACTTTCCTACCTTATGAACTTCTAGTACACATGCCAGTGTTTCTAGTTCTTCTAGTACATAAAATAGTTCAGATGAAATTCCAAGTGAGTTAACTAGGTATTTTTCACACAACTTTAGCATGTTAGACGAGGACGAGAGAAATAATTTTGACGTTCTTAAGTGGTGAAAACTAAACGAGCGCAATACCCCAGTTGTTTCTATGATTGCACGAGATCTACTAGTACCTCCGGTATCAACTGTAGCATCAGATACTGTTTTTAGTACAAGTGGAAGAGTGTTATCTGAATATAGGTCAAGACTTAAAGAAGACATACTGGAGGCCTTAATGTGCTTTAAGGAATGACAATTTGCGGGAAAAATGTTACAAAATAGGATAAGTGAAATTCTGGCAGAGGAATTCGGAGAACAATCGTATTGGTGAATAAATTATTTTGTATTATTAATTATTATCCTTACAATTATGTTATAAATAATATATGCATTTTTCTTTTTCTGTATTTTTAATTCTTTCTTTCAAATAAAAAAATTGTATACGTAACATTTTGTTCGTGTACAATTTTAACTCCTACGAGAAATTAAATGTAGCCGATTCCAAGCCCGGATTAAAGGAGGAAGGTTTATTTAAATTTTTATATTTTCAATTATTCCAATCGTTACTTGTTTGGAGGAAAAAAAAAAGAGCTGGTCCAAGAGCTGGCTCGTACGGACGAGCCCACGAGCCGGACTTGGGCCGGCTTCGTGGGAAATGAGCCGGTTCGGCCCAACTCGTTTCCACACGAGCCGGCCCATTTTCCGGCTCATGGGCTCGGACGAGCCATGGTCAAACGGGTCGAGCCAGCCCGGCTCGGCCCATTTGACATCCCTAGTCTAGCTACTTTTAAACTTTGCCCAAGATGATTGCTACAATCAATGACAATTTATTCAGAATACCTAACATAAAAAAAAAACTAGGGCATTTCCAAAAGGTCACGACCAAACAGCACATATATGACAGGTGCCCAAAAACTATCATTTCAATCTACTTCAACTATGACAAAAAGTCGTACAAAATACTAATTTGCATATGCACTAATATTTACCTCGGCAAAAAAGGTAGTAGATAGAATCTAAGTATGTGCTCTCCTATGCATGGCAGTGTTTTAAATTAAAAAATATTTCTTTTTAACCACAAAAGCGCATGTAACATTCAGGACAACTGTGTGTACCTTGAAGACAGAATCATTTTGCACTGCAAAAAGTGAGACACTGGAGGTTTTTCCAGGAGATGCCACTTGAGTTTCTGCAGCTTGCTGCCATGGGAAAAGAAAAATAGATTAGAATTAAATTCTGATAGATAAAACAAAAGGCACTAAGATAAAGAACATAGCAGTCATCTTTACCTCCATGTATAGAATTTTAGAATCTTCTAAGTCAGAAATTATGTTTTGATCTGAATCAATTATGTTTGTCGAATGCTTAAATATCTCAGGTTCAGTAAGATCTGCAGAAATGTCAAGCTTGGAAAGGTACACATGGAAAAATTGCACACTGTCCTTTCTTGACATTTTAGCAGGGTTACTAGTCTCTTGACTAATATTGGGAGCTTCAGCACCAGCATTCTTCTCAGAGTTCTCACTCAATTGGCTAATGTCAGCACTATCAGCCTGCTGATCACGTTGAGTATTCTCATTCTGGCAAGCTGAAACTTCATCACCTTGAACAAAATTATTCTGTTTCTCGGACAAAGATGGCCTCTCCACGCTTGCAGTCCTGATTGGGCCCTTCCACAAATCTCCACTTGTCTCCCAGCCCTGACCACCTGGAAACGTCCTAGAAGGGTCCCAGTCTGGCCTCTCATAAATGTGAGATTCATCATTAAACATAGCATTTCCTGCATTCCAACCATGAAATGGTAGAGGACGTGAATCTTCCACTGGGTTGTGCCATCCCATGGAGGGCCCATGGCCAGGAAATCTGTCAGCATCAGGCATATGGTAAGGAACCTGAGAATGGTTTATATCCACTGAAGGTCTAACACCAAATATTGATGGAACTGGAAACGGCTGCATCATGGAATGAAAACCAACAGGAGGTGGGCCATGTGGAAAAGGAATGAAACCATTTGCAACAGGTGAAGGCCAGCTTGGAACACCTCCCCAAGCATTTCCTTGAACCCTTCCCACGTTAGGATTACCAATCCTCCTACGACGGCTATCCATCCCCGTCCTAAACAGAGGAGGTAGCAGTGGCTTCAAACTGCGAGATAAATGGCTGTTTCTACTAAAAGGTGAAGAAACAGATAAGGTATCTCCATCAGCTTGTGAAAGTTCATCTCCATGAAAAGCTTCCATGGCCAGCTCACAATTTCCCCTGCCCTCCTTGCCAAAGTAATCCTTTGCACCGCTAGAAGCACTATTACCCTGTGCTGAGTCTTCAACGTCAAGACTCCACCTTACATCAGATTTACTCAAGTGTCTCCGATCAGTGCTAGATGATGGAGACTTATATACCGGTTGCAGGGTTGAGGTGAGAATATCTGATTTCAGATGCCTTTCAGCTGACAACTCTCCTAGAAGGCCGTCTTTTTGACCAAGTTTCTCCAGGGACTGAGACGAAGAAATCTTCTCAACCCCTCCAGATGAACTAGCATAATCTCCAGTAGAAGTTATCTTGTACTGAATTTGCTCTTCATGAGCATAATCGCTATACTTGGTTTCATTAGAAAGTCTGAAAAAAATAAAGGCAGGTAAATGTCTGTTGTAATGAACTCGTGAAGGAATCTAAAGAAGCCATGCATATGAACCTCGGGATAAATCTATTTGAGGCAGCTCAAATATTGAGAAGTGAGAACTTTATTAAATGAGGCAAGTCCAATTGAGTAGCAGAAAGAATTATATAGCAAACCAAGTTCAAATTCATTAATTACTATTTAAGCTGTAGAACAAGAACGGGAAGACAAGATGATGTTTATGTATTTGATCAAGACAGCAAAAGTACAAACCAAACAATCCTCTTCAATTCTTATAATTCACCTGCTAAACTCCTCAAGACAATCCATTTCGCCATAGCTAAAGCCCAATCTACCCAAAAATGAAAAAGAAAAATAATATCCCACATTTAGTTCAACTCAATACATATTGCTGACAAGAAGGAAAAATCCCACATATGGAATGCATTGCACAAGAGGACAATTCATCATGGAATCAAAAGAATGGAAGATATCAGGGTAATAGAAAACCAAACACCCCAATTAACTAAATTGACTTGCAAAGAAGATGAGGAATTGCAGCAATTGCTACAATTAGTAAATTATAACCTGGTCAATAAATATGCTAATTCCAATGTTTTCAATACGAAACATTCAAGCGAATAAATGGGAAGTCTATGTAAAGTATGTTCCATAACGTGATAGAAGTAGCATTTCTACAAACAAGACATTTACTCCTTTTTTGCTAGTCCTAGAAACTTGAACACCCTACGACACAACAATCAAACTCAATGGGGGGGGGGGGGGGGGGGGGTAATCCCGGATGAAAGCGGAAGAAACAGTAAATTTCACAAAATCCTCACTTTTAGTTCCATGGTTTTAGACAAAGCATGAACATTAGTTTAGTTGCCCCCACCCCAAATCTCTTTCCAGCGATCTTTCTGTTGCTTACAAATGAAGTGTATCCAATTTTATGCAAACTGGTAATACAATACAGACAATAATCCAACGTTTGGAATAAAATAAACGCATATTGCAATGCCAACATATGATCAAAAGATGCTAACGGTATCCAAGGTATCTATCCTTATTACTTAAAAATGTAACAAGAAGTTACTCTTTAAAAGAAATTAATGATAAAAACAAAACATAAATGGGTACCTGTGGTGCTCCCTTGTAGCGTGAGAACTTGAGCTGGGAGAACAGCGTCGTCTATTGTGGCTAGAAGAAATCTCTCTATCAGCATTTCTAGAGGTAGATCTCCCTCTACTAGTAAGTTTGTCCATTCTCGGGCCGCATGCAGATTTCTTTTCTGCATCAGATCTTTGATCCTGGGAACTTCGAGGTCTAATATTACCATAATCCTCTACATCATCACTTCTTCTCCTACCCTGATCATCTCTATACCTCACAACTCGATCATCCTGGCTTACATTGACATCATACATGATTGATTTTCTAGAATGGCGATCACCAGAAAGACCATCATCCCTTAAATGCTTAGTTTCAGACTTGTCACCAAACCGATCTCTTGAAATGCGCTCATCCCTGTACTTGCTCTCTATGGTTTTCTTCTCTATATCACAATCATCCCCTTGCTTTCTATCCTTATGCCGACTGTATTTTTCAGTATCATCCAAATGTTTCTCTTCCATATATCTATTATCTCTACCACTGTCTTCTCTATAACTACCATCCCTGAGTCTATAATCTTTGTCACCATCTTCATGATACCTATCATCATTGCGTCTACCATCTTTGCTAGTATTTTCATCTCTCTCAGCATCTTGGCTGTACTTATCATTCCTGTGTCGGTCATCCCTTTCAGGAGCTTCCCGATATTTGTCATCCCTGCGTCTTTTTTCTCGCTCGCCATCTTCACGATACTTTTCACCACCGTCTCTATTACCATCTTCTTGATATATATCATCAATATGTCTTGCTTCTTTATCACTATCCTCTCGATGCTTAGTATCCCGATGTTTGATGTCTTTGCCAGCATCTTCCCTGGGCTTGTCACATCTGTGTCTATTATTTCTGTTGCCATCATCCTCATACATGTCTCCATAACTTCCACCCATACGCATTTCGCCACTGACTTTTACATTCTTACTGCAGTCATCTCTGGTGTACAATTGCTTGCCATCATTTTCTCTATCAGTAAAAACTTCTCTGATAAACTGAAAGTACTAGTTACTCCAAGTTTATACAAGAAGAAATCCAGCAACCAAGCAAAAATAACACCACAGAGCATCAGCACTTGTGAATTCAAACAAAAATGAAAAATAAAATTTTCTTATTCATCCACTTGAAATTTTCAAGTTCAATCCGTTTGATTCAGCAGCCTATCTTTGCCATACACTATGAATCAAACTTTGGAAAGGGATATCTTGCTGATATACCTACCCTATATATGGATACATTTTCGCAAACTGATAAAAACTGAATCTATCTTGAGTTATATATCCAAATACAAAGGGTCACTGCTAACATTGTGACTAGTGACTCTAAAACCGTATTATGTTTCCTTTCAAAGCATTACCAACAACAAATACAAATTAAAAGGAAAAAAAAAAAACCCTTTGAAGAATTGCTTTATAAAAATAAGGACCACTGATGGGGAATGAAGATATGGATTTAAGATATAAATTAGAAGAGATGGGATGGGGTGGGATTTGAAAATAGATATTAATTGATATTTTAGTAGTTTCAATTATCTAGATCTTCTTGTCTTTGCTTTATGAAAAGGGAACCTAGGATTAGTTATTTGGTACACTTTGATTATGAAATAAATTAATACTTTCCCCACCAATTTCTTCTATATTCTCTCCTTTCTTCTCTTCTTCCTATTTCTTTTGTTACTTTTTCTTTACTAAAAAAAAAAAAAGGCATCTTAAAGTGCACCATTAAGACAGTTCTCATCACCTACCCACGGTGGACAAGTATTAATGTGTCCATGATAAGTGTGATGCTGACACATGTCCAGAAATTTTAAAACACTGGACACGTGTCAACATCATATCCACGGTGGGCACATTAACACCTGTCCACCGTGGGTAGGTGATCGTTTCCACCAATAAGAAAATATGCCTATAATTCAAAGTATAAACACATTCAGAAAATCACAAGTATACATCTAAATACGCTACATTCATCACCATATATCATGTTTAGAGACTGCAAATTTTCAGAGATGGAGAAGAACAATCATCTACTATACCAAAAATATCAATGAACCTGATTATTGCAATTGCTCAAGATACCCTTTTTTAGCTTTTATGGTCTATTTCTTAGTTAAAGATACCTCTTACAATAATAATAATATCTGTTTGTACAACATAATAAAAGGATATATGTTCTAAAAATTCTGCGTAAATGTCCATAGTTAGTCAATAACTCAAAGTTTTATGAGTGACTTTTTTCAGCATTTGCTAAGATTACCTTTTGGAAAAGAAATTGTTCCAGTCCACACTCAGAGAGAATTAAAAGAAAATTACATCACTGTCACCTCTTTCCTCTAATATTGGAGTTCAATAAGACCCTAATTCTATTATTCTAATGGTCAACCTAGGGTCCCATCCCAATTAGTCATGTCCAAACATCAACCATATCAATTGGATATTTTGGATACAAATTATCGCAAGAAGTATTTGAAGGCTTCTGCTTGAGTTCTCCATTAAACTTCTTTTTTCTTCAATAAACTCAGAGATACTCTTAAAGTAATTCTATTATATCTCAGTGATACAATGTTGTGTACTAAAATAGCGGAGACCATAAAGGAGATCTACTCTGAAGAGTATGTCACAGAAGATCTCACAGTTAACAAGATCACCACCACAAATGTACTTAACAGGCTGAGTATTCTTGCACACAAAAATTTAGTTTCTGTTTTAACAATGAAGCGTGTTTTGAAGATTCATGTTTTCCAGAATGACCTTTAGTGCTAGGCCAGGATACATGACAGAGTAATATCAATTTTATATAGTTATTTATAGTAAATTGCAATTGAATATGATGAGAAGGCATAATTCTGAAAGCACCGACCACAAAACAGAATCTAGACGCCAAATGAAATTCCATACGGGTTATAGATTGAGCAGAATAATTATGCCTCCATCTGGCAAAATTTATAAATAGTCAAACTTCATTTTCAATCAGACATTCCAATGGAAACACAAGTACTATCCACTTATCTACTACTCAATTATACATAATAAATTAAAACAAAAAAATTCTTTCCAAATGGAGGCTATCAGAATAAAAAATTCAAACAAACTCACATAGCTTTTAGATTTGAAACATCCAAGAAGTCATTTGTGCAAAATATTTAAATTTTGTAATTCCAAAATTATGATCAGAAGTCAGAACTTTACTGGCATGTTAGAAGATCACAAAAAGGACGAAGTACTAAAAACTCGACGAACAATACTTTAAACAATATTGCTACCGTTAGTATCAACCATGACGGTAAACAAGAATTGGCACGTCTAAAACAAAGGCTGCATACCACGACAATAACCTTACCAGTATTTTCTCTACCACGTTTACGCTGTCTATCTTCACTAAAATCCCCCAACTTTGAGCTTTGATTGTTCTCAAGATTCCCATCCGTAGCCTTCACCTCCGCATCACCGTTCTTACTCTCCTGACCACCTTTTTTGTCTTTGTCCAGCCTGCGTTCCTTATCCTTCATTTCCTTCCTTTCCCTCCATTCCAAAGAAATCCTCTCAGATTTCCCCTTTGACTCTCTTTTACTCTTACTATCATCTTTCTCCACCACCAAGGGTTCCACATTCTCCTCCTTGCTATCACCCCCAGTACTACTCTCATGCCTCTTACTCTTACTCTTTGACTCAACTCTCGAACTTTCCTCTTTATTATTACTTTCCTTTAACTTCAAGTCAATTTTTGAACTTCCCCCTTTATTTATTTCCTTCTCCAGATTCCTATCACTACGCCCTCTCTCCTCTCCAGCCACATCCCACTTATCACCACTAACTCTTCCACTTACATCAGCCCTCCCCTTGTTGAGGTGAGCTTTCTCTTTTCTCCTCTTTGAAGACACGTACTCCTCTGAAGCCTCACCGTTACCTACACAACTCAGGTCTTTACCATCCTTGCCTTTTCGGACATGCGATGAAATTTTATGTTTCTCACCAGTGGCAGGATCCCGATGAGCCCTGGTCGAATCACCTTTGCTACTTTTCTCCTTCATCTTTACATCTTCTTCAGAATCCGAACAATCCTTATACTTAGCCTCCTTCGAACTGTGTTTGTTACGTTTGTGTGATTTTTGCCTCGGACTCCGGGGCATAACCGTAGCTTCACTTCTCTAACTTTACACAAGCCCAACCATAACTCTACAAATAACGCCGTCCAACAACATATTTGAAATTATCAATGCAAGATAATCTGCCTAGACGCGCAAAAAAGCCCTAATATTTCAAAATCTCCGAACCCTAATTAGAACGGTTCCACATCAAACCTTCGTACAAACAAATAGAAATGAATCGAAATAACATGTCTCCAGTGAAACACAAATCGAAATAAAAAAAATTCGGTGCCAGAATCAACCGTTGACACTCCGACGACTTTGAGTAACCATCGCTCGCTGGCGGATTTTTGTTGCTTGTTGCTTGAAAAATATAAAAAATAAAAAGTTGGCTCTTTTGTACATGATATGATATGAGATACTTGTTTTACACTAGTACGATATATACAATCATACTACAACAAAATATAATATATTGACATAAAATAATGAGAAAAATTAATAAAAATAACAACATCAAGTAACAATTTAAATAATAATAATTACAATTTCTAAAAATAAACTCACAAAAGTATCCACCATCAATTAATTGGAAATGTAATATTTTATAGTATATATATATATATATATATATATATATATACACACACACACACAAAATATAATATACATACATGAAACAATGAGAAAAATTAATAAAAAGTAACAACATCAAATATCAATTTAAATAATAATAATTACAATTTCTAATAATAAACTCATAAAGTATTCACAATCAATTAATTGGAAATGTAATAATTTAAAGTGTATATATATATATATATATATATATATATATATATATATATATATATATATATGAAATTAAAGAGAACCAGGGATTTCACAAAATTGTAGAATCCACATTTATAAGTGCATTTATATTAATCACAGAATTAAATGCCAAAATAAATGAAATCCATGATGACCATCACATTCACAATTTGATCAAATCCATCCATCTCATTGAAAAGCTCCATTGGTTTTCTTTGAACCTCTCTATCACCTCCCGTTTGGACATCAAATTGAGCAATTGTAATGACGTCTAATTGATCAACAAAGATAATTAAAGGTGCATTCTCTTGGGCAAGACAAAAGATTGGTGAAAAATTTCATTTCTCAAATGAAATATGCGCTATAACGAAGTTAACACAAAACTTGAAACAAAGAATTAAAAAGAAATCAAAATTGCAAAATGACTTGAATCGCAAAGAATGCTGTCCTAAAAGCGAAATTTGCGCCCTCTCGTAATGAGAATGATAAAGGGCCTTCAAGCAAATTGCTTTAACGGATTTTAAGTCTCAAACCAAGTATCAAATAGCACAATTGATAGACTTGGAGAATAGGAACAAGAAGAGCAAATTTTGGAGATTCTAAGTATATAATATCAAAGTTTTGGGATGATAATCACAAATGAATGTATATTGATCAAAAAGTTGTTTAAAACCATGAATTATATATCTATTTATAGAATTCTATCATCTCAATTCGTTGTTCATAGCAATTCTTCACGAAAGAGTGCCAAAAAATGTTGAAAAGGTGCATGAGAAAATCTGAAAAATTCTCCAACGGTCATATTTTAACACCACGCGATCGCTCAATACAAGGCTCGCGCTATCGCGCGATGCCACGAAAATTTGTGCAGTGACCAAAATCACTCAACCACGCGATCGCTGGACCACTAACCACGCGATCGTGTGGTTCTTCACTTTGGCCGGACCTCCAGGTCCGGTCCGGACCAATTGGTCCGTCCAGTTGTATTTGGTCTGATTTTCGCACTTCTTGGACCGGTTCTCTATATTTTAGACTGGTTCTTGCACTTTTTCAACTTATTTTTGATATATATATATATATATATATATTTGAACAACATTTTTATAACAATCTCCCACTTGTTCAAATATATGAACTTAACTTAGAATCATAACGATGTCACGCATAAAATAAGGTATCTTTCGATTTTAACCTTATATTAGTGCTAATATTGCAAAGTAATATCTAGATCCCAGGTAGCCTTGGCTTTGAACCAGTTATCCCTTATGACATTACCGGCGATATCGCAGACGTGATCATTCTTGCTCAATACGTTCCACACAATTTACTTTAGCGCGTTAATAGCCTTGCACCCATCCGAGTTCATGAACTTTTCAGAAAGTAACTCCAAAACTTTCCTTGAAGCTGCACCACTTCTAAGTTCATATAGGAGAAATTCTTACAATGTCTTGGTAACTTGTAAAGACACTTGTACTAAGTACTGAATTTCTTTAATATTTGTTCAACCCTCCAAACAGTTACCCCAGCACTTATATCCTTAGGATAGGGCCTTAAAATAATTTTCTAAGTACTGCAACAATTCACTTATCGAATGACTTGTTGTTACCCTTTGAACCCATGAATTACTCATTTCGTAATGACAGGTAGGGTTTCCGTCATTGGTGAATTTATAATAGGAGTTTTAGCCCCATCCTACTGGATGTTTGTCTGACCAACTCTTTGGTAAGTGGTTTTGTGAATGGATCAGCCAAATTTTCACTTGACCTCACATAGGTAAGTGATATTACTCCATCCTTTATTAATTTTCTTATATAATCATGTCTAAGACTCATATGTCTTGACTTTCCGTTGTAGACTTCATTATAAGCCCTTGCTAGAGTAGCTTGACTATCGCATAGTATAGATATTGAAAATTCATTCTTCGTATCTAGTGGAATTTCATAAAGAATATCCTTAAGTCATTCTGCTTCCTTTCCAGTTTCGGCTAATGCAACAAACTCGGATTCCATAGTGGAATGTGTTATCATTGTTTGTTTCTTTGATCTCCAAGAAACAGCACCACCTCCAAGTGTAAACAACCATCCCGAGGTTGATTTATTTTCTCCAGCATTTTATATCCAACTTGCATCGGTATATCCTTCTAGTATTGCTGGAAACTTGGAATATTGAAGTCCAAGGTTTTTAGTTCTCTTTAGATAACCAAGAACTCTTCCAATTGCTTTCCAATGCTCAATACTTGGATTGCTAGTAAACCTACTAAGTTTACTCACGGAAAAAGCAATATCCGGTCTTGTGCATTGAACTGCATACATTAGACTCCTAATTGCACTCGCATATTCGAGTTGTCCAATAGCCCTTTCAACATTCTTTACAAGTTTAATACTTGAATCAAATGGAGTATTTGCCTCTTTAATGTTCAAATGTTTGAACTTTTCAATCACATTCTCAATATAATGTGATTGGGTTAATGCATACCCCAACTCATTCTTGATCACTTTTATACCTAATATGGTATCCACTTGACCAAGATCTTTCATTTTGAATGTTGACGATAGAAACCTCTTTGTTTCTTTTATGCCATTCATGTGATTACTTATAATCAACATGTCATCCACATACAAACACACAAATATAACAAGTTTATCACAACTTTTGATATATAAACATTTATCTACCACATTGTATGAAAAACCAAAAGACATAATTGCATTATCAAATTTCTCATGCCATTGTTTAGGAGCTTGTTTTAAACCATATAGTGATTTAACAAGTTTACAAACTTTATTTTCATTACCCGGAAGAACAAAACCTTCCGATTGTTCCATGTAAACTTCTTCATCTAATTCTCCATTTAAAAATGCAGTCTTCACATCCATTTGATGCATATGTAAATCAAATATAGAAGATAGTGCAAATAGTATTCTAATAGTAGTGATCATAGCCACCGGTGCATAAGTGTCAAAATAATCAATTCCTTCTTTTTGTCGAAAACCTTTAGCAACTAATCTTGCTTTATAGGTTTGGACCGAACCATCGGTATTGAATTTTCTTCGAAATACCCACTTGCAATCAATGGCTTTTGATCCATCCGGTAAATCAACAATCTTCCAAGTATTGTTGGACGTTATAGAATACATTTCATCATTGATAGCATCCTTCCAAAATGTGCTATCTCTAGAAGTCATTATTTCTTTATAGGTTTTAGGATCACTATCAATTTGAAGAACATATGGAATTGTTCTTACTATATCTTCCTTACTTGCTTAAACCAAGTAAAAGGAAATTCTTTGAGAATCAATCTCATCGTGTCCTAATACATTCTCTTTACGAGATCGCTTGCTTCTTCGAGGTTCACTAGTCTCAATTACATCTTGGGTAGATGTTTCTAGTGATTTAGAAGCCGAAAATTCATTTTGAATTTCTATTGAATTTTGAGGAATAGCATCAACGCTTAATGAATTCTCAAAAAATTCAACATCTCGTGATTCTATAATCACATTGGATATTAAATCAAGTAGCCTATATTCTTTACTATTTATAGCATATCCAACAAAGGCACTCTTGGTCCTAGTTTTGTTCTACTAGGATTGGTGTTTTTATAATAAGCCAAACACCCCCACCTTTAAAATATCCAATGTTAGGCTTCCGACCTTTCCACAATTCGTAAGGTGAAACTTTAAGTTTCTTAGAAAGAATTCTATTATGTATATGACACGCGGTAAGTAATGCCTCACCCCATAAGTTATTAGGCAATTTAGATCTTGTTAGCATAGCATTTATCATCTCAACTAAGGTTCTATTTTTCCTTTCCGCCAAGTCATTTTGTTCCGGTGTTCTAGGTGCACTACATTAGTGTAAAATACCATGTTCTTCACAAAAGATATCAAATTCTTTAGAAAAGTATTCACCACCTCTATCACTTCTAAGAATTTTAATCCTTTTGATTTTCTACTTCACTTTTATATGCTTTAAACATATGAAAAGCCTCATTTTTATGTTTCATTAGATAAACATAACAAAATTTAGAATAATCATCAATGAAAGTGATAAAATATTTATTACCACCCCTAGTTAACATGCCATTAAGTTCACAAATGTCGATATGAACTAAGTCAAGAATATTAGATGATCTTTCTACACTTTGAAAAGGTTTTTTAATCATTTTGGACTTAGTGCAAATTTCACATTTTTCATTCTTAGTAAAATCACAAGATAGCATGTCATTTCTAATCATTCTATGCAAAGTAGAATATCCAACATGTCCTAATCTATCATGCCATAAATTTAAAGAACACACAAAGTAAGAAGAATTTATTTTATTGATTGCATTGTCAATAGTACACAATTTGACCATTCCATTAGTGGAATAGCCTTTACCAACAAAGAAACCATTTCTGGACAATACAAGTTTTCCTGACTCAAAAATACATTTCACTCCCGGTTTTCCCAACAAATCACCGCTTACAAGATTTCTATTCATATCTGGCACATGTAAGACATTTGTAAGAGTTACAACCTTTCCGGATGTGAATTTAAGATCAACATTCCCTTTGCCTATGACTTTCGAACAATGTTCATTTCCCATTTGAATTTGTTGACCATCATCAATCTCTTGATAGGTCTTGTATAGGGATTTGTCATAGCAAAAATGAACGGTGACGCATGTATCATACCACCATCCCGGAATTTTTGCTTTGACAGAATTCACTTCGCTTATAGTAGCAATAATTTCATTCTTGTCAATGAAATTAACCTTGCCTCCAAAATTGCTTTGTTTTTTTATGTCGGAAATCTTTCGCAAAGTGGTCGAATTTTCCACACACAAAGCATTCTCCCTTGGGCTTCTTTTTGAATTTGTTGTTGCTGTTGCTAGTAAATTTTCTCTTGTTTACTTTGGTCACTTTGTTGTTCTCCGAGGCATTGGCTTTAGAAGTGCCAACATGAGAATTCTCAATCCCATCTCTTGCCCTCGACTCTTCCTCAATTCGGAGATGTTTTTGAATTTGCTCCATTGAAAAGTTTTCGGAGTTGTGAAGAATTTTCTTCCTGTATCATCTCCAAGTAGAAGGTAATTTTGCAATAATTGCTCTTACTTGAAATGATTCCGGAAGTTCTATCTTCACCGCTTTTAATTTATTGACAATCACTTGCAATTCATGAACTTGGGGTAATAGGGGAACATTTTCCAAAAATTTAAAATCAAAGTACCTTGTTATAAGGAATTTTGTAGTTCCTTCCTCTTCGGCCTTGTACTTTTTTTCAAGTGCATTCCAAATCTCTTTTGCAGATTTAGTGTTGGTGTACAAGTCGTAGAGACGATCCGAAAGTGCATTCAATATATGGCCACGACAAATAAGTTCGTCTTCTTCTCGCTTCTTTCGATCAATCCTCGCTTGTTCGGTATCTTTATCGGAAGGTTCGGGCAAATCCTCCAAATTGGGATCAAGAATGTAGAAGATTTTCAGCGCCGTTAGTAGAAACTTAATTTTGTCTTGCCACCTTGTGAAGTTGGTACCATCAAAGCGATCCAAGCGAACCAAATCTTGATTCATCAACTTGATTGTAGCCATGGTTGTGTCTCCTTCGGTTGCCATTCAAAATTTCGCTTTCAGATTGGTGAGAAATTTCCTTTCTCAAATGAAATGTGCACTATAACGAAGTTAACACAAAACTTGAAACAAAGAATCAAGAAGAAATCAAAATTGCAAAATGACTTGAATCGCAAAGAATGCTGTCCTAAAAGCGAAATTTGCGCCCTCTCGTAATGAGAATGCTAAAGGGCCTTCAAGCAAATTGCTTTAGCGGATTTCAAGTCTCAAACCAAGTATCAAATAACACAATTGATAGACTTGGATAATAGGAACAAGAAGAGCAAATTTTGGATATTCTAAGTATATAATATCAAGGTTTTGGGATGATAATCACAAATGAATGTATATTGATCAAAAAGTTGTTTAAAACCATGAATTCTATACCTATTTATAGAATTCTATCATCCCAATTCGTTGTTCATGCAACTCTTCAAGAAAGAGTGCCAAAAAATGTTGAAAAGGTGCATGAGAAAATCTGAAAAATTCTCCAACGGTCATATTTTAACACCACGCGATAAACCACGCGATCGTGTGGTTCTTCACTTTGGCCGAACCTCCAGGTCCGGTCCGGACCAATTGGTCCGTCCAGTTGTATTTGGTCCGGTTTTCGCACTTCTTGGACCGTTCTCTATATTTTAGACCGGTTCTTGCACTTTTTCAACTTATATATATATATATTTTTTTTTTTTTTTTTTTGAACAACATTTTCATAACAATATCACAGACCATTCTAGGAACCTCATCCAGATATTTCTCCACAAATACATAATAATTCTCATATTCAGAAACAATAATCTGTAAGTAAATTTTGAAAAAAAATGTATAATTTAA
Organism: Ligustrum vulgare; assembly: GCA_963555705.1. Taxonomy (NCBI): domain Eukaryota; kingdom Viridiplantae; phylum Streptophyta; class Magnoliopsida; order Lamiales; family Oleaceae; genus Ligustrum; species Ligustrum vulgare. The sequence goes on along the minus strand of OY743171.1, from coordinate 36,437,135 downwards.
ACCAAAAAACAAACAGAATTCAAACTTAAAACCTAAGAAATCCACAGGCACACTTTTTTGTACCGAAGTTTCTCCATAGCAGAATGCACTGTATCAATTTGGGCAAGGTATGTGTTTCCATAATGCAGGCTCGATACCGCGTCTATAAAACAAGAATCAGCTCAAATAATACAAAATCGATGGGTACTTGTTTGGGATTCGACTTGTATGCAAAATAAGGATAGGCATTGATTAAAAATGGCGAGCTTGTTTTGGATAGTCATTCAGCCAAGAGTATCGAGACTCAGGATTCCACAAATAAAAATTACATTAATTGAAAAATGTATCTTAAAAGGTTCGTTAGATACATGCCTCAACTATTGAAGTCGTCTTTCCCTTATTTTATCTCAATAAGCGTTGTTCCTACTTGTAGGTGTATATTATCATGTCTAATCTTACTTATTCTAGTATGACCTCAAATTTTTCGAAACATCCTGATTTCAATTATCCTATGGGCTTTCTATTCGATCTTCAGTATCACAAAGCATAGCAAGTCTGATATTTGTTCAATAAAATTTTTCTTTTAACCTCATAGAGATCTTTGTGTCATACAAAATTCTTATAGCATTTCTCCACTTCATCCACAACTTACTATAATCCCATGCATTACTTTCTCTTCAAATCCTCCTCACTTTCTAATCAAACATAAATACTTAAAGAACCACATTTTGGACAACATAATTAAACAAAAAGATAACAACTTAGAGTGAAAACTTAATGCAGGCATAAAGTTCACGTGTACGGCTGACTATAAAGCAATACATTTCTAGTTAAATGTTGATCAGTGGTTATGTAAACATTAGTTTGAAATATGTTATGAAGATAGTTCGTAACTAAAGAAAACAAAATTCATGATATAATGAAATATTGCTACTTATTTTTATTTCCCTAAATGCACATCAATTTTCATTTCTAGGAGTCGGAGAAAAAGATTAATATACACCAACGCACTTGAGGTCTAACATGAAATATAAATTAACTATTACCATCCATTTCTAAATAGTCATAACAATTTCTAAGAAAAAAATGATTACTTTACTGGAAAAAGGAGAGAAAAAACGTCCAGTAGCATCCATCAATTTAACTCTTCCTCCTATTAACGTTCTTTCCAAGGAAAATCTGATCAATTAGGAGGAATTGCCTCCACTGCCACCTCTCCCTCCTATTCAGTGGAGGACGGGAAAGCTTCAGTATGCTTCTACACCAGAGAGAGTAGCAACACAACACAATGTTGGTCTATACGTATCATCATTGCAACAGTTGTTGATCAGAATGCTCAAAACCCAATTTTGCTGGTTTCAGCCATGATGCGTGAGGATTCACTTTCTTTTCAGGAATGCTAATATAAAGCACTCTGTCTGGTTCGCTCTTATCACAAGGAAAGGTATAACATAAAATTGTCACAGCATCATAATGGAAAAAGAGAAACACAAAAATTGATTACTTATGTCTGTGCTCTGGTTGAAGTTTGAAAATAGCTGTTTTCACAGTACCAAAAAAACCCATATAAAATTTACCGTTTGTGGTGAAGTGCTGACGTAAAAATACATTAGGCAATTTATCTCATGCATCATAAGAATTATGTAGCATTCAAGAAAGCTTGTACCTTACCTAAGCTGATGGAGACTCTATCTCAACGGCACAGTTATTACTTACAAAATGTTCACGATTAACTCGAGGGACTGCAACCAATGAGAGATAATCATAGATTCATAACTTTCTCGTTTGAAAAATCTCATGGAAATCAATTCATGAATTTCTATATGGTAAAAGTCATTGTGACTGGACTAAAATACTCATGGAAATCAATTCAATGCAATGAATTATTCTTGAATTTTTGAAACAATATATAGATGGCAAAGCATTTATGTTGTTATGACTCACATCCAATACTTGTTTCAAATATAGCATAAATTGATTATCTAAGATAGTAATAGGATTCTTAGTAAAAGTTGTTTTCAAACCTCAAATAGAAGAACGCTAAGACTATAGTTATTTGATTCAAAAGTACAACCCCTCTCACTGAACAACTCAGGACTGCTATACCACTTCTCCTCTAGCATAACCCTTAGAGAAACCTGTAATGGCTGTAATGAGTTAGACACATCATGGCTGAAGAATTTGTTATGGTTCTGAAATCTTCAACCAAGTCATTATTCACATATCATTAAATAAATCCATCTTGTAAAAGAGGAAACCCATCTTTCTCACGTTGTTGCTTTGTCCTCCCGTTATACTAATTGAACTGCTCTAAGAATTCCTAGAACACAAACAATAAACAAAGTCACTACATAAATATCGTAAATAATTAATTAATTAATAACCCAAGGCTTTACATCTGTAGCTAAAATTACATGTCGATGCCACATAATTTTTTTGTATTAATATTCTCCCCATTCTCATATTAGAGAATTTAATTAAGATAATCAAACATGAATACCTCCAAATGCCACAGAAATTGGATCATTATGCCCCCCTGAAAAAGTTTCAAGGGAATTTGCAAAAGAAATGTCCCTATCATATGCTTATCCAAGCCCCTCTTTGTGAATTCAAATCAAGGAACAATAAGAACAGTGGTAGTGTTGTGATAACATGATAGTAAACATTTTAAAACAGAAAGAATCGTTACTTTAATGTTAATCATTCATGAAGTTCCCTGTCAAAAATTATTTATATCCTATTGCCAAACAAACATAGACTGCAGGCCCTTGAATTTAGCTTCCTATTAAACTTTCAAGGAAGAAAATATGACAAAGTCCTAGTTGAATCTCTATAAATTATCAACGCATGGCCATTCACGCACAAGTAGGTTAAATATTTCACCAATGCACTTAAGGGCATGTTGTTCTAAGATGTTACAACATCGCGCTTTTCAAACTCTAACCATTATATGTGTTTACCTTTCATCGATTAGAAATCCGTACTTCTTCACAGGTTTCAAGAACTTTTACTTTGTCTACCCAATTGCTGATAACTTCATCGAGAAAAGCTTATTTTTATGCACACAGATTTCCCTCCCCATAACCCCCATCATTCTTAATCATACCCACCATATTCACTCTCAGGTCGTTTCCCAAAAAAAAAAAAAGGAACCAAATTCAGACCCTCTCCAACAATAATTCCCACTAAAATATCCACCTGGGTGATCGTATTTCATAGAGTGGTCATAAGGACTGTCATAAACTTGTGGAGGTATATTTTGATGATTAAACACTAACATTATATTAATAAAAAGGAAAGGAAAAATAGAACGGGCATGTGAGTCAATAAGGCGGTTTCTATTTTCTGTATTTTCTCCATCAACATAAAATATCTGAGAATAGGCATGTGAGTCAAGAAAATTTATGTTCATGCTGTTAGCCCAAGATAAATTAACCAAGAGGGGGGTGAATTGGTTTATAAAACTTTTTCGATAAATAATATCAAACTTAAAAATCAATGGGAATAAGTATGAGCACTTAGTGTTGCAAGTAACTTAACTATCAATGTAGTGTGCTATAAATGTGTAAACTTAATTGATAAAGCAAGTATAACACTTAGATATAGTCTTTCACAATATAAATTGATAAAATAGAGTAAGTGCAATGTAAGTAAAAAGGATAAGAGAATGCAAACGCGATTTAAGGAGATTCAATCAACCAACCTGATCACGTCCCCCGTTACCGAGCTCTCCGTCACGAGCAAGGTCAAATCCACTATATTGGTAACTTACAACAAGGAGTACCAAATCCTTAGGTGACTTACAACAAGGAGCACTTATCCTTAGGTGACTTACAACAAGGAGCACCTACCCTTAACCAACAATCGAGTTTTCACAAGGCTCTCGAAATCGCAAGATATAATGAATTGAATTTACAATTGAAATAACTCTCTTGACAAATGATATACTCAAATTAAGTACCGAGAGAGTTAGGCTAACACTTCAATAGATAGCAATGAATTAAGCTCGAGTGTTAGAAAAAGACTTTGATGCAAATGATAATGAAAAGTTCAATGCAATCAAACAAAGTTTAACACAAGTTTAGAATAAAGAGAGACTTACACTTCAATTCCAATATGGTATGAAGATGTTGAAGAAGTTTAAACAATATAAAACCAAGAATCTTCACAAAACTTTCTTCCAAAAACTTTGATGAATTTTGATAAAACAAAGTTGGATCAATCAAAGTATTCTAATAAAGATAGATAAATATAAATCAAGTAAGAACAATGAATTTTTCACAAGAAAGTTTATCTAAAATCTCCTCTTAGTTGTTGAAAATGAATGCAAGAGAGAAGGCTATTTATAGAGCAAATTTCGCACATACTGTCTTTTGCGGTCGACTTATTCACCCATGCGGTCGACCTCAATATAGCCGTTGCAAGAAAATAGCCGTTTGAGTTAAAAAATATGTAGTGCGGTCGACCTGAAAAATCAAGATTTCAAGATTTTGATTTTTTAAGGTTTTCTGATCAAAGTTAATTTTGAAAAAGATATTTTGATGGCTTTAAAAATGTTTCTTGAGCTTTATGAAGTGCATTGCTAACTATTGATGCATTAATCTTACATAAGATTGAAAAGTAATTTGTAAGCGTTCAATTCTTTGTAGGCTTCATTCCTCGATCTTCATACTTTCCGACTTGAAATTTGATCTTAAATATCTTCGATTCTTTCTTGATCTTCTTTGCGTCTCATGTGCTTGATCACATATTTTTGATTTATATATTTGATAGACGATTTGAACATTGAATGTTTTGAATATTTATCATTATATGAAACACTTGAAGCACACTTGTTAATAACACAATATAATCTTGTTTGTTATGATCAAAACAATAAGGTCAAGTTGACCATAAGTAAAAAATTTCCCCATTTTTGATTATGACAAACAAGATGATTTGTAATGATAATATAAGCAATTGAAGCGTATAATCGAAGCACAGGGAAATGAGAATAACTGATAAGTTCAATTTTAACATATATTCCCCCTATCTTATACAAACTAATGAGGCATGATCTAGCATATAATATAATCCTTTTCATGCATATAGATTATCCAAAGTCAAGCTAAAAACAAATCATCACCATATTTTCCCCCTTTTGGCATAAGCAAAAAGGTGACTTTATCACTTAATCATGAGCATATGTGTGATAAGCATAATAATGGGGCACAAGTAGAATATCTTGATTGTAATCATATTCCCCCTTAGTAAAGCATTTGTAGCATGAAAATGAGTTAAAGGGTATAACAATGAATATTGGTGTTAAGCCATATCTTCAAGTAATTACATATGAATAGCATCATTTATCTCATAGATAGACATGAAATTTATTTCTCTATGGTATAATCATGTATAACAAAAATATGAGCATATAGGAAAAAGATTTGGGATTTTATATTTCATGTGATCAAATATATGTATGAAGATCATGAATTTTGACAATACCAGTCATGCGGTCGACCGGTTGAAGTTTAGAGCAACCTACTGGAATTTCCGGAAGCATCATCCGGTCGACCAGTGCGGTCAAACTGTTGAGAGATGCGGTCGACCTCTTCCTTCTTTTTTTTAATACATAATTCATACATGTATGATGCAATAAAATCACATATATTTGCATATAAACATATCAACATATTTAGCCATATTTTTAACTTTCATTGATAATACTCAAACCTCTTTCAATATGAGAAATTCTTATAAAGTGCTAGAGGTTTTTATCAAATATGTTGATTAATAGATTTCTAAATTATTGATCATTCAAAGTCCAAGAGGTATCAAAGAAATTTACCTCATCCTCAATAGTCATGAAGCACGTGTTGGCCACTTCATCTTGACTCTCATATTCATCTTACTCATCATCACTTTTATCTCAAGTGGCTTGTAGAGCTTTCTTTTTAAAGAATCTTTTCTTGCTTCTACACTCGGTACTTTTGTGATCGAGTTTGTCACAATTATAGCAAAAAATCTTTTCATCTTTTTCTTCTCTCTTTTGGATTCGATGATTGTTGCGAACGTCTCTCCACTTCTTGATAAGGATAGCAAGATCATTAAGTTCCTCATCACTTATGTTTGAGTTTGATGCGCATTTACCATGTGATGATTTAAGAGCAATTTCGCGCTTGACCTCTTCTTTTCCTTTTCTTTTCCTCTCCTTTGTTTCGGCATCGTTGAGCTTAAAAGTCATCAATGTTCCATAAAGCTCTTCCAATGGATGTGTGTTGACGTCTATTGTGTTTTCGATCAACATCCTCAATGGATTCCAATCTTGGGAGAGAGACCTAAGAATTTTACTCACAAGTTCACCATTAGTAAATTTATGGTCAAAGCCTTTAAGACCATTGACAATATTGGTAAAACGAGTAATCATGCAAGTAATGGGCTCATCTTGCTTCATAAAGAAATTTTCAAAATCTTTAAATAAAAGATTTGTCTTAGTTTCTTTCACTTTGCTTGTACCCATGTGTGTGATTTCTAATGTATGCCAAATATCAAATGCGGAATCACGTGTGCAAATACGATTAAATTCATTCTTATCCAAAGCACAATAAAGTATATTTTTGGCTTTAGCATTTAAAGTCAATTTTCTCCTATCATCATTATTATATTCCTCTCTAGGTTTTGAAATAGTTTGATCCGGTTTTCCATCAACCTTAATAACTTTAGTAAGCTTATGAGGACCTTTTTCGATGACTTCCCAAATATTATAATCTATTGATTGAACAAAAATCATCATTCTAGTCTTCCAATAGTTATAATGTGTATCATCAAAGAAAGGAGGACGATTTATAGAATGCCCCTCAAGATTATGGTTAGCCATAAACTCAAGATTGTAAAATCTTTTTAAAATGGGCACCTAAGCTCTGATACCAATTGTTAGCCCAAGATAAACTAACCAAGAAGGGGGTGAATTGGTTTATAAAACTTTTTCGATAAATAATATCAAACTTAAAAATCAATGGGCATAACTATGAGTACTTAGTGTTGCAAGTAACTTAACTATCAATGTAGTGTGCTATAAATGTGTAAACTTAATTGATAAAGCAAGTGTAACACTTGCTTTATCTAAGTGCTACACTTGCTTTATCAATTAATGTGTAAACTTAGATTACTATATCTAAGTGCTAAACTTAATTGATAAGGATTTGGTGCTCCTTGTTGTAAGTCACCTAAGGATAAGTGCTCATTGTTGTAAGTCACCTAAGGATTTGGTACACCTTGTTGTAAGTTACCAATATAGTGGATTTGGTAACTTACAACAAGGAGTACCAATATATTGGTAACTTACAACAAGGAGTACCAAATCCTTAGGTGACTTACAACAAGGAGCACTTATCCTTAGGTGACTTACAATAAGGAGCACCTACCCTTAACCAACAATCGAGTTTTCACAAGGCTCTCGAAACCGCAAGATATAATGAATTGAATTTACAATTGAAATAACTCTCTTGAAAAATGATATACTCAAATTAAGTACCGAGAGAGTTAGGCTAACACTTCAATAGATAGAAATGAATTAAGCTCGAGTGTTAGAAAAAGACTTTGATGCAAATGATAATGAAAAGTTCAATGCAATCAAACAAAGTTTTTCAAATAATCTCTTGTTAAAATATTGAATCAAATTAAGTACCAAGAGATGCCACACTTGAATAATTAACAATAAGTTAAGCTCAAAGTGTTTAGGTAATGGAACTTTGATTAATCAAATGATAATGAAAAATGTAGCACAAATAATCAAAATTCCTTAATTGGAATTTCTCTCTTTTAAAAGATTAACACAAGTTTAGAACAAAGAGAGACTTACACTTCAATTCCAATATAGCGTGAAGATGTTGAAGAAGTTTAAACAATATAAAACCAAGAATCTTCATAAAACTTTCTTCCAAAAACTTTGATGAATTTTGATAAAACAAAGTTGGATCAATCAAAGTATTCTAATAAAGATAGATAAATATAAATCAAGTAAGAACAATGAATTTTTCACAAGAAAGCTTCTCTAAAATCTCCTCTTAGTTGTTGAAAATGAATGCAAGAGAGAATGCTATTTATAAAGCAAATTTCGCACATACTGTCTTTTGCGGTCGACCTCAATATAGCCGTTGCAAGAAAATAGCCGTTTGAGTTAAAACATATGCAGTGCGGTCGACTTGAAAAAATTTGCAGTCGACCTCATAAATTTGAGGTCGACCTGAAAAATCAGGATTTCAAGATTTTGATTTTTCAAGATTTTTTGATCAAAGTTGATTTTGAAAAAGATATTTTGATGGCTTTAAAAATGTTTCTTGAGCTTTATGAAGTGCATTGCTAACTATTGATGCATTAATCTTACATAAGATTGAAAAGTAATTTGTAAGCGCTCAATTCTTTGTAGGCTTCATTCCTCGATCTTCATGCTTTCCGACTTGAAATTTGATCTTGAATATTTTCGATTATTTCTTGATCTTCTTTGCGTCTCATGTGCTTGATCACATAGTTTTGATTTATATCTTTGATAGACGATTTGAACATTGAATGTTTTGAATATTTATCATTATATGAAACACTTGAAGCACACTTGTTAATAACACAATATAATCTTGTTTGTTATGATCAAAACAATAAGGTCAAGTTGACCATAGGTCAACACATGCATGTTCATAAAAAATAAAATCTCTCCCAAAAACTGAAATTTCTGTATTATGATTTCAAAAGGATTCGAAAGATAAGCTTCCATTCAAAATAAATAAATAATGATGTGACGAATTTCATAGGTAAACAAAGATTTTGAATGCCTCATGAAATGCCTGAATGCAGCACAAGCATGCATAGTGAAAAGCATAGTAGTAAAAATAGTTTTGCAGGCCCGATAAAATCATTTTCAAGTCACTGCAAGTTGTTGAAAGTTTGGATGGGTTGGAAAAATGAAAATGGTGACAAACTGCCCAAAAAAATTTAAAAGAAAAATACCTAGAGTAAGTCTAGTAAATAGAATATAAGTAGAAATCAAATTTCCCAGCACTCCTTTTGTGGCGTTTACCAAAACAATCCCAAAACAACCATATCAATTTCTTCAATCTCACCATTGCTATCCCATCCACTTACCAGGGAAAAAAAGGTATCATTTACGAAATAAGGTTAAGTTATCGGCAAAAAACATAACCAATAACCCATATGAGAATTAAGTCATCAATAGAATCATAGCACACCAAAGTCCAAAGTGAAAAATCAAGAATCACGTGAGTCGAGAAAGATGGTTTCTACTTTTATGAACATGCATGAACAAAAATAGAACAGGCATGACATATGAGTCAATAGAAGAAAATATAATCAAAATAACAACTTCTGAGAAAATATAAACTTAAAATTACTGATAAATAGAAGAATCCATATCAGGGCAATACCTGATCATACTACCTCAGGAGAGCAGTTTCATGCTCTGTCTTGCTCTTCATCTTGGCACAATACTGGCAGAATGACTGGAACTGGTAAGCAAATTCATCCCTCAAGTCCCACACCCACTGGTTTGGCAATTGCGTATTGACCACCCCATTTAACACAACCTAACATCATTAAGAAACAAGTGTCACTCATATGAACATTCATCCATACAAAATAATAGGAAAATTGTTACTCAGAAGGCCATCAAATAAGGACACAAGCAACTGATCACAGATAAATGGAATTTTGTACACCACATGCATCAACACCATTACGTGCAGTGGAACGCATTATTATGGAACCAAATCAGTTAACTTTTACCATTTCATTTTCCAAATGAAAGCCCTTCAGTGTGAGACAATGTTTCCTTTGAGGAATATGAAATCTTAGTTCTTTAAGTGGCCTTCTAATTGTAGCTTAGTCAATTGCTTTAGCAAGCTTTGAGCATGACCCCTAGATAAATGCTATTAATTATGCTCAAGCATGGGGGATAATAGTGGATCAATCATCCCATATTTCAAACTTGGACGAATAAGTATATACAACAGGCTATAGTCCAAGAAGCATTTCCTTGTTCATAAAAGCAGAAGCAAATTTTACTATGCATGTACGTATACATGAACAGATCAAACAAAATTTTATATTATTATTGTTAAACATTTACAGTTTTATTATCCCCTAGTATTTATCAACACTTTACAATGGAAATTTAAATAAGAAGTAAAAGATATGCATGTATCGATCTGATTGGGTCAGACCCATATCCCATGGCCAGTTTCTTCTCCAAGTCATAAACCACCTCAAACCCCTGCTTCTAGTAATTCCCCAAGAGCCCAGTTGGTCTACCAGAATTCTCTTCATCCTCCACAAGACCGCAAGCATGTAAATGACGGGTGCCATCTCTCTGCCACAAACTCAAAACGATGAGCAAAAACGTGCAAATATAAGATTATTAACTTAACAATATCTCATATTTAAGATAATATGAAACAACAAACTTCTATACCTTCAATGCGTTTCATAAAATTTAAGGGAAAAAATTGGTTTTTGCGTTTTTCAATTGTGTAGGAAAAAAATTGTGAAATGCAGATAGGAAACGTGTCTAAGGGAAGAAAAAGAAGTGATTTGATTTGTCAATCACTTCATATCATAAATATAAAAAAAAAAATCTAGTCCATTTAATGCAAAATTCAAAACACTGAGCACTCTGTCTGAGGCGGACCAGGCACTACATCGAGTTGCTTCTAGGGGAAGTTTTTGGATGCAGTTGATGCGGGCCGTGGCTTGGTATTTTGGGGGGAAACCTATTGAGGGAAAACAAAGGCAGCTATACTTCTTTAAAATAGTAATAAGATAAGATGATGATGAGATGAGAGAGAGAGAGAGAGATAATCATCACAGATGGTAGAATTAAATTAAGTTAAATTAAATGACTGAAATTCCCTTGAAGTACTGGATTAATTACGAAGGCCAATCAAGTATTGTTTTGGCTATTGTTTATAACTAGTATACTAGTATTTTTTCATTGCGATGCACGGAAGTTATTATTCAAAAATATCGATTTTGATAATTATTTGTAAAATTTTAATACTTATAAATAATTAACACAAATTCAAAAAACACATGAAAAATAATATTATATTACAATAACTATTAAAATTTAATAAACAATATAACTAATTCAAATTATAATAGCTTCTTAAAATAATAAAAGTCAATATTTTTAACTAATAAATTATTGTTAATTTCAATTTTTTATGAATTATCATTAACTTTAAAGAAAATGCAAATTTAGTAGTTTATCTAATGATACATCGTAATATTATGGATACAATATTGATTCTATGAAATGTATCAATATATTTCTCATGATTTCTTCATTTAACTCTAATACTTAAGTTTTTCCAATTTTCATTCAAAAATATCAATTACAATAATTATAAACGCATGCTTAATCTTAAACCCACAAATATTTTATTTAATCAATAAAATTATATTTTTTATTTATAAAATCAAGTGGTCAAAATAATAATTACGCAAATCTAGCAATTATCATGATATGACAACAAGCAATGTTGGAGTCAAAATTATATCAAAAATCATATACCATATAATCTTTACACAACCATTGAAATTAAGAATGATTAAAAAAATATATTTATTCATTCTTAACTATAATATTCACAATTTCTGCATTTGCCTCTCGTATTTAACATTTTCTCTAAATTTCTTTCCAAAAATCAATCATAATAATTATAAACGTGTGTTTAATCTTAACCTAGCAAATATTTGTATTTGCCCAATAAAATTATACTTTTATTTATAAAAAGGGTAATTATATGGACGCCACACATTTTGTTAATCACACCACAATTTTCATTTTTACTAAATTATCCACAGTTAAATTGACTAAAATAATCACCCTATTATATTATTATTTTTATTTGTCATTCTTATGTACACCACAAATATTAAAAATCCTAAATTGTCTAAATTGTACATGATAATACGATATTTCAATTGCAATATTCATGTCAATTCGGAGCCTCTTTATCATTGTTTTGGCACTACGTGAGGTTTAATTGAATCTGGTCAGTGGTCACTACAATTAATTAAAACTTAACTGGCGATGCGCAAGAGTAAGATTCTGGACCTTCTGGTCACTTACCTATAGTTTAATTCGTGCTGCTTGTTTCATGTCAATTTCATATTAATCTTTCCCAATTTCTTCTTTATTTAGAAAAAGAATTTAACCATACTATATACATATTCATGTTTACCAAAGGAATAATCTTTAATTTTTTTCTTGTTTTATTATCAGCATGAAGTCTGTAATAGAATGACACAACAAACATAAACCAATTACTAAACCCTCCTACTTTAGAGATAACTTCTCATCAATAATCAATTACTTATCTCTTTGCTCAATTAATATTTGCAATGATCTTAGCAACATTAAATAGATAACTAATTTCATTCATCATACTTCCCACATCATATGCCATCAACATTTGACATGTCTTTTTTGTTCTGTTTCATCTCCTCGTCGGAGTTAACGATGACAATCTCCGAAAACTTCTTTAGTGGTGCCCAATGAGAAGAGTAAAACTAATGGTCGACCTTCATCGAAGGTTGAAAATTCAACCAAAAGGAATCCTTCGCATCTTAAGATTGTTGAGTCTGCCAATCATAATCAATCTCCTACCACAAGTATCTCCATCAAAGTTCCAAATAAGAGAAAGTTTAAAGTTCGATTCAACAAAATGTCCGCACTAGATTTGTATTCCACTTGTTTTCACGTGAAAGTGAAGGCATGCATATTTAACGTTGTTAATGTTGAGTTTGATGGTCATTGTGGTTTTAGGGCTATGACTAGTTCACTGGGATTGGGAGAAGAAGCGTGGTGTCAGATTCAAGATGACCTTATTTCTGAATTGAATTCTAATTGTGATGTCTATGTAAAACTATATGGTTACATTGAATGAGTGAAAGAGTTATTATATATTTTAGATTACTTTAACATTGGTGCCCTATTTGATCAATGGATGAGGATGCCTGAAATGGGCCATTTGGTAGCATCTCGATATGGGTTCGTACTCGTCCTTCTATCATCTGTACAATGTTTGACATTTTTACCACTTTGCTCTCCATCTCCTATACCATTGAGTCATAAGATTATTTTAGTAGGTTTTGTGAATGACAATAATTCTGTTCAGGTATTTGTTTTATCCTCATTTAAGTAATCACTTTAAACCTACTATTGTTAATATGATTTACCGTCACTTTAAACCTTCTATTGTTAATATGATTTACCGTCGATGCAGGTTAACTTGAGGCCTAATTGTCCAATTCCACCTGTGGCATGCAGTTGGTACAAGCATCGAGATGAGATTGCAAGTGGGTGGGAGAAACCATACACAACACGAATAGAGCTTCAAAGATATGGTTGGTATGGCTATTGCTATGCAAGAGACTATTAGCCTAAGTTCTCAATAATTCGTCTCTCATCTTATGGTGGTAATTTCGATTTTCTTTCATAAAATCAGCAATGTCATTTTGTGGTTGAAGAGAATGCTTGATAAGGGTTTTGTAACAAGAGATGTTTGCTTTTCAAGACGGTGACAATTTTGTGAATATCGAATTTGAAATTCTTGATAATAGAATCCGCTGGACTACCTTTCCTGTTCTTTAGGTTCAAGATCCCTCCTTTAACGGCTAGAAATTTTGCGGGGTGGGGGGTGAAGATATGCCATGGTAGTTAAGGTTTGTAATGGGGTCAAAGATTACTGTTTAAACTGAGTAAGTATTTGGAAGATGGGATAAAGTAGTCAAAACATTGAATATTTCTTTAACATGGTTATTCACACATTTTTTCATGGAAAATGCCATGTGAGTGCGTTGTTCACCGTGTTGTCCAAGTAGCATAATCTTTTTTTCATATCAACGCTATATTTTGATTGTAAGGAAGACCTCCAATATTTATTTACTTTGCACTTATGTCCTTAATATTTTTTCATCGTATTATTAAACCAACCTTCAATTAATTAATATATTTTTTCTTTAATCACGATTACTATTCAAAGTTCTGCTAATGTGCATTAGAAAGAAGTGAAAGTAATTTTGTTTAATTTTTGTATTGGTTATTTATTTCAATTATTTAAAAATATGCTAGATAAATATTTTTTGTTCTCATAACAAATGTTTTAGATGAAAATCATCTTTATAGACAGGATGTGAAAATTAACACAAGGTTGATGATAAAAAAAAATTATGAACAAATTTGGCAACAAAAATTTTAAACTACAAAAAGCTTAGGAATATTAATTGCATTTGAAATATGGTGTATTTAACAAAAATTGTAGTGTTAATATATTTACCCTTAGCATTATAAGGAAGTTTTTGTCTATTTCCACTCAAAAAATTAATCATGAAAGCATTTGACAAAAATGATAAAAAATGGCTGCTAATTCTCTATGTTTGGTACAAAAAGATTTGTTTATAAACAATGAATATGCTTGAAAAATGGTTTGAATAAATATGTATTATTAAAAGGTGATTTGAGAAAATGTGTTGTTCAAGTTTATAAACAATTTACTAAATAGAGACTAGTAATGAAAGCATTTGACAAAAATGACAAAATGGGTGCAAATTTTCTTTGTTTTGTAAAAGTATTTGTTTATAAATAATTAATTTGCTACTTTTAAGGTAAAATACGTGGTTGAAAATGGTTTAAAAATTGTATAGTTAAAAACTTTTATATTTAGAGCATGCTTGATAATGTGATTTTTAGAAGGTTTTTTTTTTTTTTTTTTTTTTTGAATGTGTGATTTTTTTTGGCTTCTCTTGCTGTTCTGAAACTGGTTATCTTCACGACATGATTTATTTGGCAGGAACGCAATGGTTCGAACATGAGAGATGCCAAAATCATTGGAAAAACCGCAACAGACTGTCTGGCAGCATTCGAGTCATGCAAGGGAACTAAATTCTGAATGAACCCCCCTAAAGACAGTCCCTTCATGCCCCAGCCAAGTAAGTTCAAATTACAAGTGGATGTTGCATTTAAAATTGACCAGCCATTCTTCTTTTCGGGTGCAATGGTGTTGGATGATGTTGGCACTATTAATGCAGCCTCGGCTCGGTCCTTTCGGGGTCATTTTGAAGTTGAAGATGCCGAAGCCCATGCACTCCTTGCGGGACTCAAGTTTGCTTTTGACAACGCCTTCCCTATTGATGTGGTGGAATCGAATTGCTTGCGGTAGGTAGATAGCCTTAAGACGGAGTTCGAGTTCGCGCCTAATGCTCATGTTTTATGTGATATTGTAATGTTCTTGGAAAAAACGGACAGTGGCACTTGTAACTTTATCCCTCGAGAGATAAATAAAGTTGCCCACTCTGTTGCCCCTTTTGTATTTTCGCATTCCCTTAGTCGTGATTGGATAGATTGTATCCCCAGCTTTGTACGCCCCACCATTTGAGGGGATGTTTTCTTGAATGAGAATGCTTTTACATTAAAAAAAATGTTTGAAAAGTAAAAAAATGTCGGTTTGACTAAGAATGAATGATCGAGTTTGAAAAGTTGATGTGAAAAAAATCACATTACCAAACAGGCTCTTAAATAGAAACTAGATGATGTGATCCGGACCAGGCATCAAAGGACGAAGTCGAGCCATCGACAATATAATAGTGATCTGCGTGCAAAACGGAGCAAGTTCCGTGTTGAGGTCGAGCCGAGAAGAGGGACGGATCGAGCCGAATCGAGTAAAAGAAATTATTTATGCAGAAAAGGCATTACGGCCGTAATGGAGATTCTTCACGGCCGTAACACATATAATCACGGCCGTAAATCATGTTATCACGGCTGTAATCGATTGTTGAAGAAAAAGGCAGAATTTCAGCAGAAAAGGTCTCACGGCCGTAATGTCCAGTCTTACGGCCGTAACATTCAAACAGGGACATTTTTACGGCCGTAAGAAATTCCTCATGGCCGTAACTAATATCACAATTTGATCAGAAAGGCCTTTACGGCCGTAAGAAGGTTTGTCACGGCCGTAAGAGACGCAGCGCCAGATTTTCCGGGGATTTTCAATTAATTTATTTCCTTTTATTATTTTAGGTTATTTTCCTATTTTAGAATTTTAGCATAATTAAAATTCTATTTTGAGTAATTAGATGCTAGGTTTTCTTACTTATTTATATTTCTTTTCATCATTGTAAACACCAGAGAAGTTTGAGTTGATTAATAAAATTTGTGAGAGGATTCTCCAAAATTGAGAGGTTGATTTATTCCCCTTTTCTTGAACTTATCAAAGATCCGTTCTTTGTGGCGTTCTTCCAGCAAACTTATCAAATATTCGCAAGAATATTTGTGGCGTTTCCAAATTCGATACTTATCAAGGAAATTGACAAGTCCTTGTGGCGTTCACCAATCTTGGTTCTTCAATCCGCATCATCATAAATTGCGTCGTGATTGTCGGGTCAAGGCTTTACCGTCGTTCTATCCTTATTTTTCGTTGTTTGTCTTGTGTCGATCTGATTTAGATCTTTCCTAGGTTTTAATTATCGTTATTCCGCGTGTTCGACAAGATTCCCCGACTGGGATCGCGTCACTAGATAAAAAGAAAAATTAATGCTAGTGTAATAGCTGCATGTTTTCTTCTTGTTTCGTGTCATATGGTTTTAGGTTAGTAGTTAAATTTTGGTTGAAAAGTATAGACAGAAGTGGCACGTGTCCTTAAAAAGGGAAGTCTGGTTACCCACAATATTGTCGATGTTGCTCACATTTGTGTGGATTGATGTACTGATTGTGTTCAGTTGTACTATCGTCTGTAGTTTTAGTGATTTCTTTATTGAATGAAATACAGATTTTCAAAAAATAAAAAAGAAGAGGCTTAAGTTAAGGTACTACCGTAAGCTCAATTTTGAATTTGATTTGACTCAATTACAATATTGCGAACATTATTTTCAAGCCATTATAAAATTAAACGACAAGTTTAAAAGTCAAACAATTGTAATTGTGAACATTATTTTCAAGCCATTATAAAATTATATGACAAGTTTAAAAGTCAAACCTGTCTAACATTAGAACTTGTGGAAATTACATATAACCCTACATTTCAACTTCATAATTCAAAAATAAGATTTAGAACTTTTTTATTCAACTAGTGTTACACTCGTGCGATGCACGATCATTTGTTATTCACATATATCAAATTTATATTTTAACATATGAAATAAATATTTAATTAAAAATGAGAAATGAAGGAAGACAATTAATCTATATCTATATCCCTCTCCTATCTTAAAAGAGGGAATGAGTAATACTATTCACAATTGTCCCATCACTTTTCACACTTGGCGGTTCATTACTGTTCATTAACTAGTTTTTTTCGAACAACTTTTTTTCCCCCTCTTTATTTTATTTATTTATTTATATAATGTCACAAAAAATGCAAGAAAACCTGAGTGAAGATGAAAACAATATCAAGAGGATAAATAACACATTTTTTTCTATTAACCTCCTATCTTAAAAGAGGGAATGAATAATACTATTCACAATTGTCCCATCCCTTTTCACATTTGGTGGTTCATTACTATTCATTAACTGGTTTTTTTCGAACAACTTTTTTTCCCCCTCTTTATTTTATTTATTTATTTATATAATGTCACAAAAAAATGTAAGAAAACCTGAGTGAAGATGAAAACAATATCAAGAGGATAAATAATACATTTTTTTCTATTAACGCAAGAAAATCAAGAGGATAAATTGTAACTTTTATGTAGTCTTAATTAATTGTTATATGATACTATACAGCCTTCTATGATTTAATATGTCTCTTCTGCTAATAATTCTTTATAGAAAAAACATAATATGATTATATTAAGATTCAGTTAATTCAATGACGCTAAATAATACAACAACTACACATTTCTCGTATGGAGTACGACTTTTCACTAGTCCCTTATAAAAGTGGCTAAAGAGGAGAAACTTTTTTGGATGTTTATGCCCTCAAAATTATCTTCAAATGCCTAATCTACCCTCAATGACAATTAATTAATCATGAATAACTTCCCTCTCTTTATTTACCACCAGGAACTTCAGGCATTAGAAAAACTTACCTCTCTTGCTTTGGTTCATTGTCACTGAGTCGCTCACCTCTACAACTGCGCCGTCTCCTTTTCCTAAGCCGACCAGGAACTTCAGGCGTTAGAAAACCTCTCTCTATTGCTTCGATTTGTTGGTTCACTATCACTCGCTCACCTCTACAATCGCGCCTTCTCCTTTTCCTAAACCGAGAAAATTCTTCCATGGCAGACAATATGGTTCAAGGATGAGTAGAAAAGAAGAATTTCTGAGAGTTATAGCTCCTTTCCCTTTTCATCGGATTGAATGTTTTTGGCAGACAAAGATTGAGAATCAAGTGTAAGTTGGTACAAAAATGCCCTTTTTAAAAGAGGGTTTGAGTTAAAAAGACTTGTCAAAGCATAACTTTAGTA
This sequence comes from Ligustrum vulgare, assembly GCA_963555705.1. Taxonomy (NCBI): domain Eukaryota; kingdom Viridiplantae; phylum Streptophyta; class Magnoliopsida; order Lamiales; family Oleaceae; genus Ligustrum; species Ligustrum vulgare. The sequence continues at coordinate 36,418,706 of OY743171.1, read as the reverse complement.
AAATAGATCTCCATCTACTATATTTTGGTAAATAGATTTTCTCCATAAATAAAAAAGAAAAGAAGTTAGACATTGTCAATAATACCCATGTTTGCCAAATCACCTTGAAACCTAGTATACAACCAAACATGTCCTAATTATTTAACCCAACAATTCATTTCTCGTTTTCTTCTCTGGATAGTTCATGCTCTCACATTTATCTTCTTCTCCACTTGTTTTCTTCTACATAAAAGCCTAACAATCATATTATTATTTGTCATTCTCTTTTACCCATTGAAGCTTGAGTGGTGTGTAAAAATGGTTAAATAATCCACATTTTGGATTTACAATTGGAGAAGAAAAAAGGTACACATTAAAATCATTTCCTATAATTTTTTTGCTACATTTTTTGTTCTGGTGCATTATACAGTGCCGATTTATATATTTGTTTACGAATTTTCCATAACGTCATGCATGCCGTTATCTGTGATGTATAACGGCACTCATGCCGTTATCTTTTTTTTTTCACTGTCAGTATGTATATAACATCCAAGGTTTACAAAATTGTTGTTGATATATGCATTTGTTTAAAAATTTGTCATAACGTCATATTTTCCGTTATCTTTGATCTATAACCGCACGCATGTCGTTATCTAATTTTTGACTGACACCATATACCTAGCATTGATTGTGATAATTGGTTTTGAAAATATGACTAATTTAGTACTATTAGACATAGGTTAATAGTTAGCATTCTTCATGTATTGAGTGAAAATTTTATTTTTTGCATTTTGACATGTATAGTGTAGTACTATTATGATATAATAAATTGAAATCTATTTGTTTTATGTTGAATTGCAGTGATGGATGTGTTGGACAAGGTGTGGATATCAGTTTGTTATTTTGTTGAGTTTGTGGAGAAAGAATGCGGTGGGTGGACATGGAGGCATATAGGCAATGGTCCAGCAAATGTGACTCCTATTCTTGTACAAATCCTTTATCGGCTACATAGAGATGGATGCACTTTATGTACTAATTGAACATCATTTTGATAAAATATGTAATTTGCATTTCAAGTTTTTAATACATTTTAGTATTGTTGAAACTGTGAATTTTACTGTTATGCATGTTGTAGTATATAAATATCGTAACAGGTAGTTAACAGATCTTTTCTTCAAGTTTTGGTTATAATCTGCCAGCAGAACGACACAGATACCGTTATCCAATCACTAAAACGGCAAACGTGCCGTTATGTTCATAAACCGGACTTGCAATCAGTTGCATCAGCACAGCATGTCTTATTTTTTTAGAAAATCAGTCTAACAAGTCTTTGTATCCATTTCTATGTCGTTCGGAAGAGTTTAGGTCAATAACGACACAAAAGCCGTTACGGGTACACTAAAGCGGCATACTGCCGTTATACTCATAATTTTATACTTGTCACTCATTTTGATCAGCACACCTCATCTCTACATGTAACAGGGAGATAAATTTTTTTTAACGTTGTAGCAGATAAATATCGTAACAGGTAGTTAACAGATCTTTTCTTCAAGTTTTGATTATAACCTGTCAGCATAACGTCACAGATGCCGTTATCCAATCACTAAAACGGCAAACATGCCGTTATGTTCATAAATCGGACTTGCAGTCATTTGCATCAGCACAGAATGTCTTAATTTTTTAGAAAATTAGTCTAACAAGTCTGTGTATCCATTTCTATGTCGTTCGGAAGAGTTTAAGCCAATAACGGCACAAAAGCCGTTACGGGTACACTAAAGCGGCATACTGCCGTTATACTCATAATTTTATACTTGTCACTCATTTTGATCAGCACACCTCATCTCTACATGTAATAGGGAGATAAATTCTTTTTTAACGTTATACCAGATAAATATCGTAACAGGTAGTTAATAGATCTTTTCTTCAAGTTTTGGTTATAATCTGCCAGCAGAACGGCACAGATGCCGTTATCCAATCACTAAAATGGCAAACGTGTCGTTATGTTCATGAACCGAAATTGCAGTCATTTGCATCAGCACATCATGTCTTATTTTTTTAGAAAATCAGTCTAACAAGTCTGTGTATCCATTTCTATGTCGTTCGGAAGAGTTTAGGTCAATAACGGCGCAAAAGTCGTTACGAGTACACTAAAGCGGCATACTGCCGTTATACTCATAATTTTATACTTGTCACTCATTTTGATCAGCACACCTCATCTCTACATGTAACAGGGAGATAAATTTTTTTTAACGTTGTAGCAGATAAATATCGTAACAGGTAGTTAACAGATCTTTTCTTCAAGTTTTGGTTATAATCTGTCAGCATAACGGCACAGATGCCGTTATCCAATCACTAAAACGGCAAACGTGCCGTTATGTTCATAAACCGGACTTGCAGTCATTTGCATCAGCACAGAATGTCTTAATTTTTTAGAAAATCAGTCAAACAAGTCTGTGTATCCATTTCTATGTCGTTCGGAAGAGTTTAGGCCAATAACGGCACAAAAGCCGTTACGGGTACAATAAAGCGGCATACTGCCGTTATGGCCATAACCGGACTTGTCATCCATTTGTATTAGTACGAAACATGTTATTTTTTATAATATGACTCTAACAAGCCCGTGTATTCATTTCAATGTCGTTCCGAACAGTTTATACCCATAACGGCAGAAATGCCGTTATGGGAACAATAGAGCGGCGCACGTGTCGTTATAATCATACCTTACTAATTTAATGCTTTAATCGATCCCCATATATGTTAACATTCGAAAACAGACAAAATTAAAGTATTAGTTGTTATAATGACACTAATGATGCTTATTTTTAAGATTTCATAATAAAATAAATCAAGTAACTTAAAGGATGCATATTGTGTTTATGATGAATTAGATACAATAGACTAGTTACCTTTCTACTTGAGCATTCTTCTACTCCGACATCCAAAAATCACATCCATATGTCCAAAAGTTCGTAAATGTTGTAACTACACAAGTAAAAACTCATTCGGTTGCATTTAAAGTCATTACGGCAACCCTGCTGTTACGGCAGAACTAGAACGGCAGGCATGCCGCTATCCTTTCTTCTTGAACATTCTTCTACTCCGACATCCAAAAATCACATCCATACGTCCAAAAGTACGTAAATGTCGTAACTACACAAGTAAAAACCCATTCGGTTGCATTTAAAGTCATTACGGCAACCCTGCCGTTACGGCAGAACTAGAACGGCAGGCATGTCGCTATCCTTTCTTCTTGAACATTCTTCTACTCCGACATCCAAAAATCACATCCATATGTCCAAAAGTACGTAAATGTCGTAACTACACAAGTAAAAACCCATTGGATTGCATTTAAAGTCATTACGGCAACCCTGCTGTTACGGCAGAACTAGAACGGCAGGCATGCCGCTATCCTTTCTTCTTGAACATTCTTCTACTTCGACATCCAGAAATCACATCCATACGTCCAAAAGTACGTAAATGTCGTAACTACACAAGTAAAAACCCATTCGGTTGCATTTAAAGTCATTACGGCAACCCTGTCGTTACGGCAGAACTAGAACGGCAGGCATGTCGCTATCCTTTCTTCTTGAACATTCTTCTACTCCGACATCCAAAAATCACATCCATATGTCCAAAAGTACGTAAATGTCGTAACTACACAAGTAAAAACCCATTGGATTGCATTTAAAGTCATTACGGCAACCCTGCCGTTACGGCAGAACTAGAACGGCAGGCATGCCGCTATCCTTTCTTCTTGAACATTCTTCTACTTCGACATCCAAAAATCACATCCATATGTCCAAAAGTACGTAAATGTCGTAACTACACAAGTAAAAACCCATTGGATTGCATTTAAAGTCATTACGGCAACCCTGCCGTTACGGCAGAACTAGAACGGCAGGCATGCCGCTATCCTTTCTTCTTGAACATTCTTCTACTCCGACATCCAAAAATCACATCCATATGTCCAAAAGTACGTAAATGTCGTAACTACACAAGTAAAAACCCATTCAGTTGCATTTAAAGGCATAACGGCAACCCTGCCGTTACGGCAGAACTAGAACGGCATGCATGCCGCTATCCTTTCTTCTTGAACATTCTTCTACTCCGACATCCAAAAATCACATCCATATGTCCAAAAGTACGTAAATGTCGTAACTACACAAGTAAAAACCCATTCGGTTGCATTTAAAGGCATAAAGGCAACCCTGCCGTTACGGCAACGGCATGCATGCCGCTATCCTTTCTTCTTGAACATTCTTCTAATCCGACACTCGAAAACCACATCCAAACGTCTAGAATTACATAAATATCGTGACTCCATAACTTGAAACATGTCCAGCTTCATGTAAAGTAATAACGTCAACCTTGTCTTTACGACATAACTAGAACGGCATGCCTGCTGCTATCCTTTCTCCTTAAGTATTCTTCTAATCCTACACCCAAAAACCACATCCAAACGTCCAGAATTACATAAATATCGTGACTTCATAACTTGAAACCTGTCCAGCTGCATGTAAAGTAATAACGGCAACCTTGTCTTTACGTCATAACTAGAACGACATGCCTGCCGCTATCATTTCTACTTAAGCATTCTTCTAATCCTACACCCAAAAACCACATCCAAATGTTCAGAAGTACATAAATATCGTGACTACATAACTTGAAACCTGTCCGGCTGCATGTAAAGGCATAACGGCAACCATGCCGTTATGACATAACTAGAACGGCATGCATGCCGCTATCCTTTCTACTTCAGCATTCTTCTACTCCGACACCCGAAACCACATCCAAATGTCCAGAAGTACATAGATATCGTAAATACATAATTTAAAACCTGTCCGGTTGCATTTAAAGGCATAACGACATGCATGCCGTTACGACAGAACTAGAACGGCATGCGTGCCGCTATTCTTTCTACTTTAGCATTATTCTAATAACCTGTATAAATAACAAATTAAACTTAACGAAAATCTGATTAGCCATTCACATCTCAAAATCAAATCCATAAACAGTAACCTGTACACTGAAAAGCACCTATACACAAAAATCGACGTTACAAAAACTTGTACAGTAACCTGTCCTGTTGAATTTAGAGGCATCACGGCATGCCTGCCATTACGACATAACTAGAACGACAAGTATGCTGTTATCCTTTATACTTGGGCATTCATCTAATAACCTGTAAATAAACAACCACTTAATAATTGAAAGTCAAATATGGTGTTATCCTTTCTACTTGTCCACTTGCATTTAAAGTCATAACGACATACATGTGGTCACGGTTTAACTAGAACCTGTCCACGAGCATGAACATAGAACCCCACAACAAAAAATATGGTAACAACTACAAGAATCTGGATACAAAAGCAATTTTACAAAATTAGCATTTCTACATTACTAATAAATTAAGAATTACATATGCAACTGTACAAAATAAATCGATCTCAAAACATGTTCTACAGGTCAAAATATTATGCTAAAATTCCAGATGTCATTTTTTCCCTCCACATCATCAAATGCTTCGGCTGAACAAGACTCAAGTCTAATCCTGCAAAAGAAAATTCGACGAACTTCACTGTAACAAATCAACATTCGGATCTGCAAAGCAATTGATAGGTATCAACAATGATAGTAAATTATTTTTATTATATGATAAGAGATGATAATATGCGCCAACCGATGTAGCTTACATTAATTAGTCAATATGACTAGAGTAGCATGATTTATGTGCAATACTAACCATTCTTTAAGAAATCACGATGAATAAAGAAGTAAATGAATATCATTGTGACCATGAAGTTTTTCTATGGAAGAAAATATATGGAGCAAAAAAGGAAAAATAGAATTTAGGTTCGAAAGATAAAATGATTGACATACGGTTACCATTCATTCACCTAAGTATCTGTACGTTCACTTGGTTCAAAAAAATTCGGGGGCTCCGCCCCCAAACCCCGGGACCTCCATATTTTCGCTTCCGCAATAAGTAATTCCAGCTCCATCACTGCATGAATGAGTGATTATAGCTAATGGAATCTTTGTTGGGCCATCACTTTAAAATATAACGGCATGCATGCCGTTACACAGTTTTATATATTTTTTGAATATCACAAGTCTTAAAGTAACTAAAAATTGTGTATCTAACATTCTGAGTGTGTGAAAATAGATCAAGAATGCAATTGAAAGAGCTCTAACTCATAACGGCAACAGTGACGTTATGGTATAACTGAAACGACATTGGTGCCGTTATGTGTTCAATAACAAAATTAACTTCAATAAACTCATTCTTTTAAGTCATTTAATCAAACACCATATGAGCATTACTCATTTCATCCTACTTCACATATATATGAATTTTCAATAATCTAAAGTTCAATCCAAGTTTCAATATATTCAACTATACATAGCCCATCTCCATCTCCATCTAGAAATGAATAAAATCTTCACCCAACAAGCAATATTGCCAAAATAATAATAATAAGAAATTACCATGTTCTCGTTTTTATGTGTATTTAAGAAATGAATGGAAAATAAAAAAATACCTGAAAGAATTTCGATTTCTCATCTTTTAGCATATTGAAGAATTTATTAATACCATCTTCAATAATTTATCTTGCAAAAGAGAGATGGGTTAAGAGAGATGGAAGAAAGAAGGACAAAAAATCGTAGAAGAAAAAGAAAGAAGGAAAACTGTGAAGGAAAGTGTGAAGGATATATATGTAATTTATGTTTTATTTGATTTTTTATTTTTTTTTATTTTTACATTTTTGGTCAAAGTCTATTTGCCAAAGTATTATATTCAAATACCGCTATTCCCCTTTTTAAAAAAATAATTATTTCTGTGTTTTTTTTTTTTTTTTTTTTTGGGTTTCTTAATTACATTAGATCTGTTGTCAATATGTGATATCCATTGATATTAATCATAATTCATCAAGTGGTCATTGCAGATCTATATATTGTGTTATGTTTTTTCTCATTTACAAAAGCTTCATCCGTATATCCTAGAAATAGAAATATGTTATTTTTTTCTCATTTATAAAGTGATTATTTTCAGCTACAGATTGTTTAATGCTTTTTTAAGTTTTGGTGTTATTGTTGATTTACAATTCATTGCTCATAGTGGTGCTTCTTAGAGTGGGCAGGATCTAAGAAAAAATACATGGTGTGAAATCTAAAATCAAAACCACAGATAGCTTGACTGCTGAAGATGTAGCAAATTCATATAACCCCTTCAACGCAGATCTATATTGTGTGTTATGTTTTTCTCATTTACAAAAGCCTCAACCGTAGAAAGTAGAAATAGAAATATGTTATGTTTTTCTTATTTACAAAAGTGATTATTTTCGCCTGCAAAATGTTTAATTTTTTTAAAGTTTTGATGTTATTGTTGATTTATGATTCATTGATCGTAGTGGTTCTTCTGCTCCATGGTTCAAAGGATGTAGATGGAGGAGAAGAGAAAAAACAACCTAGAGGTTAAAAGAGGAGCTATTGCATCGGTATATATTTCAATTTTTTCTTTACCTATGATCATATTTTTTTGCTTGGTGAATTGAAGTAAATTTAGACGAAGGAGGAGAAAAAACAAGCTAGAGTTTTGAAAAGGAGCTATTGCATCGATACGTATTTCAATTTTGACTTAACTTGATCGGATTTTTTGCTTGGTCATTGAATTGAAGTAAATTCTCCCGAAATGTGTAGTAATCAATTTTATGATACATTTTCCAATAAACCTTATATGTGAATCATTACTCATTACTTTTGATTGAAAATTTTTTTTGTTTGGTTTTTTAATTAGAGTAAATTTAATTGAAGGTGTAGTTATATTCAAGAGGCTATTCAATCGAAACCCAATCATTCATCCTTAACATAAACTTTTAAAAGCATTATTTCTTGCAAAGTCATCTGTTGTCTTGATTTATACAGATCAGAAATTCGGGAGAAATAAGGAAAAATATTGGCAATGGAGGAGATGATGGATAGAGGGATGCGAGACTCTTCTATTACACCTTCAAGTATATTTATTTATTTACTTATATACCCTGAATTGCAATTTAAGTGTTTGTATGAATGCTGCAGTAAATTTATTTGACATGATTTACGGGATTTGCTGTTATGATGCTAGATAGTTAGATGTCGACTATGAGAACCTATTTCCTTTTCAATATTCTGGTAGTATTTTTTCTTGGACCTTCGGGATCGTAGGTGACATGCCTTGGAAACTCTTTATTAAAATTTTCCTTTGCTAAGTTTATTTTAAAAATTTAATTTACATTTTGGGTAGTTAAAATTTGATTAAAAGAGTTGAAAGGTCCCCTTTTGATTTCTTAGGTTTTATTGGATTTTGAATGGGGCAAATGGATGCAATTTTGAATCTTGAAGCACTTCCTTTGGGAATTGATGTGGCTATTGTCGTCCTCACTTTGTTGTTCATAAGAGGATATGTGAATGATTATAAGAGGGGATCTTTGGGCCTCCCTTCTCCACCAGGTGCTTTCGATAACTCACTTCGTTACCAGTCTTAATTCTCTCTACTGGATGAATTGATTATTTGAATGGTGATGATGTGGAAAATGTTTGGTCTCGAACGTTTAATGATTTGAGTACATGACTCAATTGATAATTAGTTTTAGAGATTACTATGTGTCATTCCTGTATTCCTTAATTACCCGAAATAGAGGGCACAAAAAAAGTCTATGTTTTACAAGTATAAATGAGAAATATTATATTGAATGTAGAGGTTCCAGGGCTGCCATTGATTGGAAATTTGCTTCAATTAAAAGAGGAGAAACCCACTTCCAAAAAAAAAAAAAAGAGAAGAAACCTTACAAGACTTTTACCAAATGGGCTGAGGGATATGATCCTGTCTATTCTATCAGAGCAGGCTACAACTATATTGTTGTACTCAACTCCGATGATGTTTCCAAGGAGGTAATAAAACTCTGTTGCTCCTGACTATTTCTCTATGAAATGTTGGAAAGTAATTTATGAATTTTGGGAATTAATAGGAATAATTGCTTGTGCATTGTGGTTTAATCGTAAAATTGAATGAATATTTGCTTTCTTCTGAATATTGTTGTTAACTTCTATTGAATTCCATGACCGGTTCTTTGTTTTGACTGGAACAAGTAGCATCTAAATTGGAAGAGAAATGTGCTTCCCATGGTGAAAAGCTGATAAAAGGTTTTTATGCCCCTGTTAGTCTATTACCATCGAGATAATTCATAGGACCTGAATGGCATTCTTCAGGTGAGTGAGGGAACTGATCATCTCACAAGTAGGATCATCATTTGTCATATGGTTAATAACTTGGCTTTAATTTTTTTGATTGCTCAAGAGGTTCTATATGCTATGGCAGCTACAGGTCACTTCTGTGAGGCTACTGTTTAATCAGACAAAAGGTTATCTTGTACTGTTGAGGTCCAACTTCTTCTCTTATGTATTTTCTTTTGTTTGGATTTGGATATTTCAAAGGCCATTAATTGATCTGTAGTGAATAGAGCTTTGGTAGAATTTAGCAAATGGAAACCGCCCATGCCATTTCCTTCCTTATATACGGTCTAGAGGGGACCTTTTGGTTTGTCATGTACTTTACATATTTTACAATTTACAAATATATTTTACCTTTTCCGTCGTTATTAATTTTTTTTTTTTTTTAATAAATTTATTAATAGTAGATATAGACATGCTTTTCTATAGGAACGAGGATATTGAATTTCTCGAGACAACTAGAAAACTTGGGGCTCACGTGCTTCGTTGAATAATTCTCTTAATTTAGCAATCTGGTCTGGTCGAGATAACATTGTTTTCACGTTTTTTCCTGTTCAATAAGCAATATGTATGATGCGAAGAGGCACAACTCCTAGAGGAAGAAAATTACCCTAAGTTAAACAAAGTACGAATAAGTTTAATAAAATTAAAGATCTTTGTTTAGTCGATACCCAAACCTATATTAATCCTGTTGAATGGTGAAACTAAAGATGCTTCCTTCATCCAAGGTAATTAACACTTCACAGCAAGGATTATACAAGTTGAGTTCTCGACGTCTTTCTGTTTCTCACATCCTACGGTAGACATATCCTTCCTTCTTGTTTGTTCTTCATTTCACGTCTGAAATGCTATGAGAGAGTCATAAAAAAAGATGTCAGAATGAAGAAAATGTATTAAATTAAGCATACAGAGTCAAGATTTAGGTGAGAAAATGTGAAGACACTTCGTCTGTAGTTTATCACATAGTGTGTGCGTGTAATGTCTTGTAGCTAAATTCACTTCTTCAAGAATCATTGTAGCAACTAAGCTACTGAAAATGTCAACAGTAAAGATATTTTTGTCATACACTCAAATAAGATTCCACTTATTTTAACGTTTAATCTGATCACTTTACCTGCTCAATTAATTTGAGAACTATAATCACAAATTTTGAATTTATTAAAAATAAAAAAAATTATTGGTCGATCACGTGCAACGCACGTGCATACCACTAGTTACAAAAAAAGGTATGATTATGCATACATTAATTTTTTTTACGTTTCATATGTTTACCGTTCAAGGAAATTTCTTTAAATATTGTAATTAAATTGATTTAAAACTTAAAATTGGCAAACAAAATTACATTTATATAGATTTTGTAATAAGTAAAAAATTAGATATATCTGTGATATATGCTCAGAGTTTTATTAAAACAAAAATTTTTTGGACAATGAGTTGTTATAAAAGTAGGATTTTTTTTTCCGAATTTATATGTAAATTATTTTATTAGTAGAATGATTTACTAAGGGGAAAAAAACTTTAATGACCATTTGCATAACTCATTTGTATAATTATTCAATTTTAGTGACTATTAACGTAATTAATCTTTTCAAAATATAATTTCTAATTATAACAAATAATTTATCACTATTCGAACAATATTATTAGAATTGGTACTAACTGTCTTAATACAATATTTGATATGTAAATATATTAAACATATATTTCATTTCTTATTTACTTTAACTTTATAAATTAGATCCCATGTGGTTCTATATTTACATGTGTAACAAATTAAACAGTATGAAATGTTAGTTTTAATTAAATTTTAACTAATGTGTATTGCAAATACATTAATTTTATATACTAATAATAGATTGATGAACGTTCTTGTTTCACTCTCTTTCATTTTCTATTTTTAAATAAAAATATTTATGTGATATTGACAAAAAAATTATATTTTATATTTTTACGAATTTAAAAAATTTGTAATTGATTTTCAAAAAGTGAAAGATGGACCAAGAAATTTCGGAACCGGAAAAATGCAGCTATTTAAAAATCTGCATTCAATTGGATTATTACTTACTCATATGAAATTGATTTTTCAAGAATCATTTTTTCTGAACATTCATTCTGAATCATACATTCTTTAAAAAATTATTTTTACAATTTTTCGTATTACTTTTTAACTATACACATTCTAAAAAGTCAATTTATTCACAAAAAAATTCTCAAAAAATCAAAATCAAATAGTTAAATTTCGTATAAATCGGTCTACAACATGAAACCACCATTTAATGAAAGAATTATAGATACGAATTATCAAAATATTCAAAACTTATTCAATAATTTTCAATACAACGCGACTTTTCAATTTCCACCCAGTAGTCAAAGTGTTATGTTACCGAAAAAATATTATTTTAATATGTTTTAAATAAATGTATTTAACCATTCTATTTTGAAATATTATGAGTTTGCTAGCATGTCATTATTTTTATTTTGCTAAAAATTAGTTAAATTAATTGTTAAAGTCAGTAATATGTATTTTGCATATTTTTATTATTTAGATCTATAGTATTAAACATAAATAAATAAATAAATAAATAAATGAAACTAATTAAATAAATAAATAAACAAAATGAGTAGATGAATAAATAAATGAACAAAATGAGTAATATGAGTGTCAACTCGAATTGAAATTAATTATTTATGACCAAATTAAATTAAATTAATAAATTATAAATATCATTATTTAAAAATAAAACAATTTTGAAATAGTGTGTGGAAAAACGGTTTAGGAGGGAAAAGTTCAAAAAACCTGTTTTTGGGAAGTACTATTCCTTTATATATATATTGCTAGCATTTTATCTTTGCGATGCACGGAAGTTGTTATCAAAAATATCAACTTCAATAAATATTTGCAAAATTTTAACGCTTATACATAATCAACATATGTATAAATGTATAAAAAATAATTTTCCATTACAATAACTATTAGAATTTAAAAATAACATAACTAATTCAAATTATCAAAAACTACTTTGAATAATAAACGTCAATTTATATAGTTAAATAATAAATGACTATTGATTTCAATAATTTTTATGAATTATTATTAACTTCATTAAAAATGCAAATTTAGTAGTTTTTTTAATGGTATATCATGTTTGATGTAATATTATGTGTATAAATATTGATGCATGTGATATGTATTAATATATTTCTCATAACTTCTACATTTGACTCTCATATTTAACATACTTTTCAATTTCATTCAAAAAATCAATCACAATAATTAGAAAATAAGTAAACAAAATATTTGAATTTAACCAATAAAACTTTATTTACTAAAATAAGTGGTCAAAATAATAATTTGAAAATCTCACAATTATCACGATACAATAATCGAGTAAAGTTGGAGATCATGAAATTATACTGAAAATCTTATACCCTATAATTTATTAAAATTAAGAATGATTAATCATTCTATTGATATTATTAACTAAAAAGAAAATCAAAGCATTAATTATTCAATATTAGTCTCCCTTCAATAACTTTTTCTATAAATTATTTATAAGTAGCGCATTTTTTTAATCACATATATATTTCTGAAAATATAATTTTTAATATTAAAGATAACAAATGTTTTGACCATTAATAATTAAAACAAAATTTTTATATTGATGGATACACATAGAATTTATAATATTCAGAACAACAAATACTGATAACTAAAAATATCAATTCAACTCATTCAGTATTAGTGTTAATAATAAAATTAAAATTGATTAAAAAAATATAACCATTGTTTAGTATTTATTTACAATAATATTAGTACTCGCGCGCGCGCGTGTAAACGGCAATAAATGCGTTCACATTTATTAAGATTTTGTATTTACATTTGACATACATTCATTTTACATTCACATTAATCCACTTTACATTCACATTTGGCATAAATAAAGATGTTTAATTTTATGGGAACTTACTATTTATAGAAAGAAAAATGGGCGGGAAAATGATCAAATATTGTTTTTGGGAAGTGCCTTTCTTTTATATATAACATGATAACATGATATTGAGATCATAATTCAATATTTGATATTAATAATTATAAATAATATAATTATTAAATTAAATTAATACTCTATATTACCCTACACCACCTCATCTCACCTAACTCAACCCTAATTCATTTCCTCTATTCTCATTCTCTTGAAGAATAATGAAACACAACCCCCCCCCCCCCCCACACACACACACACCCCTCATCCAATTGTGTCGTTGCTTGCTACCCCCTATGGGAAAATTTCCAGTATTCCTAACGTACCTAGCTCGGTACTTCAGGACAATGGATGTAGGACACCTACACATATGAGGCTTCTTTCTCGTTATATATAGTATTGATTTGGTCATCGTCGGTAAGAACAAGATGACCAAGCGCACAACCATGAGTGATTGGGTTTGAGGCGACGATGGGTGTAAGTCTTAGCATTGATGCGGTTTTAGTTTAGGTGTTGGAATCGATGATGGTGTAGTTGATTTTGGATTGGGTACCTGAGGATTTGGTGTTGAAGGAAATTTTGGAGTCGGCATTGTTTCACAATGATATGATGTGCATTGTGGTTTCTTTGGTTTCTAAATTTACCATCTGCATGTGGTGTGTGCGAGCAGCGATGGTGATAGTGTTGCTGGGTGGATGTGTACGTGAAAATGATGATTTGAGATTGTTTGGGTTGGTCAGGTGAGTAGACATAAGTGGTCGTGGTGGTGGTGGATCTATGGGGGCAGTGCTAGGGAAAAGCGGTTGTGACCAAATATTGGGTAAATGTGACCCATAAAAGAATAAATTATGTAATCTAAAAATGTGTCTAAATTTGTAATTGTGACTTACAATTTGTTCACACCCATTCAAATTTTATTCAATTAAGAAGTATCCTCAAAGATAACTTCTTTTTTCCTGGTCAGGTCAACAAGCCGAAAATTAATTTGTGACTGATAGAATTTATAATCTATGATCGAGAAATAAATTGTAACTTATGAATTTTTAATTTGTGACCGAAAAATAAATTTGTCACCAATTATTTTCATAATTTGTTATTGTGACGTTATGTATTGTGACGATAAACTTTATATTATACTGACCTAAATGTATTAATAAATGTATGTTTAATTAATAAAATATATTTAATTATTTATCTAATTAATATGACTATATATATAGAAGGAATTTATATATATAAAAAAAAACTCATTGATTGAAAGGAAAAAATCCTTGAATATCTCTTAATCTAATATATATAAATATATATTCCATTTAAGACCTAAATTTTGAAAGAAAAATCTTAACTTTTTCAAGATTGAATTTGCATCTTCTTCTAATCACCTTAGATGTGTATGTGTTTTTCATAAACTCATAGCCCACTATCTAGATAAAAAAAGTAGGAATATGGGGAAATTGCCAGTCCAATTTGTCATTTTATGGAAATGGCCTTTGACCAAATTTTTTTCATTTAAAATAATAGGAATAAAAATAAATTTTATTGTTTCCTAATATAACCTTCAGTTTCAATTTCAAAAAACGTCTCCCATTTCAAATACTCAATTAGAATTACCCGACTCTTAACCTACCGCTTCGACTTCTCTTCTCCTTTCCCTTGGTTTTCTTCTTCGGAAAAACGAATTAGGCAGACATCTTCTTCTTCTTCAAATTCAAGAATTGGTGCATTCTTCAAAAGGGTTCTTTGGATTTGGGTATAATCTTCCCAGAGGCTGTTCTGGTACGGGTTCTCTACTTGATGTCTTCTCACTTTCTTCACCTAATCACTTGGATCATACACTGAACCGCCACGCAGCTTAGCTAGTTGCTTGTGTTGTTTCTTTATTTTACGCATTGTAATTGCGTGATGTTTTCTTGGGATTCTTTTTCTATAATTTTGATAAATTTTGACAAGTTCTTAATATTTGGTAGATTAACCTACCATCAGGGGGTTAACCTACCTCAGTGTCGGTTAACCTACCCTCAGCAATCTGTAAATCGCCCTTTGATGGTAGGTTAACCTACCGAGAACCCTGAATTGTCACAATGATTTGTATGATTTGGTGAGGTTATGTGGCTCGATTTGTTTACCTTCGGTTACTAGTTTTGGATATTGTTTCATTCTCTTCCAAGTAGCATTAAAATGATGTAGTAATTTATACCGAATCTCTGTTGATGATGCCATGAAAAAGGATATAATGAAGAGTTAACAGATGATTTCTAAATCTAATTTGATGTATTCTTAATTTTTGTTTGTGAAGAGGTAGGTTAACCTACCCTAGAATCAAAAGGTAGGTTAACCTACCATATGGTCGGTTAACCTACCATTACCATCGTAAACCTACTTGATGGTAATGGTAGGTTAACCGACTAGGCATTTGGTAGGTTAACCTACCTGATGGTAATGGTAGGTTAACCGATGAAGGTTAACCTACCTGATGGTAATGGTAATGGTAGGTTAACCTACCAACTTTGGTCGATTAACTAACATTTTGTTGTTAGAACTTTCTTTTGAACATTGTATTGTTATTAAATATTTTTCTGTGTTTCTTCTTTATTTCCTTGTCCATTTTCATAGCGTAATTAGCACACCCATTTGACTAAAATTGTCTTATATTATGCAAGATGGAGTTTCAAGTGGACATCAATGATCGGTTTACAGGAAAATGTACGAACCTCTGTAACCTAGATGCTATAGACGAGGTTTATCGCGTACTGGATGCAAATCATCGACAAGCTTTCCGTTGGTCTTGTTTTCGAAAATTCTATCATATGAGAAAAATGCAGTTATCTGGCCAACTCATCCATGGTCTAGCATTGAGAATGCTGAAGTCCGAGAATAAGAATGAGCTATGGTTTGGAGTCGGGAATAACAAGGCTGCTAGATTTTCATTTGAAGAGTTCACTTTGATTACGGGGCTGAACCCCGAGGATGAAGCATTGTACAAAGATCAAATACCGGTGACCAATAGACTGGCAGAGACATATTTTAACGGAGCTAATAAGATTGTTCCCGCCTAGTTAAAACTTGCATTTGACAATTGCGAAGAAATGGAAGACAAGTACAAATTGGGTTTGGTGTATGTCTATGAGTCAATTTTGAGATCCAAACACTACAAGACATCTATTGATATGCATGTCTTGAATATAGTCGACGATAGGCATTTGTTTAATCAATATCCAATGGGAAGAAGGTGCTATAATAGCACGATACATGCTTTTTTGAGGAGTTGGGGAGAAATTGCAACAAAACTCAAGGGGGGGGGGGGGGGGGGAAGAGCGTCTATAATTATTCCCTTGAGGGTTTTCCTTACGCATTGTAGGTAAATAACAAACGCTTGTAGTTCTTTATACTGTGCTTTATTTTTAGATGTGAGAATGAATAAATGATCATGTCTGTTTGTAGGTATGGGCTTATGAGGCTTTGTCGGCCATTGGCAATGATTTTGCAACTAGGAAACCGGTGATTAAAGTTTTGAAGATGGTGAACTGGACGGCTACTGGAGTATTTGAACAAAATGAAATCAGTTCCATTTTAGACCATCCACAGGTGAGTAATTGTTATATGGTATTATTTTATTACCTTCACACAATAATGTAAATTGTATGTAAATATTAACTCTGTCAACTTTTTAGCTTGAAGTTCGTGTCAGACTAATGGCTATAGAGGTTGAGAAGAGGCAACGGTACATGCAATTGTTTGAACCTTTTTCAAGACGAGCAGACCCAGTCCTTGATGCTTGTATCCACGAGGATGGAGGGGATGTTATGGCTGGTAATGAAGGAGGGGACGACAATATGGATCTTCTCCAGGGAGATAGAGTCTCTCCTCTTCGACATGATGAAGATCCAGGCAGTGGGAGAGATCAAATTTCTTCACCAAGACAGGTATAGATAACCTACCAAAGAGGTCGGTTAACCTACCGTTAACCGACCATTTTTGTAGGTTCACCTACCCTCAAATTCAAACCTCAAATTCAAAAGGTAGGTTAACCTACCAAAGAGGTCGGTTAACCTACTGCTAACCGACCACTTTGGTAGATGTTAACCTACCATCAAATTCAAAAGGTATGTTAACCTACCAAAGAGGTCGAAGGTTAACCTGCCCTCAAATTCAAAAGGTAGGTTAACCTACCAAAGAGGTCGGTTAACATACTGCTAACCGACCACTTTGGTAGGTGTTAACCTACCATTAAATTTAAAAGGTAGGTTAACCTACCAAAGAGGTCGGTTAACCTACTGCTAACCGACCACTTTGGTAGATGTTAACCTACCATCAAATTCAAAAGGTAGGTTAACCTACCAAAGAGGTCGGAGGTTAACCTGCCTTCAAATTCAAAAGGTAGGTTAACCTACCAAAGAGGTCGGTTAACCTACTGCTAACCGACCACTTTGGTAGGTTAACCTACCCTCAAATTCAAAACCCACCTACCGTTAATCGACCACTTGGGTATGTTAATAGGACTTTGCTGTTTAATATTTTTGTGATTTTCTTTTATTTCCTTGTCCATTTTCTTATTGAATTAATGATTATTTTTAATTATTTGATTTGCTTAGGTTCCATCTTCAATACCTGATGCTGCACATGAAAATCCACATGCTAGTCAGCAGGCTCCTCATGTACATCAGCCTTCTCACGATTTGGACTTCATATTGAAGGGCTTGAGGATGCACATAGACCAGATTGTTGCTCCTAGATTGTTCAATTATATGGATCGGATGGAGGAGCGACTGCGGTCAGATATACAACTAGTAAACAACAAAGTTGATAGCATGATGGAGTGGATGCAGCGCAATCAAACAAATGAAAATTATCAGTACTGGGAGGATGGGCCCAATGATGGATGGGGTGTAGGTGGAGGATGTGAGGGAGAGGGAGGTGAGGGATACGGAGGAGGCTGGGGTAAGGGATACGGAGGAGGCGGAGGTGAGGAGACGGAGGAGGCAGCTCCTAGGGATATAAAGGAGGGGGAGGTGAGGGATATGGAGGAGGATGAAGTGAGGGAGACAGAGGTGGCAGCTCCTGGGGATATAGAGGAGGCGATAGAGGTGTGGGAGACGGAGGCGGTAGAGGTGAGGGAGACGGAGGTGGTGGAGATTATGGAGACAGAGGTGGCGGAGATTAGGGAGACGGAGGAGGTAGAGATGAGGGGTACGGAGGAGGCAGGTGTAAGGGAGACGGAGGAGGCGGAGATAAGGGAGACAGAGGTGGCAGCTCCCGAGGATACAGAGGAGGCAGAGGTAAGGGAGACGGAGGTGGCATCTCCTATGAATGATCCTCCTACGAGACAGACGGCCAGAACATATTCACGTAATAAGAGAAGTCTGGCCAGTCAGATACCCGAAGCTGAAGTGAGACCAATGGAAAAGCGACTTCCAAAACGATCAAAATACTTATCTTCTCCATTCACAGCCGAGGGAAAGAAGAGAAAATTTGAGGATGGCTCTACATTTCTTCCCTTTCAGAAGATTGATCCAGTGAAGGAGAAGGCATTTGATATTTGGTATTCACAATTAAATGACGGGTAAATATCCTATCTATATTTTTATCAATTCAATTTTTTATAATTTATGTTCTTTAGTTGATATTGTCCTTTTTAGTGTCGCATACGAGTTAGACTGGGTCAAAATAAATGACGCGAAGAAGTGGTTTAAGGAGGTCATGGATTCAGGTGCCTGACTCGACTCATATGTAAGTAAAACTTAAGGATTTGATAACATTTTATATGTTTTTTCTGAGCTATTTGATAATTTTTTATTATTTTTTGCCTTCAGCATGTTGATTTGGCGATGTATTTATTGCGGCTTCGGGCAAAGAACTACCCAAAGACATTCAACAGACCCGTTGCTATACTGGACAGTACATTTCTGAATCTTTTACAGTTTGCTTTGACGGAGGGGATCCAATGCGTAGAGAGTTTCGTAGATGGTGATTCTCCAAAGTTGGGTAAGAGATGGCGAGATTGTACACATCTGTATATACCTGTCGTAGAAAATAGTCATTGATTTGCAGTTGAGGTATGTTTCGGCAAAGAAACTATATATGTGTATGACCCGGATAAAAGTTGCCTTACAGAAGGGCAATTGAAAAATATATTGAACCCACTGACTACACTTCTGCCGAGCCTTTTAAAGAGAGCAGGCATATCTACTATGAATGGTGATTTTACAATTGAAAGGGTCGAGAACACTGCAAAGCAAAGTACACTGTAAGTTTTTTTAGTACAATAAATATTGTGTCCACACTGTTTTTCTATTTTGCAACAAAAATATACTCATTCTTTATTATCTCATTAATTGCAGAGGAGATTGTGGTATTTTTACCATTAAATTTATTGAGTTTTGAAGTGCTGGAGAGGAAGCTGAGAAAGTCCGTAACCTGTATATGCTCCAGTGGAGAAAGAAATTGGCGATTGACTTACACGGACTTGATTATGATCCTTAAATTTCTATAACTGAATATTTTTTGTATTTTTGTAAATTACAATATTTGTAAATGACTATAATTTTTGAATATATTTTTTGGGATTTTCTTGACCTGTCCACTTGTATATATATTGGTTCTGGATACTGGTAGGTTTTTCAGCAGGTTAACCTACTCATAAAAACTCAGGTCGGTTAAATGGTAGGTTAACCGACCTTTAACCTACCGTTAACAGACGTGGTCGGTTACTGGGTAGGTTAACCTACTACATATCAGGTAGGTTAAATGGTAGGTAAACCGACCTTTAACCTACCCGTTAACAGACATAGTCGGTTACTGGGTAGGTTAACCTACTACAGATTAGGTTGGTTAAAGGGTAGGTTAACCGACCAAGTCGATTTTTGAGGGTTTAAACGACTGAATAACCTAAACCCTAAAAAACCGACTAGGTAGGTTAACCTACCCCTTAACCAACCACTTTGGTTAATAGGTCGGTTAACCTACCTTTAACCTACCTATTAATCGACTTGATTAGTTAATAGTTATGGTTAACCTACTTAGTCGGTTATCAACTTTTGTGGATCGATTTTAAGTTTGACATGAACAATCGATTTTACCCATCGAGGCCTTACGTTGGCATCTTTATCAAATCTATTAAAATGTTCGATCAATTATTAAGTTCATTAAGTGTGACGTGAACAATCGATTTTACCAATCAAGGTCCTACTGTGGCTTCTTTATCAAATCTATTAAAATGTTTGATCAATTATTAAGTTCATTAAGTGTGACGTGAACAATCGATTTTACCAATCGAGGTCCTACTGTGGCATCTTTATCAAATCTATTAAAATGTTTGATCAATTCTTAAGTTCATTAAGTGTGTCATGAACAATCGATTTTCCCAATCTGAATCAACACAAGCAACTTTCTCAAATATGTCGCTAACGTTTGATAAATTATTAAATTCATTAAGTGTGAAATTGGACGAAGGATTTTACCAATCGAGGTCCTACGGTGGCATCTTTATCAAATCTATTAAAACGTTCGATCAATTATTAAGTTCATTAAGTGTGACGTGAACAATCGATTTTACCAATCGAGGTCCTACTGTGGCATCTGTATCAAATCTATTAAAATGTTTGATCAATTCTTAAGTTCATTAAGTGTGCCGTGAACAACTGATTTTCCCAATCTGAATCAACATTAGCAACTTTCTCAAATCTGTCGCTAACGTTTGATAAATTATTAAATTCATTAAGTGTGAAATTGGACGAAGGATTTTACCTATCGAGGTCTTATGTTGGCATCTTTCTCAAATTTATTACAACGTTTGATCAATTATTAAGTTCATTAAGTGTGACGTGAACAATCGATTTTACTAATCGGGATCAAGTTTAGCAACTTTTTCGAATCAATCTAAACGTTCGCTCAATTAGATCGAGTGTGACGTGTTCAATTAGATCAAGTGTGACGGTTAAGAGGTAGGTGTTAACCTACTTGTATAGGTCTAATTTGATTGTATATACTAGTAGGTTTTTCAACAGGTTAACCTACCTACTAACTGACGTGGTCTGTTACAAGGTAGGTTAACCTACCCCTTAACTGACCACTTTGGTTAATAGGTAGGTTAACCTACCTCTTGACCGACCTGGGTAGTTAATGGCTATGGTTAACCTACCTAGTCAAAACGTTTCAAACCTCATCCTAATTGGTTAACTGGTCGGTTAACCGACCATTTAACCGACCTGGTCAGTTAGAGGTCGGTTAACCTACCTATTAACCGACCAAATCGGTTCGGAGGTAGGTTAACCTACTACAGAACTGAATAGCATGCATATACGCTATTTGATCAGTATGGTAACCTTATAAATATGAACAATTAATACTACCACAATTACTATTCTATTGTTTTATTGGATAGTGGTACTCGATCATTACATTGTAGTTGGTTGTGCCCAGATGCACCACACCTACCACACTTACGTGTCGTAGAAAACTCTCCGATCGATGGTGTCCTGCTTTTGCGCTTACGTCCACTTTGTCTTGGTTTGATCAATGGTGGCAAGATATTCAACGTCCACCTAAGGTGTTCTGGAACCTCCCAATCAATTTCATTTGATAGAGGCATTATAGTATCAGAGTGTGCTGCTTTCCAAACGGTAGTAGTATAATATGGAGAGCACAAATCATATGCAGAATTCCCTGTCTGTCTTGAAGTAGCGATAGCCTGCTCACATGGAAACTTATCCAACAGAAACTGTCCACATGTGCAAGTTCTATCGATTAAGTTAACAACAAAATACTTGATTCCATTACCCACATCAAACATATATTTATCCATAGGATCCGCTACGAACTTCTTGGACAACTCAAGTTTATTCCGAATTTTTTCCTCCATTGCCAGGGTTAGTATACTTGTACAGTTTTCTGCATTGATGAGCCTCTTATAAAACCATTTTTGCAATTTGCACCTGATATACTCAACCAAAGCAAGTACTAGACACTCTGGAGCTTTTCTAAATACCGAGTTCAGGGACTCTGCATTATTTGACGTCATGATATTGTAACGGATCCCTGTAAAGTGTGACCTAGTCCAATGTTTATAGTCAGCCTCTTTTAAATAACCCCAAAGGTCGGGGTTCCTGCTAAGAATCTCATCCATATGTTTATTAAATTCTTCAAGTGCATATGCATATGCCGCTTTCTTAAATAATGACACCATCCCGGAGATGCGATACTTGGCCTTTATGTTGCTTTGTATATGGTATATGCAATGAGCGTCATGCACATTAGGAAAAACATCTCTTACACCCTTGAGTAGACTCCCATTCATGTCAGACATAAATACCAGATCTTCAATATCACCAATTATTGTCTTCAATTTTTCAAAAAACCATTTCCATGACTCATTATTCTCAGAATCTATTATGCCCCATGCGAGAGGATAGATTTGCATATTTCTATCTTGACATGTTGCCACTATCAGTGTACCTTCACATTTTTCTTTCAAGAATGTTCCGTCCACAGAAATTACTCATCGCATCGATGAGTGAAATCCTCGAATGCATGGTCCAACCGCCATAAAAAAGTACTTGAAGCGATGACTACTTGGATCGGTGTCAACACATACCACTGTGCCAGGATTAGATCTAACCAAATTGTGGGAATACACCGCCAATCTAGCATAGCTACCATCAGGTGAACCCATTAATATCTCTAAG
Source organism: Ligustrum vulgare (assembly GCA_963555705.1). Taxonomy (NCBI): domain Eukaryota; kingdom Viridiplantae; phylum Streptophyta; class Magnoliopsida; order Lamiales; family Oleaceae; genus Ligustrum; species Ligustrum vulgare. The sequence continues at coordinate 36,395,794 of OY743171.1, read as the reverse complement.
GCACGTTCTTTAGCCGTCCATGCTTTCTGATAGCTCATACTTACCCCAAACTCCCGACGAATGTCACTGATGATGTTTGCAGGTCTGTATTCTTGATTTGGATTTTGAAAATTATGCATGACATGTGTGCCGATAACCCATGACCTCGCTTGTCTATGATCATTTCTATGTATACCCTAAGAACAAGTATGTTCACGTACATAACGACGAACTTCAAAATAATCACACTCCTTGTACTTCGTAGCATGCAAACGCCATTTGCAACTGTCATCTATGCAAATAATTCTGTATGTACTCTTATTTGGTTTTTTAACTTTGAATTCAAAATTGTGCTTCAATGCAAGCAAATGAATGTGTTTTTGTAGATCTTTCTTGTTCTCAAACACCTGATGATCTTTCAAATCCTCTTCCTCAGAAATCACATGTGACGTATGAGCGTACCTTAAACTTGATCCAGCCTCAAATGTGTGGCTTGATGTGCTACCACATGCAGACAATGCAACAAGATCCTCATTAGTAAAACGAATTTCAGCTTCATTCCGTTGAACTAGTTCTTGTCCACATGTAGGTAAATTAACATTGTTCCCATTTTCCTCAATAGTGTCACCATTGTTGTTTCGAACAACCTCCAAATCATTCCAGTAATAATCTAAATCGCAGTTCCCATCATTGTCATCATCCAATCTCATCTCAGAATCTACATCATTACGGACCTCGTCTTCAAATTCATCATTAACTGTTACATGTTCATGTTCAACATGATCTACAACATGTCCGTGTTCAACTGTGTTTATTGTATGTTCAAGTTCAACATGATCTATAGCATGTTCATGTTCAACAATACTTGCTTCAAATTTACGTTCAATGAGATTCTTGCTCACAATTGTTACACAAAGGGGAGACTGACCTTTTCTGTTGAGTTTTAGGAGCCATTTCACTTGTCTATCTGAAGTAATCTTGACTGGTGGAACAGAAACTTGTGTATTATTATCAGGGAAAAGAAATTTCATCTCCAAAGTGTGTAAAGAATAATCAATATGAAGAAGCTCTTGTACATCATGATATAATTCTGTATACGTTGCATTTTTTGACAAAAAAATTGCTTCTGTTGCTTCTTCATTGCTCCAATTCCAATTCCATATCCATTTAGATTGATCATTCTTCACAAACTCACCATAGTAACAAATAGGAATTAATGTAGTATCATTCATATCTGCATTTAAAAAAATTGAAAAATGTTACGTGTTAACACCAGAATTCATTAAAGGAATTTTTTTTTTGAACAATTAAGCAAGCAGGTTAACAATTGGTCAGCAGACTGCAAAGTTGGTTAACAGACTTCACTCAGGTAGGTTAACAGACTTTATTGTTCGGTTAACCAACCTACTGCAAAGTTGGTTAACCGACTTCAATAAGGTAAGTTAACCGAATTCATTGGTCGGTTAACCAACCTACTGCAAAGTTGGTTAACCGACTTCACTAAGGTAGGTTAACCGACTTTATTGGTCGGTTAACCAACCTACTGCATAGGTCGGTTAACCTACTTCATGAGGTCGGTTAACTTATTTACTGTGTGTGTAAAATCATATACCCGCTGTCTAGAATGAGATTTTTGCAATGGATGAAGTTTACACTAAAAAATTCATCCCAAAACAAGCAAAACTCATATAAATACAATTTAAACAAATCAAAGCACCTCAAAATAAGATTAATTTTGGGATATCTTACCAATATCAAATGCATAAAACTTAGGGTTTTTGTCAACATTTGAGAAGATGATGAATAGTTATGTAACAAATCCAAAGAAGGAGTATATGAAGAAGATCACAGATAGTAAAACTGAGTTTATTATAATGTGGGTAGCTGAGGGGGAGGATCTTTGTTGATAGGACACGATTTTGAGAGAGAGATAGCCGTTGGTTTTTTTTGAGGATTTTTCTGTCCTTTTAAATTGTTAGGTAAGTTTGAAAATTTAACAAGATAACAAGGATAATTTAGTCTTTGTATAAGGATGGAGGCCATTTTAACTTATCAAACAAAAATTTGCCTTTTTGACTTAATACCTTTTGACCGTAGCCCTTTCAATAAATCCCCCGATAAAAAAGGAGATGGAGTTCAACTTCGTTAAATTTCATGATATGCATATATAGTTTTCTTACAAGAAACATAATCTCAATGACTCAATCAACCAAGCTCTTAGTATATATTTTCATTTGCATGGACTATAGTCGTGGGTAAAAATGGATCAAGATGCAAAAAAGGGGTCACAATTACATAGAACTGTTCGACAGTGTTTAAACTAGAGAGGGAGAGAGAGTTTATTTGAGTTTTCTAGGTAAAATGTGTGGTTAAAAATTGAAGAGAAAATGTGTGATTAAAAAATGATTTGAAAAATTGTATAATTTAATTTTTAGTTTAAACCACAGTTGTCGAACAGAGGTGAAAATATAGTTGAACAATGTTTATATATGCTTCTTAGCTTGTGTTCGGCAACTATTATAACACCTCATGATTGGTGTTATTTGTGTTTTCTAGGTACGATGTGTACTTAGAAATTGAAGAGAGAAACTATGTGTGGTTAAAAAATAATGTTGAAAATTGTGTTGATTATAATCAACACTTGCCGAATACATGCTTAAATTTTACTTGCACGGGACACGAAAGCTAGTCATCTATCTTCTATCTATATATAATACTCCATCCGTCCCAAAAAGATAGTCCTACGATTATTTTCACACGGATTAAGAAATTGTAATTAGTTTAGTTAGAGTATTAAATTTTATCAATATTTTTCATTTATACCCTTTACCTCTTATTTAATATTTCAAGTGGACTCACTCGTTTTCCACAAAAAAATTTAAAAATGCAATAGCTAAGTAGTGGTGTGTATTGTATCAAGATACATTAAATAAGGGTATATGTGAAAATGAAAAATTTAATACATACTCAATATGAAAACAAAACAATCTTTTTGAGATAGACAAAAATATTATACAGAACTATTTTTTTGGGATGAAGGATGTAATAGAATACATGCCAAAAAAGGAAAACATCAATTTCCTGCCAAAACTTCTTCCTAAATTTAGAAACTTTAAAGAATCTTTTAAGACAAGCTTAATTAATGCAGAAGCTTGCTATTGAAATGTTTCTTTTTCATTGTTTTGAAATATTGAAATGCACGCTTAAAAAAAAAAAAAAAAAGTATTGAAATGCATGGTGCATCTTTTTAAGAGTATGCATTGATAAATGAATTATCATTATAATTTGACTGCATGTGTCATAATTGATGGTATTCATTTTCTATCTATTAATAAATTCACGTTGTGCCCGATTTGGGTTCGCCACAAAAGCTTGGAGAAGACGACAGATTTTCGAAGCTCGGAGAAGACGTCTGATTTGCGAGAAGTCAGATCTTTGCATTTGCCCTATTATTTTGGTCATCCCGTAAACTGCATACAAATTAATGGCATCATAGTCTTCTCGCCATGTTTGGGTCAAGCTGATTATCACGTGTATTGTTACCGTAGGATTATTCTTTAAACTGTCACGTGTTTCGCGTCAAATCCAAACGACATCGTAAAAGCTTCCATAACGACCGGTAAAATAAGATTGCACAACTAATTAATAATTATTGGCCCTAGAGTTTTGACCCAGCCAATCACCAGGAAACAGCTGGAGCACAAAAATAACAGCATGAGGTACAATAGTGAAATCTCTTTTTATATTCCACCCTCATCTTTGGATAGCATATGACACTGAAATCAGGTGGTAGGAATAATTAGAAGAGATTTTATTTTCAAAGAATGAGGTCTCAGATTTGCAGATCTGCGAGGACTATTCTCTCTGCTGCTTCTAAGCAGACTTCTCGTTCCCTTTCTTCCGGTAATTTTGATTTTCTGAGAATTAACGTGATTTGCAATTTTAATGTGTAATTGGTAATGTCTGATCTGCTAAATATGAAAAAAGTTCACTTTCCATTTATTTTTGTAGCTTCTTTTTATATTTGAATCTTTTTGAGTTGTTTACTGCATTTTCATCGTGTTTTAGCCGCAAGGTTCAACTTTCAACTATATATTTCATCAAATTTAGTATCAAAGTTCACTAAAATTCTGATTTTAATGCTTTAGCTTCTGTATGATGTTGATTTTTTCAAATTCATTTCAATCTTTCACTCTTTAAATAAAATAATTTTGCATGTACATTCATAACTTTTCTAATTTTTAACGAAACATTTAAAAAATCAATTTTCAGAAAATCACTTCTCAAAAATCAACATCACCTGGATGTTTCTAGCATTTTCAATTTTCATTGTTCATAATTGTGTAATTAAGCGACTTCAGTTTCATGTAATGTCAAAGTTTTGATCCATAACTATTTATAGTTTGTTTCATAAAATTGAATCTTTGAAGTTTACTGCATTTTCATTATTTTCTAATGAAGTAATTAATTGATTTTATTTGACGTAATTTGACCTTTTTTATATACATTTTTTTATTATTTTTGAACCGTTTTTAGACGTTTTCTACATTTTTATTATTTATTAATAAGTAATTAATTGATTTCATTTTCATCTAATATAAGCTTTTTAATTACTAGCAAGATTAAAGTTAGATGTATTTTTAATGTGTAAGTAACTAAGGATGTGTTTGATACAGCTTGATTTGCCTGGAAAATGTCAAATCGTGAAAAATATTTTCCACCTTTTGCATTTGGTTGGTGTTTGGTAGACAAAATTTGCCTTGGAAAATGTTTTCTTAGGTACAATCATCTAAAGCACAACTACCTCATTTGCCTTGAAAATATTTTCTTACTTATTTGCTGAGAAAACATTTTCCACCTAAAGTGGAAAATTCTTTTGCGTCACGTTTGATCATTTTTGTTGTTGTTAATTGACTTATTTTTTTCTAGAAATTAACATTATTATTATCAAGTACAAATGAATGAAAAATTTAAAAAAAAAATTAATTAATTAAAATAGTTAAATTTTGATTTATTTACCACGGAGAATAATGTCAATCAAACAACAAAATTAGGAAAATCTCCCATTTTTTCACCTGGAAAATTAATAAAATCAAACACTTCCAATTGATATTTTCCAGGCAAATCAATTCTTAGAAAATATTTTCTTACCATTTATTTTCCATCTTTTCAATCAAACACGGCCTAAGTGTTCTCGGGAAATGTTTGATCGGCTAAATATGAATTTTTTTTTTTAATATTTCTTTCTTTCCATATTTTTCATTTTGTTTTTTTTATTAATTGAAGATGTTTAACCCATTTTTATTTAGTTTTAGTTAAGTAATTAATTGAATTCAGTTTTACGCAATTCAAGGTTTTTTTTTCATAATAATAGGCAAAATAAAATTTATCTATTTAGTTTAAATAATGATATTCCCCACTGTTAGCACCAACTCATTGGTTGGTGCGGAGGTGCAGTTTAACTTTAGCACTTTACATATTTACACCAATGAATTGGTGTCACATCCCTTCGGGACACAACTCTAACCTTACTCGTGTAGTTTTTCCTTTTATTATGCCTTTAATCATGGGACTAGCATGCTGGTATTACTTTGATACACACATTTTGTTAAGTGCTTTGACGACTTTTTATTTAACTAATTTTATGGTATGTTATAAGCCTACTGGAGTTTCTAACAAAAATAAATAAGCTTAAAATTGTATAGTTCATTAAAAAAACCTTAAGAGGAAAAGTTATCTATCTTTGTAATGGAAGGAGGACGAGCAGCGGCTGCAGCTCTCACGTGTAGAGGAAGAGTGTCAGCTCTATCTTCATATGGTACATCTGAATCAGGAAATGCATGTAAGGGTTGGGTTTCTGGAGTTCTTACTCTTCCTGCAGCAGGTATATCAAACAACTCTTCCCTCTTTATTATGCTTTTAAACAAGTGAAATCTCAAAAAACAAGTACCTTCTGTTAGCAAGTGTTTGGTAAATGGCACAATTTCTCAAATCACTTTTAAATCACACACATTTTCTCTATCTAATTTTCAACTATACATTTTACCTCAAAATCATAAATAAACTAGTTTATAAACAATACCGTGTTTCGAGCTCAAAATCTTCCTAGCCTTACCCGTCCCACTGCTTCTTCCTGATCTTTTGTTTGAATCTTAGCTTACATGCTTCAGGAGCAAGAGGCACATGCTGCCGAGGTACTTCAGTTTACCCCGCCTAACTTTTTCATATTGACATCATTGTCCATTCTTTTTCTCTGTTGGTTGACAATGCAATTTTTCTTGTTTGTGAAGATGGAGCGCACTTTTATTGCCATCAAGCCAGATGGAGTGCAAAGAGGACTGGTACTATTCTGCCAAAGTTTATTGCCTCTGTTTAGTAAAAGTTTTTTTTTTTATAAATAAAGAATATGATGCTTTCGAGGTAACATATGTGGTCGAAAAATGATTTTGAGAAATGTGTGAAAGTAGTTTGGGGGAATGTGTTGTTTATAAACTAGTTTAGCACCTTTATGCAGATACCATAATGACTAGCTTGATAAAACTGCAAACTTCATAAAAATGTTTCTGCATTCTTCGATTATATACTCTAGTCTTGGATCTTCTTTTCTTTTGGGCTTGCTGCTGGGTTGGCAACATATTTGTATTAACACGTTCTATATCTGCACGATCTCTCTCTGAGAAAGTTTGAATGGGTGGTGACAGATTTCTGAAATCATATCTCGCTTTGAGCGGAAAGGTTATAAGCTCGTCGCCATCAAGATTTTGGTTCCTTCAAAGGATTTTTCCCAGAAGCATTATCATGATCTGAAGGAGAGACCATTCTTTAATGGTTTGTGTGATTTTCTTAGCTCAGGACCTGTCGTTGCAATGGTTAGAAGAGTTCAACTGAATCTGCTTCCTTCACATTATTCTTTAGGGAACTGAGTTCAATTTTTTACTTCTTCAGGTTTGGGAAGGTGAAGGAGTAATAAAATATGGTCGTAAACTTATTGGAGCTACAGATCCCCAGAAATCAGAACCCGGAACCATCCGAGGGGACTTGGCTGTTGTGGTTGGAAGGTAAGTTCTTTCTCTCAGAATTGGTATTGTTTGGAAAGAGTTTTTTGAAATGAAAAACGATTTGATTTTTAGGAGAATAGATGATTGAGATTTGGTTGAAAAGTCAAATATTGTGAGCTTTAACTTTTAATGGATTATTGAGATTGAGTACGGTAGAAATTTTTTTAAAGGGAATCAAACAAGGGCTAAATGATTAAGTAAAAAAAAAAAAAAAAAAAATTGCGCTATAAATTGTTTTGTGCTGGTTCAACGTTAATGATTATATCTCATCAGTATGATAATTCTCCGCTTCCAGAAATATAATCCATGGCAGTGATGGCCCAGAGACAGCCAAGGATGAAATCAAACTATGGTTTAAACCCGAAGAGTTGGTAAGTTACACGAACAACGCTGAGAAGTGGATCTATGGAGTCAACTGACGGCATTTTTTCTCCATTTTTTTTTTCAAGAGTGGGTACTTAGAAACAAAATTATCAGAATAATGTCAGTTTCGATTAACAACATTATTCCGTTGGCAAACTACATGCGAAGCTTAATCAGTTGAGTAATGTACCGCACACTTGTCCGTCTTGATTATGAAATTTTATCCCCTTTGTAATAATATGGTTACCCTTCTCTATTTCACAAGGCATTTTCAGTTAATAGCTAACTGTACTTTTTTTTTTTTCTGCAAGTTCTATGATGTTTATTTTTACTCGTTTTGATCGTTGGAGAACATGTTATGGTATTGTTTGTGTTGACGGTTGAAATATGAAATATTCCAAATCAGCAAAAAATAAGTGGATGTTAGTTATGTAATCGAAAATTATATGTGAAAGAGGTGGACCTCAGGTTGTAATGGATGATCTGGACTCCACGTAAGTAATAAAAGATAGTTTGAAAGAGGTGGATCCCAGATCGTGTGAATGACCTGGACTCCATGTATGATTTCTTGTATCAATATAGTTTTGGCTTTAAATAGCCAAAGTTGGGGATCCTTTTGTGAGCTACCCTCTCCTATATTTATAGGGAGAATGGGGTGAGCTAGCTTATTACAATACCTGACTATCTGACATAAGTACATAACTGAACTATTTGAGTTCTTACATAATGCAAGGTAGTTGAGTTTTACTTAATCTAACAACTATTATGTCTGAATAACTGTCTTAACTAACGTGTAAGAAGGTAGTTGGTCTTGTTTCGCCTGAGCAGTTACCGACCTCACTGGACCACATCGGAAATATCTTTGGCAACCGACCTCACTGGACCACATCGGAAATATCTTTGGCATCCGACCTCACTGGACCACATCGAAAATATCTTTGGCAACCGACCTCACTGGACCACATCGAAAATATCTTTGGCAACTGACCTCACTGGACCACATCAGTTAGGATATCATTACGGGTCATCATGGCAGGTCTGTATTGGACTTTTCGGCTGACGTCGTCACATCGTCACTAAAATTGGACTACTTAATCAACAATTGCCCCTAGGTGTGGTTCTGAAAGGATTTCTGATCCGCGCCTACTGAAATTTTTGAGGATTAATGTTAAAATAAACCATAATGATGTTGCCACGTGTCTTAGTTTTAGACGCCTAGGTCTGACAATGCCAGTAGAAAGCCGTCAACCATCATTTCCTTTGAGGGGCTCTAGGAGTCTCTTCAAATTCTGTACTGGTAATTAATGACGTCTTTATATATAAGGGACCCTTAGGCGTTTTTTCCCTTCACAATTTCTTCAAAACACTCTATAAGATTCTGATTGTTTTCCGACGTGACCCTTTGTTCGGCTGGTTTAGTTCACGACCTGGAGTCCAGATATGTTTTCCTTTCCAGGTATTCCTTATCCTTGAAAAAACATGAGTAACTCCGGCAGTGATAGTGAGGCTACTAGGAATGACTCTTGGGGTGAGGGAAATGAGGAGTCCAGTCCAAACTTAGAGTCTAAGTCGAGTGGGTCAGACGTGAGCGTATCTAATCTGAGAGACGTACCCCGTGAGGTGCAACCACTTAGGTCTGCTAACCCTTCCTTTATTCTTCGACCTGTTCCCCCTCCCCTAAGAAATTCTGATAGAGTTGGCCTGTCTAGTTCCACTTCGATATTCTGGCAGGTCGGGTTTCACCCTTTCATTGTTTCCGAGTCCGACCTAGATGAATGGCGCTATAGGTTTAGGATCCCAGACTCGGTGCTATTTTTCTTGCCCAGGAGTGATGAGCGGGCTGATGAACCCCCTGAGGGTTGTGTGGCTGTGAACAAAATGATGCTAGAAGCAGGCCTTAGATTCCCGTTATCCCGCACCATAACTAATTACCTACGGTACTAGGGTCTGGCCCCTTCCCAGATCACTCCTAATGGGTGGAGGGTGATAATAGGTTTTTTAGTCATCTGGAGAAAATTAGGGTTACCTCCACCCCGTGCCAGTGAGTTCGGTTTTGTTTACCAGCTCCGATCTGATGGGAAGGACTCCGGCTGGTATTATATAATGGTCCGACCCCGAACTGGCGGGAATTTGATAGAGGAGCTTCCAGATTCCATTAAAGGGTGGAGGGATCAGTGGTTTTACGTCGGTGGCGGGTGGCAAACTTTGGAGCGGACTGAGGATCTGGACTACATTGTTCCCACCCATTACAAACCTTACTGTATGTCTCAGACCTCATTCTTCAATTTTGAACTGCCTCTTCTAATATTAATTATCTCTTTTGTATTTCAGGTCCTTCTAATCCTTCCAAGTCCTTAGCATTTGAAGAACAATTGCAAAGGGCACGTAACCTAGACCGGCGTGACAGAGACTTCAGAGAATTGATTATTGAAGAGAACCTGTTCAGGGCAGGGCTCACTATCGTACACCTGGCTACTTCTTTCCTACCTCCTCCACGTCGTAAGTAGTTGTTATGCCGAGCTTGTACCTTTCCCTTTAATTATACTACTTACTTGGTTTTCTTTGCAGAACCGAACAAGTCAAAAAGAAGAAACATGCCTCCTTTAGACCGAAGCGCATTCGTCGGTAAGAAGAGGAGACCCACAACTGGTGGGAAAACTCTCCCTCCTGGCATGAGGCCCACTCCCAGGTCTGGTCAGACCAGCGGGGCTCCAAGTTCCATTCCAAGTCCTTTCAGATATTCCCACGGTAAACGGAAGATGGTCGAAGAAGAAATGACAGCTCCACCCCCCCGTCTGCTGATCCGATCATAGTCTCAGATACCCACCCTCCGAAAATGCAGACCAGTCTGGCCTGCGGGGTGCCTCTGATCTGCCACCACCGGTGTTTGCAGCTGCCGATCCGGCTGATTTCTCCTACTTCGGCATCCATAAGGCCCGGGCTATGGAGATGGCCAAATTGAAGGGCAAGCTCCCCAAAGCACTGAGGGATGTTCGGTCCCATAAATGTTCGGGGTCGAATTCTTTGAAAGTCCTCCCAAGCTGTGTCCACAACTCGGTTGACATAGTGGTGCGGACTTGGGACAAGAAGAAAGAAGCCATGGCCGCCGAGATGGACCTGCTCAATGCTGCCCATGCCACCTCTGCTTTCCTTGGCCTTGCTCAAAATTATGTATCCCATGTTCGAGCTAAGGCCCATGCGCAAACAGAGCTGCATGACGAACTAATGCGTCAAAGCATTGTGGTGAAGGATCAGAACCACGCACTGGGCTGGAGAGGAATAGATTGGCTGGGGCCAAAAAGGAGCTTGAGCTGAAGTGCGAGAGCCTGGAACAGAGAAATGGTCTGCTTCTGTCCGAGCTGGAGAAGATACAACAGGAAAATGCTGAGTTAAAGGCTAAGGCAGCAGCGGACCAGCAAGCCAAAGAGGGGGCCATGGTGGAGCTTGATCTGCTTAGGAAGGATCTTGCACAGGCCAGATCGGATATAAGTTCTGCAGTTGATGCTTACAAGGAGTCCAAGGAATACGAGGTGGATCATACCGATACCTACATCATGGCATTGGAAGATGCCGTAAAAAGGTTTCAGGAGCTCCATCCCGAATTCAACGCGGACCAGTTGAAGGCAGAGTTGGAGAAGCTTAGGAAGGATCAGGCTGTGGCCATCGCTGAGCTTGACCGGAGTGAGGCCCCTGCGGTTGAGTGAATTTGTATAAGTGACTTTGGTTGTCTTTAGGGCTAGTCTGACCCAGTTTTGACATGAATGAAATTAGTTGTTATGATTATTTTCCACACTATTTTTAATAACGACTGTCAGATCTGATTGTGTGCTAAGCCTTATGTTCGATTCTGAAATAAACTCACGAATGTAGGACTTTCAGTCCGGGATGCCTTAAACCATTATCTACCCGTTTCGGACCTGGATTAAATATATGTACTGGCCAACTAGCTCGCCCCTGGTTTCACTTAAGATCTTAGAAGCTCACGGCCTTTGGTGGGAAGATCTGATAAACGTTTTGCTTAAGGTCTTAAGGAGTTTCGTAATTCCATTGTGGCAGGCCTGATGAGCCTTTAGCTTAAGGTCCTAAGGAATTCGTAAACTCCGTTATGGCAGACCTGATGGGCACGTGGCCTATTTTTATCAAGAACACTTGCAAATTTAGATGAGCCTTTAGCTTAAGGTCCTAAGGAGTTCGTAAACTCCGTTGTAGCAGGCCTGATGAGCATTTAGCTTAAGGTCCTAAGGAATTCGTAAACTCCGTTATGGCAGACCTGATGGGCACGTGGCCTATTTTTATCAAGAACACTTGTAAATTTAGATGAGCCTTTAGCTTAAGGTCCTAAGGAGTTCGTAAACTCCGTTGTGGCAGGCCTGATGAGCATTTAGCTTAAGGTCCTAAGGAATTCGTAAACTCCGTTATGGCAGACCTGATGGGCACGTGGCCTATTTTTATCAAGAACACTTGCAAATTTAGATGAGTCTTTAGCTTAAGGTCCTAAGGAGTTCGTAAACTCCGTTGTGGCAGGCCTGATGAGCATTTAGCTTAAGGTCCTAAGCAATTCGTAAACTCCGTTATGGCAGACCTGATGGGCACATGGCCTATTTTTATCAAGAATACTTGCAAATTTTGTAAAATGAATTTATTCCACAGAATATCTCAAGACACATAGACCATTACATTTCTAGTTACAATCATTGATAGTACTTTTTCAGATGTTCCGCATTCCATGGGTGTTGTAAAGGTTTTCCCTCTAAAGTTTCTATTTCATATGCCCCATTTTGCAAGGTTTTTTTTAATCCTGTAAGGTCCTTCCCAAGATGGGCCAAGCGAGCCAGATTGAGCATCCCTTGTGGCTAAAAACACTTTCCTGAGTACCAAATCTCCCGCGTGGAACTTTCGGCTCCTCACTTTAGAATTATAGTACCTAGTGCTTCTCTGTTTGTAGCAAGCATTCTTGAGATCTGAGTTTAACCTCCTCTCCTCAATCAGGTCCAATGTGAACCGTAGAATTTCAGAATTTGTTCCTTCTCCAAAATATTGGGTTCGGCCAGAGGGGATTCCCATCTCAACAGGGATCTCGGCTTCAGATCCGAAAGTGAGGGCAAAAGGAGTTTCTCTCGTTGCTGTTCTGCATGTTGTCCTATAAGACCATAGCACCGCAGGTAGTTCATCGGCCCATGCCCCTTTCAATTCATCCAATTTGGTCTTCAGTGTGTGCTTGATAATTTTATTAATTGCTTCCACCTGTCCGTTTGCTTGTGGATGGCACGGGGTAGAGAAATGATTCTTAATTTTCAGTTCTTCACAAAATGACTTGAACTTTGCATTGTCAAATTGTCTCCCGTTGTCAGTGACTATCGAATGAGGAATACCAAACCTGCAGATGATTGACTTCCATATGAAGTCCGTTGTCTTTTGTTCAGTGATTTTCGCTAAGGCCTCTGCTTCAACCCATTTTGTGAAATAGTCTACTGCCACTATTACGTATTTTGTTGATCCTCTTCCTGTTGGCAACGGTCCAATCAAATCTATGCCCCACTTTGCGAATGGCCAAGGTGCTATGACTGAAGTCAGGTCTTCCGGGGGAGACCTGATCATTGGGGCGAATCTCTGACACTTGTCGCACATCTTCACGAATTCCATGGCATCTCTTTTGATGGACGGCCAGAAGTATCCTTGTCTTAGGATCTTGAATGCTAGGGATTGTCCTCCCGTATGGTTGCCACACACTCCTCCATGTATTTCCTTCATAACATATAGGGCTTCCTCTTCATTCAAGCATCTGAGTAATGGGAGGGAAAAACCTCGTTTGTATAGCACATCGTCTATCAGAGTATATTTGGCGGATCTGATTCTGAGTTTTCGAGCGTCGTCCTTGCTCTGGGGCATTACTCCTTCCTTTAAGTGCTGGATGATTTCATCCATCCAGCTCTTACTTGTGTCTACTGCCATCGTTAATACCTTCACTTCCACTAAGGCTGAGTTTTGGACCCTTCCAATAGGTACACTGTCTAAGGTCTCGGCTCATTTGCTAGTGGCTAGCCTATCCAGAGCATCTGCCTGACTGTTTTGGGTTCTTGGTATCTGTGCGATATCCACATGGATGAACTTTTCCAATTCTTTCTTGGCCACCTTGTGATAAAATACCATTTTCTCTTCTTTCGTGTTGTAGCTCTCTCGGATTTGGTTCACAACTAACTGGGAGTCACTGTGTACAGTCACCCTGGTTATTCCCAATCCTCTTGCCATTTTGAGACCTGCAATGAAGGCTTCATATTCCGCCTCATTATTGGTTGCTGGGAACTCGAAGCGGAGGGACTGGCAATATAATAATTTCTCGGGGCTGACTAGGACAATTCCAGCTCTTGCACAATTTTCATTTGACGACCCATCGACATACAGGGACCAAAGTTCGTCTCGGTCGGGTGGGTCTATTTCTTTGTGGAATTCAGCTATGAAGTCGGCCAGTGCTTGTCCCTTAATTGCAGTCCTTGCTTTGTATGTGATGTCGAATTGTCCCAGTTCTACGGCCCACTTCATCAATCTTCCCGAAGTGTCCGGCTTCTGTAAGGTTTGACGCAATGGATAGTTAGTTAGCACTTCCAGTGAATGCTCCAGGAAGTAAGGCCTCAATTTCCTCGAACTCATAATTAACGCTAGTACTAGTTTCTCCATAGGCGGATATCGCAATTCTGCATCTTTCAGGACCTGACTGACATAGTAGACGGGGTGCTGAACACCATGATCCGTCCTAATCAGAACTGAACTAATAGACCTCGCTGACACTGCTAGATATAATTCTAACGTCTCTCCCGCTACTGGCTTGGAGAGTAGGGGAGGCGAGGCCTATTGCGTTTTTAGGTTTTCGAAGGCTTTCTGACATTGCTCTGTCCATTGGAAGTTCTTTCCCATTTTTAGCGCCTCGAAGAATGGTCCACACTTATCTGTCGATTTTGAGACGAATCGGTTCAAAGCTGCTATTCTTCCCGTCAAACTCTGGATTCCTCTTATGTTGGTTGGGGCTTTCATGTCAATCAGGGCTTTGATTTTTTTCGGGTTCGCTTCGATCCCTCTTTGATGTACCATGTATCCCAAGAACTTCCCGGATCCTACTCCAAAAGAACACTTTTGCGGGTTTAGCTTCATTTTTTAATGTCTGAGAACGGTGAACATTTCAGCCAGGTGTTGAACGTGGTCTGATGATTTTATGCTCTTTACCAACATGTCATCCACGTATACTTCCATAGTTTTACCGATCTGCTTTGCAAACATTCTATTGACCAGTCTCTGGTAGGTTGCTCCTGCATTCTTCAACCCGAATGGCATCATCTTGTAACAGTACAGACCCCTATCTGTAATGAATGATGTGTGCTCTTCATCTGGGCCGTACATGGGAATCTGGTTGTAGCCTGAATAGGCATCCATGAAGCTTAACAGCTCATGCCCGGCCGTGGCGTCCACCATTTGATCTATGCGTGGAAGTGGAAAACAATCTTTTGGGCAAGCTCTGTTCAGGTCTGTGAAATCTATACAGAGTCTCCAGGATTTGTTGTTCTTCCGCACGAGGACTGGATTGGACACCCATTCTGGATACCTGGCCTCCCGTATAAATCCATTCCCCAATAACTTCAGGATCTCATTTGCGAGAGCTTCATACCTTTCCCTGTTTAGTGGACGACGCTTCTGTTTTTTCGGTTTCGCTCCATGACCAATGTTGAGCTTGTGACAGGCCAGATGCGTTGGTATCCCATCCATGTCAGCATGAGTCCAAGCAAAAACATCTTTATTTTTTCTCAAAAAGTTTACAAGTTCAGATCTCACCGGCTCCTGAAGGTCCTTCCCAATTTTCAACTGCAAATCAGGCTTGTTTGGGTCCACGGTTATCAATGTCAAGTCCTCCACTGGCCCAGTCTTGGTTTCATTTTGGTCCAGGCGAGGATCCAATGTTTGGATCTCTTCAACTGGGTCTTTCATCTGGACCACCTCCACTTACTGTGCCTGGCATGGGCAGAAACTACGATTGCATTCTTGGGCCATCCTCTGATCTCCCTTTACTACTCCTACCCCACTGGAAGTGGGAAACTTCATCACATAGTGGTATATTGAGGTGGCAGCCTTCAGTTCGTGTAACATAGGCCTTCCTAGGATTGCATTATAGTTGGACGGTATGTTTGCTACGACAAAGTCTGCTATTACTCATCTAGTGCATGGAGGGGTCCCCAGTTCTATCATCAGGGCAATCTGACCTAGCGGTGTGATGTAGTCTCCGGTGAAACCTTGTAGTTTCGTTGTGTAAGGACTTAGGTGTCGTTCTTCCACTCCCATTTGGAGGCAGGTCTTCCAGTATAAGATGTTCACATCGCTCCCGTTATCCACCAAAGTACGATGGATTTTCACCTCCGATACCGGCATGATTATGATCAAGGCATCCGCGTGTGGTTGAAGGACTCCTTCAGCATCTCTTTCATCAAAACTGAAAGATTCGTCCTCTTTGACAAGTATCGGAGCCCTTGCGGATAGAATCTGATCGCTATTCCGAGCATCCCTGATGTACTGACGCCTCTGCCTTTTGGATCCTTCTTGGATTTGGCTTCCGCCTACCAGCATTCGGATTTCAGCCGTAGGTATGTCCCCGATTTCCAGTTGACTTTGCTTCTCTTGATCCTTTTGAGATTTTCCTGTATACTCCTTCAGATGGCCTGCCTTAATCAATTTCTCAAGCTCTATCCTCAAGTCTTTACAGTAATCTGTGTCATGGCCCGCCGATCGGTGGTACCTGCAGTACCTGGACTGATTAAGTTCGAATGAGCTGGTTCTTAACGGCCGGGGCTGCAGTAGCAAGTTCCGATCCTTAATGCTCATGAATATGGTCTCAGGTCTGGCTTTCTGGAGGTCTACTGGTGAAGGAGCTGATAAATGGGGGCGAAAACTCCCGAGACCCCGAAAGTCCCGTTTCTTTTCGTGGCTGTACCTGTCACCCTTCTATGCTTCCTTCTCCTTCCCTTTAGATCTTTCTTGATCTTTTGCTTCTCCCTTGTCTTCCCTCCTGCTGGCTTTCGCCTCTTCAGCTCCAATGGCTCTGTCTGCTCTTGTAAGAAATTATCGAAAGGTCTTTGGCCCCTCTTCGTGTACTGTCCACCAGAACCGGGATTCCAGCCATATGCCTGATGTTACTGCCATAAGGAACGCGTCGTCTGACACTTTGTCCGTATCCATGATTTGTTTGTTGAACCGGTCTAGATAACTCTTCAACGACTCAGTTCTTCCTTGCTTGATGGTTACCAGCTGTTCCTTGGGGGTAGTCCTTGTCTTTGCAGCCATGAAGTTATAGAGGAACTGAGAAGACATATCTTTCCAATTTGATATGGAGTGGTCTGGTAGAGTACGTAACCACCTCTGAGCCATGTCCCCTAGAGTGAGAGGAAAAGTTCTACACATGATGGCATCGCTCACACCTTGTAATTCCATCCAGGAAACATATCGGTCTATATGGGCCACTGGGTCAGTCGTCCCATCGTAGCTGGGTATCTGCGGAACCTTGTTCTTGCTAGGTAACGTCTCTTTCAGGATCTCTTTTGAAAATGGGGTGATCCTGGAGGTCGTATACTTGTCATCCTGGCCGTCCTTTTTCTGTTGGTCCTCCAGATCACTGAGTTGTTTCCTCAGCGCGTTGAGTTCTTCTCGGTTTCCTCTTTCATCATAGGATGGATCACTGAGATTCAAAGTGGATGCGTTCTTGGTAGGAGCTTTGAAGTTCCTACCTCGAGTCCGTGTGGGCTCATTATATGGGCTACGTGCGGATCTTTCTGAGTAGTTCGACGTTGCAGGTTTTCTGCTTATTCCCTGTGTTGGGCCCTCCCTTGCGGGGGCCGTGCGATCCGGGCCTAATCTGTTGAACACGCTGTTAGTCCTTTTAGGCGATCCCCTTCGTGGAGTGCGGGAATTGCTCTCTCCAGTAGAACTTTCAGACTTGTCGGGTATATAGTTGAGTTTTCGACGGACTCGTTGGTTATCGGGGGGGTGATGAGGTGATACCGGAATAGTATAAGGGGCCTGAATGTTCCCCGGTGGTTGATGTTGCATCTTTTCTACTGCTTGTGTCAAATTCCGCAATTGACGCATTACCTCAACCATTTGGGAGTCTGAGCAAGGCCTGACTTCCTGGTCGACCTCCATCCTTGTACCCCCCTGCGCATCCGGTTTCTTTCCATGGTTGCTTCATGAACCTCGTTCATCCATGTTACCTAAAGAGAGAGGATGTGAAGTATTTGAATGAGCTGGTGTAATGGACTGCTATTCTATCACAAAGTGGGCCCTCCTTCTAGCGCCAATTGTTGACGGTTGAAATATGAAATATTCCAAGTCAGCAAGAAATAAGTGGATGTTAGTTATGTAATCAAAAATTATATGTGAAAGAGGTGGACCTTAGGTTGTAATGGATGACCTGGACTCCACGTAAGTAATAAAAGATGGTTTGAAAGAGGTGGATCCCAGATCGTGTAAATGACCTGGACTCCACGTATGATTTCTTGTATCAATATAGTTTTGGCTTTAAATAGCCAAAGTTGGGGATCCTTTTGTGAGCTACCCTCTCCTATATTTATAGGGAGAATGGGGTGAGCTGGCTTATTACAATACCTGACTATCTGACATAAGTACATAACTGAACTATTTGAGTTCTTACATAATGCAAGGTAGTTGAGTTTTACTTAATCTAACAACCATTATGTCTGAATAACTGTCTTAACTAACGTGTAAGAAGGTAGTTGGTCTTGTTTCGCCTGAGCAGTTACCGACCTCACTGGACCACATCGGAAATATCTTTGGCAACCGACCTCACTGGACCACATCGGAAATATCTTTGGCATCCGACCTCACTGGACCACATCGGAAATATCTTTGGCAACCGACCTCGCTGGACCACATTGGAAATATCTTTGGTCACCGACCTCACTGGACCACATCGGAAATATCTTTGGCAACCGACCTCACTGGACCACATCGGAAATATCTTTGGCAACTGACCTCACTGGACCACATCAATTAGGATATCATTACGGGTCATCATGGCAGGTCTGTATTGGACTTTTCGGCTGATGTCGTCATATCGTCACTAAAATTGGACTACTTATCAACAATTGCCCCTAGGTGTGGTTCTGAAAGGATTTCTGATCCGCGCCTACTGAAATTTTTGAGGATTAATGTTAAAATAAGCCATAATGATGTTGCCACGTGTCTTAGTTTTAGACGCCTAGGTCTGACAATGCCAGTAGAAAGCCGTCAACCATCATTTCCTTTGAGGGGCTCTAGGAGTCTCTTCAAATTCTGTACTAGTAATTAATGACGTCTTTATATATAAGGGACCCTTAGGCGTTTTTTCTTTGGAAACTAACCTCACTGGACCACATCAGTTAGGATATCATTACGGGTCATCATGGCAGGTCTGTATTGGACTTTTCGGCTGACGTCGTCACATCGTCACTAAAATTGGACTACTTATCAACAGTTTGTTTCAGCCAAACAAAAGCAAGAGGTCAGGATTTGAGCTGAGCACATTAATTGACTTTTTCATTGATGCCCATCAATAGGATAAGAAACTATTGAACAATTTTGAAGTTTGTCCAAAATGATGTTTTGTAATCTAGTCCCTACTCTTTGGATGGAAAAACCTTTGGGAGTTCTTTATTCGTTAAGGACTAATCGATTCATACTGTTTAGATTGATTGAACGTAAAAAGTTATTTGCATTTAAAGGCATCCATTTGGTAAACCAAATTAATTGATTTATAAACCACTTTATAAACTAAACAATTTCTCAAATCACTTTTTCTTCTCCAGTTTTCAACCACTATTTTTTTACCTAAAAATCATAAATAAATCAGTTTATAAATCAGACAGTGTTACTAAATAAAGGTGAACTTGTCCAAATATTTCAACAATGCTTTTTTGTCTTGATCTTGATTTCCTTATGAAATGAATTTTATTATATTTTGAGGACTTTGCTTCTTCGTGACGGGTATAGTTGCTTTTGTTACATGTGAATGGGGATTTATGAGAGGAGAATCTTTATTCAAATATCTACTCCAAATGTGCATATGTTGTAATCATAACTAAATTTATATGGACGGTGAACCAGGTCGGAATGCGACTCTCTTTCAGGATTAATAGAGCGAAACTTGGACCATTGAGTCATAAAAAAATATAGAAAACTTTTAAAAGTCCGATCTTTTGGGCATAGCTGTGACGACCCGAATTCTCGACCATTCGAGTGCCACTAAAAGTGACTCATATCATATTATCTAGACTTAAATAGTAATGTAAAATTATTCAAAAGAATAATTAGAATCCCATAATTTAATTTGTGAATAAAAATAGAACATAATTTTCTTACATAAAGTTCAACATAATTATCTCATCAATCTTAACCACTTTTGCCACTTCCATGTTGACCGCCTCGAACCTTCAATTATCTGAAAATGGTAAATATCGTGGAGTGAGATTTATAAAATCCCAGTAAGTATACCAAGCATAATTTTCTTTTGAAAGCATATGGATCATTTTCATCATAACATAGGATAGGATCGAAATCCTCATAAACATAGAGAGACACAAGAATTTTACCGAACTTAGATGGCAAGAATTCTTATGTGTAGCGCTACTAAACTCCGGTCCCCTTAGCATAATCATAAACATATCATATGGGACCAATAGCAATCTTGTGAGATTGATTTCATAGCAATGATCCAAACATTTTCGTAAAAACATAAGGTATATCTAATTTTCATAAAAACATACTTACTTTTCTTAAAAATATAAGGTATTTTACTTTTCATAAAAACATAAGGTGTATTTACCTTTCATAAAAAACATACTTACTTTTCATAAAAACATAAGGTAATACCTTTCATAAAAACATACTTACTTTTCATAAAAACTTAAAGTATATTTACATTTCATAACAACATACTTAATTTTCATAAAAACATAAGATATACTTACTTGTCATAAAAACATACTTACTTTTCATAAAAACATAAGGTGTATTTACCTTTCATAAAAAACATACTTACTTTTCATAAAAACATAAGATATACTTACTTGTCATAAAAACATACTTACTTTTCATAAAAACATAAGGTGTATTTACCTTTCATAAAAACATACTTACTTTTCATAAAAACATAAGATATACTTACTTGTCATAAAAACATACTTACTTTTCATAAAAACATAAGGTGTATTTACCTTTCATAAAAACATACTTACTTTTCATAAAAACATAAGATATACTTACTTGTCATAAAAACATACTTACTTTTCATAAAAACATAAGGTGTATTTACCTTTCATAAAAACATACTTACTTTTCATAAAAACATAAGATATACTTACTTGTCATAAAAACATACTTACTTTTCATAAAAACATAAGGTGTATTTACCTTTCATAAAAACATACTTACTTTTCATAAAAACATAAGATATACTTACTTGTCATAAAAACATACTTACTTTTCATAAAAACATAAGGTGTATTTACCTTTCATAAAAACATACTTACTTTTCATAAAAAACATAAGATATACTTACTTGTCATAAAAACATACTTACTTTTCATATAAACATAAGATATACTTACTTGTCATAAAAACATACTTACTTTTCATAAAAACATAAGATATACTTACTTGTCATAAAAACATACTTACTTTTCATAAAAACATAAGGTGTATTTACCTTTCATAAAAACATACTTACTTTTCATAAAAACATAAGATATACTTACTTGTCATAAAAACATACTTACTTTTCATAAAAACATAAGGTGTATTTACCTTTCATAAAAACATACTTACTTTTCATAAAAACATAAGATATACTTACTTGTCATAAAAACATACTTACTTTTCATAAAAACATAAGGTGTATTTACCTTTCATAAAAACATACTTACTTTTCATAAAAACATAAGATATACTTACTTGTCATAAAAACATACTTACTTTTCATAAAAACATAAGATATACTTACTTGTCATAAAAACATACTTACTTTTCATAAAAACATAAGATATACTTACTTGTCATAAAAACATACTTACTTTTCATAAAAACATAAGATATACTTACCTTTTAAAAGATTAAAATGAAGTGTAGTAGTAAATGGACCAAAACTTTCTTGACCACCTTGAATTTCTCTTACTTGTGGATTTTGTCAAGAGATTGGAAATAAGTGTATATGTGTAGAGTTGTGTGTAAAAGAGATGGGTTTAAATAGATGTATAAAGTTGGCATATTGTAAACATAATCATTCAATTCTATTAATTTTAACACATCCTTTTCTTAAAGTAAAGCACCATTCATATACTTTTCCATATTTATACAAATATTATGCTCTTCATGATTATATATAATGGAGTATATAAATCATTCATATACTTTTCCATATTTATACAAATATTATGGTCTTCATGATTACATATAATGGAGTCTTATCAATCATTCATATACTTTTCCATATTTATACAAATATTATGCTCTTCATGTTTATATATAATGGAGTATATAATTCATTCATATACTTTTCCATATTTATACAAATATTATGCTCTTCATGATTACATATAATGGAGTCTATCAACCATTCATATACTTTTTCATATTTATACAAATATTATGCTCTTCATGATTATATATAATGGAGTATATAATTCATTCATATACTTTTCCATATTTATACAAATATTATGCTCTTCATGATTACATATAATGGAGTCTTATCAATCATTCATATACTTTTCCATATTTATACAAATATTATGCTCTTCATGATTATATATAATGGAGTATATAATTCATTCATATACTTTTCCATATTTATACAAATATTATGCTCTTCATGATTACATATAATGGAATCTATCAACCATTTATATACTTTTCCATATTTATTAAATTAAGATTCTCATAATTATTATATATAATGGAACCTCTCATGCTTGCATATATTTTCTTAATTTAAATAATAAAAGTAATTTTTGTACAAATAAATATTGGGATAACATTGAATTAAGTACTTAAACTTAATATACTTTAAATCAAGAGAATTGAGATATTTTTAGAAATTCGGAATTTAATTTAAAATCGAACGATCTCGATTATTTCTTGACTTGGCTACACGAATACGTCGTGGCGTTAACTTAATAAAAATGGGTGAAATAGTAGCGACACGATTTTCTATTAAAATAATTATTAATCGCGTAAAAATTCTTGGTCGCTACAATAGCTGGCACAAGTAACGTTAGGCATAAAAAAAAATGTAAGTAAAATCAATTTTTTTTTTCTAAATTTTAATCACACATTCTCTAAAAGATCATATTACAAAACTCAATCATCTATAAAAATTTCTCTTTAACACTTAGCCTCTATTTGATATAGATAAAAATCAAATTTTTAGTAGATTTTGATAAAAGTTGATGAGATGTGTTGTTGATAAGCTGTAGGTCCCATAAAAGTTGTGATTAAGATTAAATATTAACTTTAACTTAAATTTAAATCTGATTTTTTAGTTGTACCAAAGAGGAGCTTAACTCTGGAAAGAAATTGGAAATTACAAAATACTCCATGTCCGGATTATGTTAAATACTTTACATACCATGTATTCTGAATTTGCACTATAAATAGTACACTATGCTACCAAAAATAACCTTTGGTAAAAAATTTTAAATTCTCCATTATTAAAACTTAAAAGTAACTAAATAGATCAAAATATTCATAATTAAAAATAACAAATCACACCATTTATATTACATAGCGTAACACCTTACATATCAATGGGACTTGATCTGCAACGATTTTTTTTTTTTTTTGGCAGGGTGTACTTCTAGTCTTCTACTCTCGACCTCCTCTTCGATCATGTTCTAAGTTGCTTCCATCCACTAAGAAAGGAGAAGACATATTGTGTGATTCGTCCGATTGAAATTCCTTCTTCAGCCTGATGGCAAATCAGAAGAGATTTTTTAACTAATTTTTTATTCTTCAAAAATTCAATTACTATTTCATTTATTATCTAAGAAAATATTATTATTTTTTATTTCTAATTCATACACCTATCCATAAATTAACACTCATTCGAGTCCTCACACGGCATATTTTATACACAAAATTATATATTTTTATTTGTTATAATTATAAATCATTATCTTCTATGAAGCTTTCTCGTAAAACACGAAAAAAAAAAATCATTTGTAATAGATATCAATAAAACTACGCATGCATTCTTAAAAAAATTTAAGTTGCAAAATTATTGTGATAATGAAGATCAGTGTTTATAATTTGTCTAAAGCCCTCTCTCGATGTTTTATTGATGAATTTTTAACGTTGGGCTATTTGATTCAAAAAAATCTAGTGATATTGAAGATCAATGTTTCTAATTTGTCTAAAGCCTTCTCTCTAGTGGAATTAAATATATTTCTATATATGACTTGCATGTATCTCTATGACGAATGCTAACATATAAGAAATCATTATTGTATTTATGAATACTTAGAGATCACATAAAGTGACATATTTCTATCACCTGTCAGATTTTATAGTATTATATATTTCTAACAAGTTTTTCATTCTTTCGAATAGAAAAAACATGTTCAATACATTATACAATTATTAAGCACATAATTGTAAATGCAAGAAAGAATAATATTAATTGCTCAAAATCAACAATTTTTCTTAAAGTCAAACAAAAACTAAAAGTTAACAATCTAAAAGAAAATGTTCATCATGCTCCTAACACAATTGAAATTTTAGCCTAGCATCATAATTGGATTAAGTAGAAAAACCATAAAACAACAAATCAATTTACTTAGTATTAGAACCTGAATAAGTACACAAAATGCACTTATCAAACACTATCAAACTAGAATCGTCTTCGAATAAAATAAAACTAAAATATGACTCTAAAACTAAACTTTAACAAACAAATAAATGACTCAATGTTGACTTGATCTTGCTCAGAATACATTTTAGAAAACTCTAAACAACACAGCAAAATCATTTTTACTTGCTTGATGCTTGACTTTTCAAGTGTGTGAATACTATAGCTAACACCAAACGCGCATATAAACGACCACTATTAATCCAAAGTAGGAAAAAAAATACAAAAAATGTCCTCAACTTATAGGTAATTGATTTGAGTCATCAACCTATGTTTTTGTAGTTCTTAACAATTAAATTTCATATTTGATGACCCTGTCACCCTAGTGAACCATTTCTTTTCTTTTCCTTCTTTCTTTTATTTTTTCTTCTTTTTCTCTTTTATATTGTTGTTAAAATTATTTGTTCCCTACGCAACCCAGGTTGGTTATAGAGAGATGTTCGCTAACCGCAAGTGCACGGGTCACGCAAGTAATAAAGTGAACGTGAGTCCAAGTATCGATCCCACAGAGATTGTTGTAAATTGTATTTTAGATTACAATTCCTTAAACGGAACTAGTGATTTGATTGAATTGAGAATTTTTTATTTATTTTTAAATAAAGATTAAACTACAGAACAATGAAAATTTGATTTTAAACAAATGAAAACAAGCGCATTAGAATTATGAATCCATTTTAATCAAATCATCCATATTTTGATCAAATTATTTAAATACAATTCATGAGGTTTTGAATATTCGCGTTCTTAAAATTATTTAAGTCCCCTTTCAAGCGATGCATAAAAACTTTTTTCTAAATGCAAATTAACTATATTTTTATGACAATTAAACAATTAGAAAAGCATTAAAGGATCTATGAACACTCTCAAGGATAACACAAAGTATAGGGGTATATTTCTATCCCCTATCGGATTTTGTGACAATTAAATAACATCTAATAAATTTCTACTCTTTCAAACATAGAAAAACATCAAGAAAATCATGCAAAAGCTGGCCAAATAATTGCATAATAATAAAAATATTATTTAATTGCATTAAACCCATAAAACTGTGTAAATTAAATAATAAGTCAAAACATGGAATCAATAATTAAAACTTCATCATAATCCTAACACAAGAAATCTAGCCTAGAAACATGATTAAAGATAATTCATAAGAAAAATGAATAGAAGTCACCCCGTTCATCTGCTTGATCTTTGTCCTTCATTCTTGAATTTGGCCTTCAACAGATCCCTCAACAGTTGGACAGGGCTTTGGTATGAAACAAGACAATTGGGAACCTCTAATTTCATGCCCCAAGTCTGGTATATATAGAATCTCCCGAAGCTTAGGTCAAAAATAAGAGAAATCTGCTGAAAATCACGCAAAAAGCCCATCAGTTGGAGAGGTGTAGCAATTACTACACGCATGGAGTTCAATTGCCTGAGGTTAATGTAAAAGAGTCAATTGTAAGAAGAGCAAAAGAGGTTGAAAAGGGGGAAAAGCAGGTTCAAGCACATGAGAACTCATCTGATTAAAAAGAAGAGGAGAATAAGGTGAAATCGGAAATTAAGCCTTATAATCTACCTATCCCGTTTTGCAAAGGTTGAACAAGACTAAGGAAGATTAGCAGTTCAACAAATTCCTCAACATGCTCAAAGCTGCACATAGATATCCTTTCTTAGATGCCATAACAAAAATCCCTAGCTATGCCAAGTTTTTGAAGAAGATGATGTCGACAAAAAGAAAACTTGAGAAACTTGAAACGGTATCCCTGAACGAAGAGTGCAGCGCAATCTTGCAAAAGAAGCTGCCACCTAGGCTAGAAATCCTGGGAGTTTCTCAATTCCTTGCATTATTAGTTACTTAAAATTTAATAAAGTTTTATATGATCTTTGTGCAAGTATAAATTTAATAGCTCTTTTGGTCTATAGGAAGCTAGGATCAGGGGAGCCAAAACAGAACCCAATCAACTTGCAGCTAGTTGATCACTCCATTCGATACCCATATGGAGTTATTGAGGATGTGTTGGTGAAAGTAGACAAATTCATATTTGCTACTGACTTCATGATTCTGGATATGAAGGAAGACAACAAAATGCCATTGATCTTGAGTCGACCCTTCCAAGCTACTGTAAGAGCTTTTGTTGATGTGGAAAAAGGGGAGGTCATGTTTTGAGTTGAAAATGAGCATATAACATTCAACATGGTTCAAATGGAGAATCAAAATCCACTTCTTAAAAACTGCTCCAAAATTGAGGTGGAATAACAATTTCGCTGTTGGGAATATTTTGAATATAAGGTCAAAGCAGATGATGAGGGTTCAATATCTTGTTTCATGCCACCTTGATGGATCTTGCCATAAAGTCTAGTTCTAGATTATAAATTAAGCATTTATTGGGAGGTAACTCAATTCTCAAACATTTTTATTTATTTCACTTTATTTATTGATTTCTAGTTGTTTAGTTGCTTTACATTGCATTTTAGGACTCCTAGAGTAGTTAGGTTGCATGTTTTGACTTGTCATATGCATTAAGTAATTCATGTATTCCTATTTTGCATGTTTTGGCATTAGTATAGTTTAGTATTATTTTAGCTTGTTTTATAGCATATCATCATGATAACTAGAAGACACATTAGTCTAGGATATGAAAAACATTATTTGAAGGTTGGTTGCACGCATAACAAAGCATTTAGGGGTTTGAAAATGTAGCAAAATCGAAATAGGTAAAATCTAGGCAAAAGCTATCTAGCGGGTGGCCACATGGCAATAATCTGGACAGTTTGCCTAGATTAATGCAATACACAAGAGTTTTGATTTTCGTAATGTCTAGCACATTTTTCTCAACCCAAATCATCTATAATTGACTCCCAAATCATCCCTCATTATTTACACATTGAATTGAGTCATATTCATCATAATTATCACTTCCAAATCACTTCGAATGTATGAATTTCTCAAACTTTATGGGGATTTTACATTATTCTTCACATTCATCAAGTTTTTGAGATTTTTTAATTCATGATATGTTGGAGGTAGGTTTAGGCTAGAATTGAAGAATATTAACTTATGATTATTAGGTGAAATTTTTCTGTTTGATTCAAGTTTCCAATTCTATGTATTCTCTTGCTTTCTAACCATGCACACCACTTGTTCGACGAAATGCCACGGTGATTTATTTATTTTTAGTTTTTTCAAATCTCTTTGGATGATTACCTTTAATATATGTCTTACATCATGTGTGTATCATTCATTCATGTTTTACACTGAATTAAAACATAAAATTCGAAGTTGAGCATCACTGCACCATATGTAACTCACTGCAGGTATCACAACACCTAAAATCTACTTCAGGTCACAACTTCTCCACACCTTTTCATGATCCAAATAGACTTCAATTGCTCTAAATTTTTAATATATTATAGACCAAGTTATGTACTTGCGGTAAAAACTTGTTGCTTACCATATTAAAAATTCAAATCAATCGGAGTTCATTTTTAAGTCCAGATATCGTACTCACATGAATTGTGTAAATTGTGTTTTTGATTAAAACCCTTAACCGAAACTAGGAAATTGCTTTGAGAATTTTTATTTGTATAAAAACTAAACTACCAATCAGACTAAGAAAGTTAAAAGAATTGATTTTAATAAACTTATGAAACAAATATGTTAGAATTATGAATCCGTTTTATCTCAATCATCCATATCTTAACTTAATTGATTAACAACAATTTATGAAAATTTGAAAATCCATGTTCCTAGTATTATTAAAAACCTCTTTCGAATGGTGAATTAAAATCTTTTTCTATATGGGATCCGACTATATTTCTATGAGGAATCCAAACATGTAAAAATACATTATCGTTTTGGGAACACTATTGAAGATTGCACAAAGCATAATTGTATATTTCTATCCCCTATCGAAGGTGTGACAATGAATTCGAGTCTAATGATTTTTCACTCTTTTGAACATAGAAAAACATCACACACATCATATAATTATGAGTCCAAAATTATAGATGAAAAATAATCCACAATTAATTGCTCGAACCCATAAGTTGCGTAAACTAAACAATAAATCAAAATATGAAATCCAAAAGATAAAATCTCATCAAAATCCTAACATTAAATCTAGCCTAGATACATGATAAAAGATAAATTTCATAAAGAGTTATTGGAATTCATCACCCAATCCATCTTGCTGTAGAAGAATCTTCAATTTCGCATCTGGCGTTAATTAGTCCCTTGATGATTAGACAGACCGATGTGATTTTGAAAAGTTGGGATCACCCAAAAACGTATCTTATGTCATGATCATCGAACTTGAGTCGCACATGTTCTCGTCAACTTTTAGCATTGCATGAACTGCCTATGATCTCACCAATAGAGGTGGGCATTAACCGATCGAACCCGACCCGACCCGACCCGATCGGTTTGGGTTGGTTTTTCATGAAAATTGGATTGGGTTCGGGTTTTTTTTTTTAATTTTTAGTCAGGTTGCGGGTTGGATAAAAAATCCGATCCGACCTGATCCAAATAAAAAATCTTTTTTTTTTTTTTAATGAAACTTAACTTATTTAAATATTGATTGAACATATTTTAATTTTATTAACAAGTGTTCACTTTATTGTATTTGGGGTTATTGTAGTGTACATAATTGATTTGAGTTAAAGATTGATTCATGAGCTTTTTTCTTTTTCTTTTTCAAGATTTTTACTAATTGGGCCAAAGCCCAAACCATCCAACCTGACCGAGATTTGGTGGGTTGGGTTGTGTTTGAACTCGTAATTGGGTTGGATTGGGTTGATTTTTTATCAACCCGACTATAATGGGTTGAGTTCGGGTTGGGCAAAAAATTGACCCAACCCACACCCACACCCACACCCACACCCACCTCTACTCACCAACCATTTACATTGTGATAACCGTTCATAATGTCTTCAACAGGTTGCCTTAGATCGTAGGTGAATTGTTGAAAATGCCTTTTTACTTATAATTTGTCCAATTGCCCATATTCACTTTATTCGTCCAATCTCTCGAACTCCTCCACATCGCACTATTATTTGTGATGGGATCTCATGTTTTGGACTTCCATGTTGGTCCTTTGAATTTGGTATTTTTATGTGTTAAGAATTACCCCCAATATGCTGAATTAATGTGTAACCATTAATTTTGTCATATTTAAAGTATTTGTGTTTCTTTTGTAGTTTCTGAATTCCAAAAAGCTCCTCTCAATATTTTAGCTCTAGAGTGCCTCCTATTCAAGGTGATTTATTTTCAAAACTTTGACCATTTGATTTCCGACACTCCATAAATGTCGGGTTGTTTGTATTTCACTTGTTTATTTTCCAACCTTCTATAAATAAAAAAATTGAGCCCTTCTTGTACCTCTATCTCTTATCTTATTCATCCTTTATTTTATCTAGAAAACTTCAATGATAATCGTGAAAATGATTAGTTCTCAGAACCCAACGAATCGAATATTTCCTCTTCTCATTAGAGAGACTCTATATTGGCTTGGAAAATTTTCCATTTACCTATGCCTCTATTGATATGGGAGATATAAAAAATATTTTGTCCAATGAAGGTCTTCTCAACCCTCTTCCCATTTAGGATCCCCAAAGGGGATTTTTATGCTGAGGCCGTTGCTTGCTGAGAGTACTTCTCAGTCTATTGTCAAACATTTTTTTACCATCGTAACCTCTTGATTCCTCTAATAGGACTGTAAAATATTTCTTATAGCGATACATTTAAGAAGGCGATGAAGGCTGGTCTATTTTTAAACGTAGTAATTGATAAGAGGATAATAATGGTCTGCTTCTGCATAAATTCTTTTCAAATTGTGGCATGTAGGACATTTGTATTTATCTTTCCAATTGTAAGAAATCATTCTATTAATAAAATCCATGTTTGAGCGTTATTCGTTATGTCCTTTATTTGAACGATTTCATCCCATTTTCCTTTTATTTGTTCAAAAATAGAAGGAGAATTCTTGTTGATTTATCCAATCTAACCACGACTCTTGGATCAAACGCGAGTGGTTGCCTAAAAGATGTTGTAGGAAAATACCTCCCTTTATCTGACAGAACAAAAAGTTTTAAGATAGGATGTGACGTCCTGATTGTAATCACCTTATACATACCAATGTCTAGAAAATCGGACTGGACCGACCGGTTCAACTGGTTTTCATTTTTTTTTTTTTGCATTTTTTTGTTTTAAGTTATTTTTGTGTATAATTTTATTTTCTAAATGAGTAAATGTTAGTTTATTTGTAAAATAATTTGTTTTTTAGAAGTTCTTGTGATTTTTGAATAGTTTTTGATGTTTTAATTGAAATCGGTTCAACCCCGGTTCGATCCGGTTGGACCTTTTGACCCTTGACACGTTACTTTTTTCGGATCGAACCGATTTTCGATTTTCTAAACACTGATAGATACTTTTCATTGTATACAGTATTAACTTTTATTTATTTACTTTCCCAATAAAAGGAACATATCTTTTCAAATACTTTCTATTGACATCTCTAACATGCTTTATTTCATCTAAATCTTTCATGTAGTAGACTCCATTATGTAATACATTTTTTACCCTCTATGGACCTTCCCAATTGGACGATCACTTTCCATATTTTGGATCCTTGTTTTCTAAAGGAAGTATTGTCTTCCTAACTATTTTGCTCATGTTAAAAAAAAATTGCAATGACCTTCTTGTTATAGGATTTAGCCATTTTACGTTTCTGAACTTGTAGTTTATTAAGGACGTCCAACTTTAACTCGTCCAGCTCTAATAGGCTTTGAATCATGACTTCTTTATATTGTTCACTACCTACATTATTTGTAAGGCCACTTTGATTGACTGCATACTGACTTTCATAGGTAACACTGCCTCTTGACTGTATATAAGTTGAAAAGGAGTGACCTTTGTGCTTGAACATGGGGATGTTCTGTAAGCCCATAGAGGTTTGATCAAATACTCATGCTAATTTATGACATTTTCATCTATCATCTTCCTTATAATATTTTTGAGAGTTTTGTTTGAAGATTCGGCTTGACTGTTTGATTGGGCATAATGGGTGTTGAGTTTACTAATTTAATACTAAATTCGACCAAGAAATGTTTGACTTTATCTTCATTCACAGAAGTTCTATGATCCTATAAATTATACAATCTTGGACGAACCTTATGACATTGCTTTACGAAATATCTTTTAAAGGAATGGTTTCAACCCACTTAGTGAAAAAAATATGTGGTCACTATAATAAACGTATGCTACTTGGACAAGGGATGATAAATTTCTCCTGTTAAGTCTATTGTCCATCCTCTAAAAGGCTAATGCTTAATAATGGGAGACATTTCTCTTGTTCACATCCTATGAACCGATCCATTTTTTGCCACGCTAAACAACCCTTAACATATTGGATGTACAATTTGTACATCTTTAGCCAGAAATATCCACTCCTGATGATAACAACAATAAGCATGTTTGGCTAAGCTTAATAAGTTTAAGTCTTAAAATGAATAACTTTCTACTTGTTGGGTAACTTGTTTATAAGCAATTTTCTTTAAACCACTGTTTAATCACACATATTTTCTCAAACTATTTTTCAATCATACACACACACACCAAACAGAGGCTTTGTTATTGATAAAAGTTGGGAATAAGTAAATAATATATTTGACACCAACGTAAGGAATTGGCTACTTATGGGCAATTGAAGAGAAAGTAGTCATCAATTTATATGAAAATTTGATTTTGTTTAACTAAATATTCACAGGTGTCTGTGAACTTGTGTTTAGTAAGAATGTGGACAATCATGTACTTGGTTGATAAATAAACATTGAAAGTTGAACATCAATTTATCATCCGATTATGCATTTTAGTAAACAAATAACAAAATAAACGACATCAATTACAAAAGTTGCTCGTACTAATTTTTAGTTTAGTAAAATTATTGCACATGCAAGCACGGGCGACCCTAAGGTGGGTAATAGTGGTAATGGGTCACTTCATTTCACCCACTAATTTTTTTTTATTTTTTTTATTTTTTTTCAATTGTAAATAAAAAAGAAAATGACAATATTTTGGGGTACCAAACAAATTCGAAATATAGTATTTTTTTTATATCATTTCAAAGTGCTCACGATCTATATTTTGGAATCATTGAAGGCACGCAGAATGGTCAATCCTAGCAAAAGTTACACAACTTGTCAAAGCAAGCTTTTCGATCTAGAGTTTGAAAATTTCGATGAAGACTTGACTTTAAAAATCCGTCGACAATTGTACGCTAGCCGAATCCATGAATTGGCTACGTCATCTCAAAATTTGTTAAAAATTACATCGTGTATATATCGAATGGTCCAACTTGACATAGAAAATAGTTAAACCCGTGTCTCGAAAATAAATGTTTAACTCATATTTTATTTTATAATATTTTTTTCAAATAATTCATTGATATTTATTATTTTAGCAAGAGATTTTTATTAATATAATTTATAAAGTTTTTTTTTTGGATCATCACACTTGACGTCAATTTTTTTTCGTTAAAATAAATTTCACATAATTCAAACTAACTCAAAATAAATACCAAATAATTTAAAGTAAAAAGATATTATATTTAAATAAGTACATAAATCATCTCAAGACCACACATATACAAGGAATGTGACCCTTAGCTCTAAGGTTCTGTGTTTGCCACTGCGTGTAAATATCATAAAAAATGTTGTGTTGAAGTTAGAAGTCAATAATTCCTACAATTACCGAGTCGACTCTAGAGGCTCATATTGAGGTACTCTCTCTTCCTATCACTTCTACACACCCCCTATAGCTACAAAGTACAAACATTAGTACTCTTTCATATAATGCACCTACAAAGGCTACTCAGTTGTCCTAGGGCTCATGCCTAGTTTAGAGAGCAGTGTAGGGACACTGCCATAAGTCCTTGTATAGGGATTGGTGTGAGAGATTGGTTCAGAACAGTCTACTATCAAATAGATATTAGTTGTCACTTCAAGAGGAAGCGTCGTATGAAGATTACATCTACTGTGAGATTTGCTATTAAAGACTTGGTCATCAAACTCTTCGGTGGAGAGACAACCACCCAGCATTATGGGACTCAGGCTTCCACATGTTCACCTGCTCCTACTCCTGCTCTGAGTAAGGAAAAGGTAAATACAAGCGACGTAGATGGTATAGGTCCAGGAGATTACATGGAAAACATCAAAGCAAACGTCCCCTTAGTTATTGAAGGAGCTAAATCTAGACCATGTTCACTAGATGATCGAGAGGGGGAGATTGTATGCTACTATGAATACTTTTTTTTAAAAATTCGACGCACTTGCTTTACGCCTTTCACATGGATCATGGGTGGGTCAGCCTTGAACCTAGACGGGCCCCACCTAGACGAGATCATTCGTAAGCAAGTGACCTCGACTACAAAGACTATTATGATCAAGACATGTATTCGATCATATGCATGATTAGATCTATGTATCACATGAGGGTTCAACACCACGAGTACCATTTAGCTCATTTCATTTACGCATTGTATTTACTGCTTTCATTTACTTTCACATCATTGTCGTACTTTGTATTTTCTGGAGGTAAAGTCTTTATCCTTCTCATTTTACTTGTTTTTCTACTTTTATGATATAAAATAAGTCACACTAGTACCAGTGATAGGTGCTTAAAAAAAATGAAAACCAATTTCAATAAACTATTTGGTATTTTCTAAAAAGAGTTTTTTTTTTTTAAATGAATAGTGATTTTTAAGAGATAAATTATTGAGATTTGAGTAAAAAGTCAAATTAAAAGAGAAGAAAGAAACCCAAAGGGCATATCTTCCAGTGGCAAAGGAGAGGACTGATAATACGCTGAGCGCAGTTGGATACAGGGTTCGAATCCTGAAAATGGATTTGACCTTGTGGGAAGCAGGAGTCACCACCACTCGATGGGATCTTCAGTATCCTCCATCCTGACCACTGGGAAGCACATCATGCGATTTACCACTCGAATCAATGGCCAAGAATAGGGTCGATTCAGACTCTCAATGTGTGGGTTACAACTTTTTTTGTGAAGGAAAATAATTTTTTTTTATATGGATACAAACAAGGTCATATATGTCACTTTCCTTCATCTACAATGGGCATGGCAGGCCCCACAAGCAACATTAGCTTGGATCCAAGGTTCAAACTATAAATACCTTTTACAAATTTAATAAAGACACGTCAACTCCAAGGTTCAACTATAAACACGTTTTTATAAATTTTGATAAAGACACATCAACTACTTTAAATTAATTTTAGGGTAATATTTTAATTGAAATTTTAAATAACATTTTGACATAACGTTCATATATTAAGTATAAAATGATAAAAAAGTAAGTTATGACTACCCAATTTACGTTCTTACAAATTTACAATAATATGTTAATTCAAATTACTCAAACTCTCCTCTCCTGTCTCCAGGATATATATATATATATATATATATATATATATATTAATTCAAATTACTGAAACTCTCCTCTCCTCTCCTCTCCTCTCTCCAGGATATATATATATATAGAGAGAGAGAGAATCATACACGCACGCAAGGGAATAGGGGGGAGAAAAAAAAAAAATTAATCCACCGACAACACTAATCTCTTCAGATCTCATCTCCAACATTCTATTAAAGGTAATCCTTTTTATAATTTTTTTTTTTAAATTAATTTTGTAAGGTAGCAATGCTTATTTATTTTTCTTGAATCGTTTAATTTTTGTATTATTCATGTAAATTATTATCAATTTTTTTTTTTATTGTATTTACTTTTGGTCTCAGATTTATTTATGATTCCTACATGTGTGTCTTACCGTTGGTTCTTTAGTAGTAGTATTTGATACTGGGTTTGTCTGAACGAAAAATAATTTCCGTGGAAATTATTTACATGAAAAATGATTTTTCGAATTCGGTTCACAGATTTGGTTGATGTGATAAATTCTTTTCCTCGTGGGCAGTGGGTGATACATCTGGAAAGTGACGGTGTAATTTGGAATAGACACAAAGTTTTTTTCCTAAGTAAGTTTGGACAATGTTTCTTGTAAATGGAAAAAGGTTAAAAAGATAAGTATAAATTTTACATTGAAACTACGAAGAATGGACATGGACTGTTGGACATATTATTTTTCGACAAAGCATGTTAAATTACATTTTTTTTTTTTTACATTTATATATTATATCTTGAAAAATGCTTGTTGTACATCATCATCAATAGAATCTTTTACAGATTAATGAGGAGGTGATTAAATTGAGTTAAAACTGACTCAATCTCAGCACCACTAAAACTGACTCAATCTCAGCACCACTTAAACAATTTTGTTAACCGGATTGTTTTGGATGGTAAAGTCAATGGGACATTTGTCCTAGACGGAGTTTACTAGATTAATGTTAAGTAAAAATGATGCTAGAGACTTTCTGGAAAGTTGGAGATGTGGAATATATAGTTAAGAGGAAATTGAAAGGTATCGGTTTAATTTTTTGTTGGGAAGATCTACTATTGATGTCTTTATCTACTTTGAAGATGGATGAAAACACATTTTAAAAAAAAAGTATGATTTCAAATTATTTTTATTGATTTAGAAAGGCAAATGATTGGGTACTTTCAGAAGAGCCACGTTAGGGGCGCTACAAGAAACCCGAGTTTCATTACTAGTGTACGATCTGGTGAGTGGTGTCGAAGATTACTACTACAGGCTTGGGTCGAGTTGTGCTTAGGTTCTTATATTGTTAAAGTTCAAACACACGTTTTTTTAATGGTTAATAGATTAATGAAACTTCAGTATTGAGGGTTTGGATTTCGAAGGACAATACCCAGAAGATGAATATAGTAGAAAAAATATATTAAGGGAGGAATGACTTCCTGGTTTGTTATATGTTTAGTGTAAACCTAAAAGGCTCTAATTTACAGAACAATGAGGGTAGTTGGACAAGTTAGAAGAGAGAGATTTGGTTGCAAGATGTTAGATTTCATTAGACTTTTGAGTAGATATACTGTTGGTCGAACTGAGTTGCGAGAAAGACATTGATATGGCCAACTTCACTTTTATTGGAAATAAGACTTTATTTATTGATAGTTGTTATTTCATATATACTTTGAAGTAATAGGATGGTTATGTCCTCCTCTCTTGGTTATGATTAACCTGGCCTTGGCTTGTAGTCATGTTTATTTTTAATCTATACTAGATTAGAATGTTTGCGACATCTTTTCATATCATTTTGTGCAGATCTGAGGAGAGAAAAATACAAAGATAATAATAAATAATGGGCTTGGAGAGGGAAAATTTTGATGATTCAGGACCCTTGCATCTGACAACAGTTGACTGGTATGACACTCATGCTCAATGATGTTTGCGAGTATCTGAGATATTAAGGATATGGATTATAGGGATGTCTTCCCGGTATCATCTGTTCTATTTGCATTTAAGAATCTGATTTACGGAACTAAACAAAAGATAAAAATAATGATAAATAATCTGGGGATTTATTTCCCTGCAAATATGGCACATTGAAAATTTTATTTAATTGAGAGAACATCTTAAGGAGCCATTTCCTACTCTGCTTGACACTCACGCTCAAAGATGTTTGCAAGTATCTGAGATGTTAAGGATATGGATTATAAGGATGTCTTCCCGGTATCTTCTGTTCTATTGCAGCACTCGTTTAAGGACACGGTCTAAAAATGATCTCCTTCTATATTAAAATCTTGATATAACTTACAGAAAGCTTTTTTCTTGAGTCTGAGATAAACAACTTTTTGTAGTGGAAATTCTCTCCTGTGCCTGCAAACCGCTCTTTCAAAATCTCTCCGAGGAAAAGTCTCTGTTAAGAATGAAAATTAAATAGTTCTGGTTAAAGACCTGTCGCATGTTTCCTTGAGGCTTTATTGTTACTTAACTTACTTCTCAGTAACTTTGTTTCTTGACATGTTTGAATGAGTTACTTTTTATCTTATAAAAGTAAAAGAAGTAATTTAAATAGTAAGGGTTGGGGTTATTTTCAATGTAACTTATTTCCTACTAACTTTAACCAACTTAACATTTTTTGATAAATTTATTTATTTGTATATAAGGTTAAAGTGTTTAAAAATATGTTTTTGTGTTTTTGAGGAAAAATGTGTGGATGAAAATTGGAGAGAGAAAATATGTGTGGTTAAAAAATGGTTTGGGGGAATTGTGTTGTTTAAGAACATGTTTTTTCAGGGTTTGCCAAACAAAGGCCAAATAATTTTTAAGTTTAGCCAAACATGCACCTGATCATGTATGCTGTTTTTGGCAGGACAAATGTCAGTCACCGAAGGTCTGTTGCAGCTAGTTTGGTTCAGAGTGTTTACATTTTGGAGCGGGATCGTCAGGAGAAGCGCGAAGGAAGCGAAGCCCTTGCCCCTCCTTGGTGGAAGTTCTTCAATTTTCAGCTATACAGACAACTTATTGATG
The DNA here is from genome assembly GCA_963555705.1 of Ligustrum vulgare. NCBI lineage: Eukaryota > Viridiplantae > Streptophyta > Magnoliopsida > Lamiales > Oleaceae > Ligustrum > Ligustrum vulgare. The sequence goes on along the minus strand of OY743171.1, from coordinate 36,358,018 downwards.
ATGCTGATTCTTCCATCTTTGGTGCAATCTTTGAACTCAGTTGCACTGCGTTAGACAACCACCCTTTAGCACAACAAACCCCTCGATACGTCGTCGCTTTTCGAGGCACTATTACCAAGGGGGATGCATTTTCACGAGACCTCGAATTGGACATCCACATTATTCGAAATGGTCTTCACGGGACATCTCGCTTCGAGATAGCCATACAAGCTGTCCGACATGTGGTGGCCACATTTGGAAATAACGGTGTTTGGTTAGCCGGCCATTCACTAGGATCGGCCATGGCAATGCTCGCAGGGAAGAATATGGCGAAGAGTGGTGTTTTTCTTGAAGCATTCTTGTTCAACCCGCCATTCCTTTCAGCCCCAATTGAGAGAATCAAAGATAAAAAGGTGAAACAGGGCATAAGAATTGCAGGCAGTGTGATTACTGCTGGACTTGCTTTTGCCATGAAACATAAGAACACGAGCAATCGGTCAGGAGACACATTTGTTTCTTTGTCGCGTTGGTTGCCTTGTCTATTTATCAACCCGGACGATCACATTTGCTCGGAGTACATTGGGTACTTCGAACACCGGAAAAAGATGGAGGAAATTGGGATAGGAGGAATAGAAAGGTTGGCCACCCAACACTCTATTGGTGGTCTTCTATTGAATGCTTCAATGGGTACGAAGCTAGAAGAGCCACTGCATCTTATTCCTTCAGCTAATCTGACGGTTAATCGCACTCCGTCACAAGATTTCAAAGATGCTCATGGCATTCACCAGTGGTGGCGACCTGATCTGAATCTCGAGTCGGAAGTTCATTTTTACAAGTAAGATATCTTTTGGTTTATTGATATTCATCCGAGGGATCTTTACCCGTTTCATATGTACTTATGCTGGACGAATGTATGAATATTCTCCATGCCGTTGATTTATCATTGTGATTTGTTGTTTATTCTCTTAGCCTTCGTTGTCTTCAACTTCTTTTTCATTGTAAATTTCAAAGCTACTTGTTAGGAGAACTATTTTCTCTTCCTCGTGATTTCAAGAAATGTGTTTTTAATCTTTGAAAAGCTCTTATGTTCCTTTTTTTGGGGATGCGATTAGCCTAATAGTGGTGTCGATTGTTCACAGGCCTGAGCTGACCTGGATTGGCCTGGCTTGCCACTGACCCTGAGTGAAATATTTTATTCTATATGAATTGTGGTTGATAAAAAGAAACGACTACCAAAATAAAAAATAAAAAAAAAAATGTATTTTAATAAGGGAAAATTATATGCAACCTAAGTTCTAATTTTAAAAATAAGTTGGTGAAGTTTACTTTTTATAAATTAGGTACTAATTATTCAATTAATATCTATTAATTGAATGTTTTATTCCAAAAAATAAAATCACCATTCTCTTAAAAAAAAAAATTAATCACTCAAATTCAAAAGCCAAGTGCTCTCTCTCTCTTTCAATCCAGCGGCCACCCTCTCTTCACACAATCATCGTCATGGTGGTGGTGGCGCACCACTTCTCTAGAGACGACAATTGCCATTGATGCCGCGAAGAGGTGACGGTTGCCATCGCCTGCTCGCAACCAGAGGCTCTCTCTCTCTCTCTCTATAATTTCTCAGGTCGACAACATCTGCCCTTCTTCACACAATCTTCGGCATGGCAGCGGGGCACCACTTCTCCATGGCGACGGACGCCATGACTTGTTGGCGTCGCTGCGCGCTCGTCTTCAGATCGCCGCTGACCTACGCGGTTGTGTGGTGGTGTGCAAGCGTCCATCACCTCTGCTTGCATCTTCTTCGGTGATTTAGTTCTTTTTTTTCAACGACATCTTTCGTGCCTTTCCTCTGTCATTTTTTTTGGTACAAGTTCATAGTGGTGCGAGTGACTAGTTGTGTTGTGTGTGGTCGTGAGGGAGTTTTTCTCAGTGGTGGTGTAGGTGTCGACAACGGGGGAGGCTGCAGGTGGTGGTGGGTATGGTGGTGATGACGGTGGTTAGGTGATTGTAGTGGTGGCGATGGTGTGGTGGTTCTAGCGGTGTTGTAGGTGGGTGGGATGAGGTGGGGTGATGTCTTAAACATTGTTCGTGATCATTTATTGGTGGTTGTGACTTTGTACAATCAAGAAAACGAGTAAGTTGTGGAAAAAAACTAAATAACATGTGATCAATTATGAATGAATGTGACCAATTATTACGTAATTGTGACTAATATATTGATTAAGTGTGACTTTGTGCGACTTGTGATAAGCACAAGATGTGACTAATTTAATTAAATTATCAATCACGAAATTTAATTTGTGATTAAATATAATTGTGATCTACAATTTGTGTTAACTGTGACTTTGTGTGAATATTGGACCAGGGCGTGATGTGACATACAATTGTGACTATGACTATGTGTGATCGAAGTGTGACTTTGTATGAGCGAACTATGATTGACCTCGTGTGATCGCACTGTGACATTGTGTGATCAAACTGCGAATTTGTGTGACCGAACTGTGAGCTTATGTGACCGAATTGTGAGCTTTGCGGGTCATGTTGAGTGGTGTGGAACGAATTTTGTGATTAAATTTGAATTGTATGACCAATTGTGATGAGAATCGGGAAAGTCAAACCTCGATGCACGTACCCGTGGGACCCATGACGAGATCCGAAGTTGAAGAGGTTCAAGATTCGAGGCTAAACAATGTGAATAAATCAAGAAAAGCAAGTCGAGAATCAAGTTGGAGCCAAAAAGAAGACGAAATTGGAAACAGCCAATTTCGGTCGACTGAAATATTTTCCGGTCGACCGAAACTCTGCATAGGATTTTGAATCAAGCCTCAGTCAGTATCGGATGAGCAGAGGTCGACCGAAAGTCCAGTTTCGGTCGACCATGAGATCGACCGAAATAAGTTCGGTCGACCGAAACTTATCTTTCGGTCGACCGAAAGTCCTCCAAAATGAAAAAACGGGGTTTTTCATGCAATTTCCACAAAAACGGGGTTTTTCTTGTAAATACCGAAATTGTACATTTTTCCCATTTTGTACATTATATTCTCATTTCTCTTCACTTTGTAAGAGAACTTGGTTTGTTCATTAGAGAGCTCTTGAGAGCTAGGGCTTGAAGTCCCCCTTCTTGAGGTAAGGTTAAACCTCTTTGATCTTGTATCTTCTTGGAATTTAATCAACTTTATCTTGAGTATTATTATTCTTGTGTTGTTGTTTATTTTCCGCCACCTTGGAATTTGTTTAATTCTCTCCATTGGGCTAGGGTTAGTTTAATCCTTGAATTTTGGGTTAGGTTTAAACTTGGGTTAAGGTGTTTATCCATTTATTTACCACTTTAGCTTTCTTGGGTTGGTATTAAAATTGTTGTGGGAATTTTCGGTCAACGCACCGAAGGGGTTCGCATCATTTGGTATCAGAGCTTGGCTCTAATTTGGTAAACCTATCTTTACTTTCTTGTTGTTGTTCTTGGCATTGTGGAAAAAAAAAAAATCCGAAAATTGAGAAAATTTGGGGAAAATTTATATGCCCATGTGTATTGTTGATTTCATATTGGGTATATTGATTGTTGCATTGTTGGGGGTTTCCATTAGCCAAACACTTACAAAACCTACACTTTCCAAATTGTGTATCCAAAGTGTTTGATAAATTGTCTCAATGAAAAATACTCCATTAATGTTTTGTTGTTCAATACCCATATATTTCTAATTACTTGGGGCTATCCAATTCCCGTTGTTGAGATTGTGTTATCAACATCTTATTCCACATATAATTTGTCCTTACATTGTGTATTGTTGATCATTCCTTCATTGTCCAAATTTGAGTTGTTGAGGGTTTTTATATATCCACACTATATCCATTCAAGGTCATTCAAAGATTGAGTACAAAGTGTTTGATAAATTACCTCATTGAAAATTTACACTCTTTGTGCTTATTGTTCTACATCTATGCCTTGTCTATTAATTGTGGTTATTCAATTCCATTGCTAAAATTGTATTCCTAACATCTTATCCTACATATTAATTGTTCCTTTTGAGTATAGCAAGCATATAAATTCTACTTGCTATTTGTGTCTACTTGTGCGAAATTCCTTCTTCCTTGTTGGTGATTTCTTTAACTCCACAAGAATTATACTTTGTGGTTTAGTTGATTACCTTCCTTGAAGAACTTGAGAAAGGAGATTTTGAGTGGAAAAAGGCAAGAGTGGTGAGCTCATTAGAGGGTAAAAGCCTAAATTGAGTGAAACACGAGTGAAAATTATTCTTGTGAGAACACTTTCACACTTGCACACCATGTCAAATTCCAATGCTCAAACTCAAGATTTGAAGTACTTGTTACAAAATCTTTCAACCACCATGGCTAGACAAATGGAGAAGATTGGGGGTGAGTTGGAAAATTTAGGAACAAGAGGGGAGAGTACATCAACTAGTATGGGGGAAGAAAATAGGGATGGTAGGAGAAGGTTGAGGGATAAATGTGGGAACATTGTGTATAGGGATGGAAGTAGAAAACAAAGTGGGGGTTTGAATAGAAAAGAAGTTAGGGGTGAATGTGGGGATGTTTTGAGAAATAATGGGGATGGTGAACAAGATGGGAGTTTGAATAGGAAAAGAAGAGATGGGTTAGAAGGTAGGAGAAATGGAGTTGATGAAAATATTGATAGTGCGAGAATGCAAAATTCATCACTCCATGGAATGGGTAGAAGAGGAGAAGTAGAAGAAGATTGGAGTATGAATAGGAGGAGAAGAGAATGGGTAGATAGGAGTGGAGATGGAATTGATGATATTATTGATAGGGCAAAAATGAAAAGTCCATCATTCCATAGGAGGGGTGATAATGAGAGGGGAGTGTTGGAGATGAATGCTAGGCCACCAACATCTTTGGCCCATGATAATGAGAAGGAGAAGGATGGAGAAAATATTTTCTACACTAGATGTCTTGTGGGGAATAGGGCATGTAGTCTCATTATAGATGGGGAGAGTGACACGAATTTGGTGAGTGCTAGTAGGGTGGAGAAATTGGGGTTACCGGTTAAGAAGCATCCTAATCCTTATATATTGCAAAGGTTGGGTGATGATGGGGGAGTGAGAGTGAGTGAACAAGTTCTTCTTGCCTTCAACATTGGATCCTATTTTGACCAAGTGATATGTGACGTAGTTCCCATGCACACTACACACATAATTTTGGGAAGACCTTGGCAAAGTGATAGGAGTGTGATACATGACAAAAGGAAGAACCGGTGTAGCTTCCAAATGGATGGAAAAAAGGTTGTGATCCTATCTTTGAGTTTAGAGGAAGTTCATAAAGATCAAATGAAACTCAAGAAGGAGTGGGAGGAAAAAGAGGAGAAAAAGAAAGACAATGAAGGTGAAAATGAAGAAGAAAAGAAAAAGGAGAAAGAAATTGAAAATGAAGATTCAATTGAGAGAATTGAAGAAAATAAAAATGAGGGTAAGAGAGTTGGGGCCACGTCCCTAGAAAAAGGAGAGGCAATGAGAGTTGGAGCCACGACTCCAGAAAAAGGAGAGGCGAGAGAAGCACCGAGAGTTGAGGTTACTACCTCAGAAAAAGGTGAGGGAGTGATGAGTGGCACAAAGAAAATTGAGAGGAGAGATCACACAAAAATGTTCTTTACTCTTGAATTTTCTAACAATGCCCTCCCTAGCTTGGTTACTTCTTTGTTGCAGGAGATTGTGAGACCGACTTATCAAAGCAACCAAGAACTCAAAAGTCATGCCGAGTGGAAGAACTTTATGGAGATATTTTCCTACCACAGCAAATACAATCAAGGTAAAGAAAATGTGGTAACCGATGAAACATCTAGGAGGTACGCTTCTAACACTTCTTCGAGAGCAAGGTTATTATATTTGGAATACATCAAAGGATTGTATGACATTGATGTGGACTTGACAAATGAAATTTTGTCATGTGGAAATGTTGCATGTAATGAAGGTCCTTGGCATGATAAATTCCTCATTTGTAAATTCAAATTTCTATGTGTACCTAATTGTCTAAGTGCCAACTCATTTTGTATTAAGCATGTTAAGGGCATCCATGTTACTAATCCGAATTTGTTAAACATTTGTGAATCGTGCTATGAGCAATATTTTGATGGATTTTATGGGCATGATAACTATTTGTTTTGGAAAGTTGGATTGTTTGTTCTTAAATGTGTCATGTGCGAATTTCTAATAGGTGAGGCACATGTTGGTTGTTTGATTGGGCACTTTGAAACCAAGGGGGCCTTGGAGATATTTTGTGATCACTTTTATTGGCCTCATTGGAAAATTGGTGACAAACATGTTTGCACTTGTGGTAAAGGCCGAACGTTCAAAATGGCTAAATCTAAGTTTTTATCTCAAGTTTTATACACACATTTGCACGTTCCCAGTAAACATTGGATTATTCATTCTATGAATTTTGTGTTGGGTTTACTTAGACTAAAGAAAAGAAATGATGCTAATTTTGTGGATGTTGGTAGGGGTATTAAACTTTCACATTTTACTATATGTCATGAAACCCGCATTACTATCAACATGATGAATCTTTTCTTTGGGGGAGTGGTGCATTTGCATAAAAATGGTGCTCAATTTGTGGTTGTCAAATTTGCTTGCAATAAAAGTGTTTATCCTAGTAGCGAATTTTCTCCACTTAATGTTGTTTTTGGCCCTAGCCTACTAACTCTTTTGAGATTGATGCACTTGTTTATTTATGGAGATGCTAGTTTAGGTGGGCATGAAAAGACAAATTTGGTTGAGCCCCTAATAGAGCAGGGTGAACGTCAATTTAGGGTGCTTATTGAAAAATGTACTTCCAATCCGAACCAAGATCGATTGCGCTTTGTATTTGACCCGGGTGGTTGGATGTCGTTCATTTGGAGGAAGGAACGGGTTCCCGATTTAATAGAATCCAAATTGCCGCTCTGCGGTGTTGGCACATCTCAAGCTTTTGGCAACGCCTACAAATTGACTTTGCACGGTGAGTATGAAATTTCAGTTACATTTATTGTGTCTGAATTTTCTATTTTTATTGTAGGTGCCGATTCGAGGTCGAATCTCTTTCGAGATGGAGGAGATGATGAGAATCGGGAAGGTCCAACTTCAACGCATGAACCTGTGATCCACAATGTGGCAAGATCAAAGTTCAAGGAGTTTCACGATAGTGCATTCAAGCAAGATTCGAGGTCGAATCCTTTTCAAGAGGGAGGGGATGATGAGAATCAGGAAAGTCAAACCTCGATGCACGTACCCGTGGGACCCATGACGAGATCCGAAGTTGAAGAGGTTCAAGATTCGAGGCTAAACAATGTGAATAAATCAAGAAAAGCAAGTCGAGAATCAAGTTGGAGCAAAAAAGAAGACGAAATTGGAAACAGCCAATTTCGGTCGACCGAAATATTTTTCGGTCGACCGAAACTCTGCATAGGATTTTGAATCAAGCCTCAGTCAGTATCGGATGAGCAAAGGTCGACCGAAAGTCCAGTTTCGGTCGACCATGAGATCGACCGAAATAAGTTCGATCGACCGAAACTTATCTTTCGGTCGACCGAAAGTCCTCCAAAATGAAAAAACGGGGTTTTTCATGCAATTTCCACAAAAACGGGGTTTTTCTTGTAAATACCGAAATTGTACATTTTTCCCATTTTGTACATTATATTCTCATTTCTCTTCACTTTGTAAGAGAACTTGGTTTGTTCATTAGAGAGCTCTTGAGAGCTAGGGCTTGAAGTCCCCTTCTTGAGGTAAGGTTAAACCTCTTTGATCTTGTATCTTCTTGGAATTTAATCAACTTTATCTTGAGTATTATTATTCTTGTGTTGTTGTTTATTTTCCGCCACCTTGGAATTTGTTTAACTCTCTCCATTGGGCTAGTGTTAGTTTAATCCTTGAATTTTGGGTTAGATTTAAACTTGGGTTAAGGTGTTTATCCATTTATTTACCACTTTAGCTTTCTTGGGTTGGTATTAAAATTGTTGTGGGAATTTTCGGTCAACGCACCGAAGGGGTTCGCATCATTTGGTATCAGAGCTTGGCTCTAATTTGGTAAACCTATCTTTACTTTCTTGTTGTTGTTCTTGGCATTGTGGAAAAAAAAAAAAATCCGAAAATTGAGAAAATTTATGTGCCCATGTGTATTGTTGATTTCATATTGGGTATATTGATTGTTGCATTGTTGGGGGTTTCCATTAGCCAAACACTTACAAAACCTACACTTTCCAAATTGTGTATCCAAAGTGTTTGATAAATTGTCTCAATGAAAAATACTCCATTAATGTTTTGTTGTTCAATACCCATATATTTCTAATTACTTGGGGCTATCCAATTCCCATTGTTGAGATTGTGTTATCAACATCTTATTCCACATATAACAGTAAGTATACCAAAACATAATTCTTGAAATTCATAGGGATCATTTCCATCATAACATAAGATAGGATCGAAATCCTCATAAACATATGAGACAGGAATTTTACCGAACTTAGGTGGTAAATCCTCATAAACATATGGAAACATAGGAATTTTACCGAATTTCGTGGCAAATCCTCATAAACTTATGGAGACACAAGAATTTTACCGAACTTCGTGGCAAGAATTCTTATGTGCATAGTAATGATCCAAAACATATAAAACATTATCGTAAAAACATAGGGTATACTTACTTTTCATAAAAACATAAGGTATATTTACCTTTCATAAAACATACTTAATTTTCTTGAAAATTGACTTTCACAAGTCACATGACATTTATATGAAATCATAATTTAAATCAATTAATAAGTGCGAGTCTACCTCAAATCCGACGAGTGCAAAGTTGAGCGGGAATGACTTCAATTTCTTTAAATTCTCCGTACGCTTCGTCTTAGCCAATAAGTCACTTTAGTCTATCGAATATATAGTTCAAAATGATAAATTATAATTTGAAGACTAAAATTGATGTTTTGAAAGTTGAGGGACTAAAATGAATACTTTTGATAGTTGAGGGACTAAAATGAATATTTTGAAAGTTGAGGGATTAAAATTAATACTTTTGAAACTTGGGCTTAAAATCAAATTAATAAAATCAGCAGGGACTGAAATGATAAGTTTGAAGCTAAAAGGGCTGAAGTAAATCATTTTAAAGACATAGGGACTGAAATGGATAACTTAAAAAGTTGGGGACTGATTTAAAAACCTTTTAAAACTTCAGGGACCAAGCTGTAATTTCTGAAAATCAAAATAATAAAATCAGATTTTTACTCTCTTTCCAAATTCGATTCAGAGAGAGACGAGAGAAACAGAGAAGGCGACGGCTGAAGAAACAAAAGCTGGCGATCGAGTAACACTGCCGGTGATTCGCCGGCGCAGGTTGCGGTAAGTGGTGGCCAAAGCAAGGGTTCTGATTTTAGGGCTTGGGTGCGAGAAACAAGGGCGAAATCGAAACAAAATCGAAACTGGAAATTGAAATCGGATTTGTGTTTTTTCGGCCAAAATCTGTCCAGTGGTGGTCTGAGGTGAGGTAAGTACTTTGTTTGGCTTATTCTTGGGTTTGGGTTGATTTTTGGGTTTTGATTTGGTGATCAAAATGGTGAGAAACGAAATGGGTTCGCAAATGAAACTTAGGTTGAATCAAGGTAAGGTTCTAGGCGGTGATGATCGGAGATGCTGGGTTGTCCGTGATTGGTGATGGTGGTTGCAGCGTAGGTGATGGTGATCATTGGTGGTGATATGATTGGCAGATTAATTTCAGTGTGATGAATTCGATTAAGGCAGTCTGTTGGTTTGGAGTTCAATTTGGGCAGTAGAAGATGCCTTTGCAGTGAATGGTTGTGAGTTAGTGGATTGATATAATGATGGAAAAGCTGTGATGGTGATGCTGAGATTGAGTTTGCACATGGGAGGTTTGTGGTGTAGAGTTCAACTTGGGCAGTAGGGAATGGCTTTCGGCGGAGTAGTACTGAGGATAATGAAAAATTGAGCTGTAAAGGAATTTGTGGGGAATAGTGGAAAATAAAATCATTGAATGGAATAATCATAATTTGATTTAATATGATATGGATTTGGTGTAAAGAGAAAAGAAAGGAGGAGAAAACGTGGGGATGAAATCAACTAAAAATTTAACTATCTTTGATCAAGAAACGCTTTTAAAACAGATATATTTTGGACTGAAAAATACATTTTGAAAATAATACTTTGAATAAATAATTAAAATAATATAATTTTAGAAATTCGGATTTTAATTTAAAATCGAACAAATTCGATATTTCTTGACTTGGCTAGACGAATTCGTCGCGGCGTTAACTTCAAAACAATGGGTGAAATAGTAGCGACACAATTTTCTAAATATTAAAATAATTATTAATTGCGTAAAAATTCTGGGTCGCTACAACATCATCCAATTTTCCATCTTTGTCTGGCACTGATAGGGAAGTAACTGTGCAACCAAAGTTGGAGATGTTGACTTTCAAGGTGCCAATGTTGAGTTCAAAAGCTTTGCTTTCACCATTGAAAAACTTACAAATTCCTCTACTGAGAATTATCTGATAGATGTGGAAAAGAAGATTGACAGCGTCTTCAGAGGCCATAGGTTACAGGGAATAATTAGGATAATAACTTACTGCCATTGTTGAGTTCAAAAGCTTCGCTTTTGGGATTGAAAAACTTAGAAATTCTTCTACTGAGAATTATCTAATAGATGTGGAAAAGAAGATTGACAGGGTCTTCAGAGCCAATAGGTTACAGAGAATAATTAGGATAATAACTTACTGACCTTGTGGTTGTCCATATTGTTGGTGCTTTCGTAACTGCTTGTGAGTACCATATCAGATTTTTGAATTTTTTGGGATATGCATCATTTACATTCACGTTTTTCGTAACTAACTGTTTAAAATTAAATTGATATTTTCTTAATTACCCACTATAATTAAACGTGACATTTTGATAAATTGTTTAATTCTAGATGGCATTTTTAAAGATGATTTTTTTAGGGTGGCAAATATCAAAATAAGGTTTCATACACGGGGTATCAATCAAAAAATCCCTATAAAAATATGCAATTTAAAGGCCCAATATAAAAGCCAAGAAATAAGGGACTCAAGTGTGAGTATCAGGGCGAGTGTTAAGGAGTCAGAGCGATTGGACGATCAGGACAATGTCTAGGTGATCGGAGCATTGGAAAATACATAGTTAAAAAGGCAGTTTTTCCCTTTCAACATATGATCTAAAATAACAGTAATGCAGCACTTAATGGCAATTACTAAAATGTGGGTTATGAGGATTGCTATCATGGGGATTTACTGAAAGAAGTCATTATAGTGGACAGTTATGGGCAGTTACAGATCGAAAGTTGCGAAAGTGATGATCATCAAAGTATAAAAGACTAAAAACAACATATAAGAAGGACAATTAAATCAACTCTTAAACAGAGACTGTGTAATTTTCTTATCTTAATTTTTTAGTATCTTTTGTTTAGTTAAACTTTGTGCACTTGTGCTCCTTTGACACATATTGTAAATTAAATCTTTATAATAGAACACCCCTTGTTGATGTTTTGTATACACATTAATTGATTTTTTTAATTGTTAGCACGAAACTCGTGCGAAATAATTTGACACACTCTGGGAGACACTTGGTGTAAGAAATGTTTGAAACATCATGCCTCATAAAAAATCTGATAAGGAGTCGAAAATTCCACGATACCTTCCTTCTATAATTGAACAATTTGAAGGCTAGGAAAGTACCCAGAGATATAAGGATCTGGTCATAGTTGTTACGAACTAATGACAGATTTAAGCCCATGTACCATGCATGCACTGATGGGAGAATTCACTTAATCATTGAGCATGTAAACTTACAAAATATTTCATACTTTTGAAAAACTTGCTTAAAATGAAAATATGCACTATGACAACATGGTCAAACAATCGAGTAATTTAAATGGACTCATGAACAAATTGGTAGGTTGAATGTTTTAATCAAATCCTATGGGAGTTGGTAATTACTTTCAAACTATGAGTTTAATATGCGACGGCTTGGCAACTGTAAACACAAATGATGGTTCACCAACCATAAACACGAGCCAATGTTTAGAAGCACCACATATGTCCCATCAAACCTGGGGTCTTGAATCTTCCAATGCGGGAGTTGTTGGAACATCTAATATGGAGGGTACTCTTAATATGAGAAAAAATGTTCAAAACATAGGACCAAACATTACACGCACTGACAAATGAGTAAAAAAACCTTTTAATGATAACAATGAACGAAATAATGGTGCATTCATGGCTAATACAGGGAGTAATCCTATTAGGCCTCAAGTTATGCCTTCCGTACCACAACATTGGATAGATCAATCATATCCTCGGCCTAGAAGGTATAGAGTGATTGAATTCTCTTTGTTTACTGGTCTAGGAGAGGTTTTTACTTTAGAAGATATAGCGTGTTTTACTTTACAGCGTGGAAAAATTATTGACTACCATACAATGAGATTGTTCTCAATTTCACTAACTATGGTTGCTTTCTCATGGTTCATTTAACTTTTCGGAAAACTATGTCCAAACTTGACAATAGTTAGAGTAGTTGTTTCACACCCAATTTTACAAAATTGAATTAGAAGTCAGTTTGACATATTTATCAAATTTGCATCAATTTCCAAATGAATGGACTGGTTCATTCGTCCAAAGATTTAAAACGGTCAGGAGCAAGTGATTTGTTTATTTTCCTGAAAAAGAATTTGTCAAAATTACTCAAAGTTGCTTCAATTTTAAAATGAAAAAGAAATTTCAAGACAAGGGATTTCCTTATTAATATTTCAACTTAACGCTAATGTCATAAGATATGAGCGATTGTTAATTCAGAGAAGAAAAACAAATGAAAACTTCTAGTAAATTGACTTATTGCCCTTGTTTGATTTTCAATAAAAAAAAAAAAAAAAAAACTTTTTTTTCTACAATACTCAATATCAACCATCCATTAAAAGTCAAGGCCACAATATTTGATTTCTCAATCAAATCTCAACCATCCATTCTCCTAAAATTCATTTCAAAAAAACTCTTTTTAAACAATATCAAACACATTCATTATAGAGACTCTAATTTTGACATCCATGCAATTGACACTATTCAAGGTGAAGCTGAAGTGTATCTGGCCGAATTGGTGAAAGTTGACACTTATGAATGTCTCGTATTAACCAAATTAGAAGTGTCAGTTATGAACGAGTTAATAAAAGAAGAAAACAAAAAGATTAAAGTATCTTTATTTGATGTTACAAATGCCGATATAATATTTGATCGGTTATATAAAGATAAATAGATAAAAAAGAGATATAATCATAAATTGCCAAATCCTGAACAAATTAAGTGGAATAAATATTGCTAACGGCATAATGCACGGTCACGCACGACTAATAATTGCTTGGTTTTTCATATTGTGTTATCGGATGCGATTGACTTAGGAAGGATTACCTTTGAGTCAATAAAGAAGGGAGTGGACGATGATCTGTTCCCACATCCAGTGGATGTCAATATGGTCATCCCAAACAAAATTGGTCTTCTTAAGTTCAAGTTGGAGGTAGATGACGAAGAGGATGAACCTCATCCTAGTGCCTTTGAACGTTTGAAAGGAAAAGCTGAAGTGGAAGGAGAAGGAAGTCTGTGCGCTAAGTACCAAAAAGTTGGAAAATCTGTAGACACAGTGAAAGCATACAGGCAACCGTTTCGACTAGTCCGTGTCTCTAATTTACAACTAGTTAGGGGACAAGTGAAGCAATTTCATAAGAGGCGGTATGGCCCATTTCAGAACGTTAAAATATTTAGGACACAACCTTATTGCCCAAATGTATGGAAATATCAAATTAGAGAAGATGGTCCCATTCAATGAAATGACAAGGACACAATAAATGCGCTTTCAAAGAAATTATGGGCGAATGAGGAAACAACAGTATGGCGTGAAATGTTCTAAGTTTGCAAGTGAGATCCGAGTGATAAATCAAAATGTCCTTAAGATTAAGGATATGGAAAATGCAGAGGAATCAATGGATAAGCCACCAACAGGAAAGTGTGTTATGAAATCATAGTTCGAACACAGAAATGAGGATGAAGATGAGGATGATTCTGGGTGATCAGACACCATTCAATTTGGTACTTTGTCCCCAGTCATGGCCAACAATTATATATTCTCTAATGAGTTCAAGAACAAAGAGAGCAATGAAGTTGTTGAAGAAGCAGCATGCACATTGGAATGTGAAGGTAGCAACTCAAATAGAAATCAAGTCATCTAGGTAGAAGAAGTGTGTGAGATAGAAGATGATGAAATGAAAATCATAGAGGAAGAGATTGATTTAGAAGCAGAATGCAGAAGAAGAAGCCTGTCACATGGTCAAATCCTCAAACAATTATATTAAGAAGGTAACATGTAGTAGATCCATTGGGTGAACCATCCGGACGATTATTTAACTACTACATCCTATATGGAACACCTAAAAGAAAGAGAAGGTTACCTTGTGCTGATAGTATGGATCACCTCCGAAGATAGAAGATGATGATGAAAATCATAGAGGAGGAGACTGATTTAGATGCAAAATGCAGAAGAAGAAGCATGTCACATGGTAAAATCCTCAAATAGTTATATTAAGAAGGTAACATGTAGTAGATCCATTGGGTGAACCATCTGGACGATTATTTAACTACTACATCCTATATAGAACACCTAAAAGAAAGAGAATGTTACCTTGTGCTGATAGTATGGATCACCTTCGAAAATTGTGTCTCCACCTACAGGATGTGGAGAACCATCAAAGCCAAAGATAATGTTGCCACCTAAAAGTTAGGGAGAACCCTCAGAAAACGAAGAGTTTAGGATGGTCCAGGGCTAGAAGATACTGCATGTAAATGCATCAAACACATATGGATTAGAAAAGAATAAACAAAAATTGGAAATAGATTAAGCAGAAAAGGTCATATTCAAGAAACCTTATCGAAAATTGACCAAACACTTAAGACCCCTACATGTAAAAGCCTCAGTTAATGGCATCCCAGTGGCCAAAGTTTTGATTGGTAGTGAAGCTACCATAAACATGATTCATTTTCGAATAATAAGGAAATTTACGAAGTTAGAAAGTGACATAATCCTAATATATGGTTTTAACCAACTTTAATTGAGGGGAAACTTCAGCCAAAGGACCACATTATTCTTCTAATTATAATAGAAGGTCCTACAAGCTATAATGTATTGCTAGGAAGTGATTGGATACATGGAAGTCAATGCATCTCTTTATCGCTTCATCAATGCTTAGTGTTTTGGAACAATAGTGGGCAAAAATGAAGTTGAGCAGGTAGATCAAAAGCCTTTTGTTGCAAAAGGCTAATTCAATTGAGCTATTTATATACAAAGGAAAGTAGACGCTAGTTTGTGAACAACCAACCATTGTACTATAAAAATTTGATAGGTTCGATCTATAATCATTAGATCAGGGCCTCCTAAAACAATCTACTAAAATCATCGAGTTGTTCCAAAGGATCAAAATGACCAGTTATTAATAGAATGTTTTGTTGGCGTCGAAGTGGTTCAAGAAGGGGAAGAAACCCAAGTATTAAAACGGAGCGAGGAGCCATACTCAGTGGAGGCTCTCACTAAAATATTTACTCAAATGATCAAGAAGATATGATGGAAGGTTAATTGCAAAAGAATTTGGCTGAAATTGTGTCCTTAGAGCCAAACTAATGGCTTACACTAATGAATCTGAAGAAAAAGTAAAAGGAGAAAAATTATTAACACTACTAAAAGAAAAAAATGGCCGTGCTTGGTCTGTTGCAGAATTTACAAAGTAAAATCAACAAGGAAGATTGTCTAAAAGAGGGAGATTCTACAAAAAAAAAGTAAAAAAAAAATGATAGTAATTTGATGAGGATTGCAAAGTTAGGATATGCTCAAGTTTGACTAGGTTGAGTTGAATATTAGTGACGTATGGGAGGATCGTACAACCTTTATCATCCAATTCCTCAACGAAGAGGTAAGTAACAAATTAACCTCTTGTTAAAATAGTATTTAGAATATTGTGCTTAGGAGTATGAGCAAATATTTTATTTGGATAAAAATTTAGTAGTACATAGATTGCCCACAAGCCAAATTTTAACTCTCATTAACAACCACCTAGGAGTTTTACACCCAATTTGTTGCCTAAAGTAAAGAAGAAAATTGAGCGATTACTAAAAGCAAGTTTATTAGAACACCCATATATGTTGAGTGGTCGTGTGTGTCCGTGTTAAAAAAGAACGGTAAAATGAAGGTATGCATAGATTTCAGAAACTTAAATTTGGCAACACCTAAGGACAAATATCATATTCCAACAATAGAATAGACTCTCTAGTTGATTCCATAACTCGACACACAATGTATTGTTTTATGGGTGGGTATTCTGGGTATAATCAAATATATATAGCCAAAGAAGATTGTATGAAATTGCTTTTAGATGCTTGGCGCATTAGGATGTTATGAGTGGATAGTTATTCCTTTTGGCCTAAAGAATGTTGGGGCCACTTATCAAAGGGTAATGAACTTAATCTTTCATGATTTAATTGGTGAATTTATTGAAGTGTATATAGACGATTTAGTGGCAAAAATTGCTCAAAGAAAAAGATTATTTTCACCAACTAAAATGCTCATTTGAGCGAATGAGACAATACAAATTGAAATTAAACCCTTTAAAGTGTGTATTTGGTGTAAACGCAAGAAACTTTTTAGGTTTCTTATTATATGAAAGGGGAGTTGAACTTGATCAGAACAAAGCAAAGGCTTTAATAAAAACCAAACCGCCTAAAAGTAAAAAAGAGTATTTTTGGTTCAGGTTAAGACATTTCATTTCTAATTGTGTAGGGCGAACAAAAGTTTTCACCTCTTTTAAAGCTCAAAAGCCTGGAACAGGATGAATTCTTCTAGAATGAAGAACATCAAAAGGTTTTTAACAGCTTAAATATTTACTTATCGAGTTTGCACGTGTTGATCTCATCTATTCGAGAACGGCCATTGAAAGTATACATATCAATAGAACAAGACTCTATAGCTGGAATGATTGCACAAGAAGACCAATTGAGTGAGGAAAGAGCAATTTACTATCTTAGTAGGCAATTGACTAAATGTGAATGTGATTATTAAGTTGAAGAAAAATTATGCCTAACTCTTTATTTTACATGTACGAAATTAAGGCCCTATATTTAGACTGTTACTGTGTATTTAGTATTGAAAGTAAATTTATCGCCCAATTTTCTATCAAAGAATTCATTTTGGACTTTAGTTTTATCTGAATCTCAAATGCTATATGTGACAAAAAAGGTCATTAAAAATCAAGCATTGACTGATTTCTAGATTGATCATTTACATGTTATTGTTCTAGAGGAAATCAAGTTAGAAATGGACTTATGTGAAATGAAACCTTAGACATAATACTTTGATGGTTCAAAGACTGCAAAAAGGTGCAGGAGTTGGTGTAGTTTTAATAGACCTATTTGGAGTGAGATATCAATTTTTCTTCACTATAAATGATATATGCACCAATAATTAGCTTGAGTATGAAGCACTCAACGTAGGCCTAAAGATTCCTAGTTAGCGGTAAACCAATTGGTTGGTATAAGTGATTCTGTTATAAGTTTGTATGAAATCTCCCAAAAGTTATTGGAAAAGTTTTACCAAGTAGAACTTTAATACATGAATCGAATATATATCATGAATTGGCAAATGAGTTTGCTCAAATGACCTCAGGATATTCCAAAGTTTTAGGCTTAGATTCTGTATGTGAATATGGAATGATATTGCCATCAATACAACGTAGAATGAAAGGAATCAATTGCATAGAACATGAAGAGATAATAGATTGGAGGCAAGAAATTAAAAGGCTTTTGGTAGAGGTGTCAAGACGGACGGGCCGACCAGACCTGTGAAAATCGGCCAGGATCGACCTGGGACCGCGGGCCGACCCGTGACCCGTGCTGGCGGTTCACGGGTCAAGAAGTTGTGAATCGTGGGTTTCGCGAGTCAAACCTTCGCGGGCCGCGGTTAACCCGCTGACCCGTAAAAAAAAAAATTGTTTTTATTAAATATGGTAACATTGAAAATCTCTCTTCTTCTACAAACTCTAATACAACTTTTAAAGCAAAATCTTATTTTTTTTCTCCATAATAGCTAAAAAATGTAATGTTCTTTGATAATAATAATTAAAAATACATTTAGCATTTAATTGTTATTTGTTTATGTTTTATTTAAATTTGTAAATTTAGAAGTAATTCATATAACATAAAAAATAACTTTAAATTCTATGTAAATATTTTATAGTATAAATATTGTATTTAGAAACTTGACAAAAAAATTGCTATAAATATGAAAATGTCTATGTTTTATTCATACGGGCCAAATCAGAACCAATCGCGACCTGCATGAGCTCGACCTAGATGGCTAGCGGGCGGACCTGGATTATAGTTCGAAATTTGTGGGTTGACCCAGAACCGACCCGTAACCCGCAGGGGGGCTTTTTTTCAAGCTGGCAGTTAGCGGGTCGACCCGGCCCGAACCACCAGTATTGACACCTCTAGCTTTTGGAGAAACTTGATCAATAAATTATGTATTAATATATGGAGAATTACAAGAAAAATGTAGATGAAGTCATGCTCAAATGTGTGAGTTTGTCAAATGCCAAAACAACTATAGCACAAATGCATGAAAGAATTTGTGGAGCTCACCAATCGGGCCAAGAAATGAGATGGTCGATTATTAGAAGTTATTTTTGGCAAAAAAAAAATGGGCGAATTGTGTGTTCATTAAGCTAAGAATTGTTTAGCATGTCAAAGATAGACCAATTCAAAGAGTGTCAACTAAAAATGACATACATCATTAAACCTTGGCTATTTAGGGGATGAGCAATATACTTGATAGGAAAAACTTATCCTCTTGTCCAAATAGCACACATTTATTGTAGTAGCCACAGACTTCTTCACCAAATAGGTTGAGGAAATTCCTTTAAAAAAGATCTCTGAAGGAAATGTAATAAAATTTATCCAAGATCACATAATTTATAGGTGTCAGAACCGGCACGAATGTTTATCAATGCTTAATGGGCTTATAGAACATCTTCTTGTTCAAGCACACGAGTTACCCCATTCCAACTCACTTATGGGCAAGAGGCAGTGATGCCTATGAAAGTGCCACGTAGGAAATCTGCCTGTGACGTAAGCTATTCTGTTAGATAGACTATTTTGTTAACTCTATTTAACAGATTGGATGGCAGTGATGGATGGGAACAATTTTCAAAGTTGAGTGAGGAGTAGGAAATACTTTGAATTTGGATGAGTAAGTAGTAATATTAGGTAAAATTGAGTGATGAATGGTGTATTTTACTCGATGAGAATTTGGATATCTTCAATTTTTTAATTTTATTTTTGTTTGGCCGAATCTCATCTTTGAAGAGGGTGAAAATAGGAGATTTCCATATTTCTCAATTTCTCATCTTCTGAACTGACAAGTTAAAAGGAAAAATAAGCAAAAATAAAAAATAAAGAGAGAACTTTTGAACGAACTTGAACACTTGTGTTGCATTTGTTCATAGTATTTTGATTGTATTATTAAACGAAAACCCTAAAATTTCACCATAGATAATACAAGTGATAGATAATTGTTATAAATAATATATTTTATGTGAATGACCAATTACCATTATACCCCTATAGACTTTACGTTATTAAGATTGTGCCATTGTCCACTCTTATAAATAGAGGCTTATATTTCATTCTTATACACACCTAATGAGAAGCATTACTCTCATGTTCTCTCCATCTCTATTTATTTCTTGTTCTAGTTTTGGTAGTTTTACAACACGTTATTAGCACGAGTCTTCAGCCAATTGAGTAATATGACAGGAGTATGCTCTACAGTTGCATCTAAATGATGAACCCCTATATCAAAAACTTGATTATTATTAATCAATATTTCTTTTCCCAAATCTAGTATTTTTTGCGTTGGAAAATCACTTATGTCTCGTGGATCTGAAAAATCAATCCTAAATCCATAGAAAAAATTGGAGAAAATGTATAACCTGAAACTTCCAAATCAGATCTATGCCAAACCGTACATCCAATCAACGATAGGAGACCAGATCTGGAACCACGGTGATGAGACGCTTCTCCGGCACCGGTGCGTGTCGACGATCGATGCACCGACGCGGCGGTTCGTGAGTCGTGTGAAGCCCACATGCAGACGTTAAATCGGCACATGACAACACATGGAGAATATTCTGGCGATGGTCCTAAAATACATTTTGTTCGTCTCAACATTTCAGGTTTTTCTGTGGTCTTACATTTCTGTTTGGTGCAGTTTTGGACATTTTCCGGTGGTCGAACGTGGCGGCTTCTTAAAAACTATTTTTTGAAGCACTTCCGACGGAATTTTGAACTTCGGACCAAAAATTAGTTTATGCTAAATTAAATTTCCAACCCATTGACGGTTTTGATTTATTCATATGAGCAATATATTGAAATATGGACGATTTTTTCCCTTGATAATACGTTAAAGTAAATTAATCATGATTTAACGTATTTGATCAATAATGAATAATGATCTTGTGATAAGTGTTAACAGGGTATATATTCTCAATTATTTAGCATTACTATGATATCAATAAGATAAATTAAAAGTTTAAACAAAGTAAAAGCAAAATAATTATTACCATGCCATGATGTATTGAGTTATTATAAACTGAATTTATATCTTGACCAAATATGACTCATTATCGTAAATGAGCTGGACTATTATGAATACCTTGACTGAATTTAAAGATATGACTCGCTCATTTATGAAAGGTATTTATTTCATTATATTGATACCACCTATATGGTTAGTTGTATCAGTTTTAAATATATATATTACGTTCCACCTATATGGTTGGTTTTATCAGTTTGAAATATACATATTATGTTACCACATATATGGTTGGTTTGATCAGTTTTAAATATACATATTACGTTACCACCTATATGATTGGTTTTACTGGTTTTAAATATTTTTGCTCTCATAAATTTGATATTATTGTTATTTGATATTTCATTAAATGGTACCAAACGTTACCACTACTAAAATTAGATAATATTTTATCAAATGGTACCAGAAGTTACCATTACCAAAAAGTTGTTGAATGTTGATAACAAATATTTTATCAAATGATACTAGAAGTTACCATTTTTTGTATTTGAAAAGACAAATGAATATGAATTATCCAACTAGAGAATGTTGATGTATGATAAGATAATATCACATGATAGCACGGATATGGTTAATGTGAAAATAATCTCATCAGTATTATGAGATCAATATTATTTGATAAAAAACTGGAAAAGTTCTTGCACAAGCACTTATGTACTCCAGAAGAATTACATATTTGCTCCAGAAGAAGTAAAATTCATCATCTAAACATATTGAAGGGATATTATTATTGCTATTGAAGAAGCACAAAAGAGTCATATTGAAACATGTCAAGAAAGGGGATACATGTAAAACACACAAAAACAAATGGGGAAACATTTATAAAATCCTCAAAAAGTGGAGATGCTTTTCAACAGTAAGAATACTCCATACTCTACCACCCCTAATCTTTTTGAGGTGCACAAGGTTAAGTTAAAACATTTATAAAATCCTCAAAATTAGAGGTGTGTCTCAAGAGTAAGAATACTCCGTACTTGATACGTGTCGCACTGCACCAAATAATAATTAATTCCTTACACACCAAATATCAATTAATAATATAGTAGCGAGAGTAAGGGTTGAACCCATAAGGAACAATGAACCTAATTAGTTGTTCGATCAATTAGAATGAAATGGGGGGTTTGTTGTTTGGAATTGGTTAATAAGAACTATGCACAAAAAATAACAAATAAATATATTTAAAGAGCTAATATGAGGGAAGATCTTGTTCTCGAGTTCGGTTGTACCCTTAATTAATGTTATATTTTTCCTTGCAACGCGTTTCTAATATTAAATCAATTTATCAATCTTAAATAATCAACAAGCTCTGACTATTCAATTCTTCCTTATGTAAATTAAATCAAAACAAGTTCTTTGATTCAATTTTAGCCAATGAACAACCCTAAATAAGCTCTTAGGATTTTATGCAATGCTAGTGTGATAATTGAGAAGGATAGATTGGATTGGATTATCAATTTTACAAGCTCGAATCAATTAATCCAAGTCGAATTATTACTAAACATGCTCGAGATTTATTTGCTACTATGGGTTGAAAACTAATGACAATTACGGATCAAAAGATTTAAACATAGCACATACATGAGTTTAAAGACTAAACAATTCAATTGGCCAAATTAAATATATTAATCAAATAAACTCAATAACATTCAAAACGTAATAATTCAACAATTAAAGGAAAATGAATAGATTCAACGTTATGAGTTTGTTGGAAAAGAAAACAACAATAAACGAATGACACAACTTCCCCCTTGAACAAGACGATGAAATTAGCCCAGCATGGTCATGGTGAGTTCTTCAAGTCGATTCATGAATTCGCCTTGTTGTTAATGTTCTTGCGCTTGAAAATCTCCCAAGACTGCTCTCTCTTTTTCCCTCAATTTCCAGCCTCCATTATGTGGTGAATTTTCTCTTTTTAAGCCTCCACAGTCGTGCCCTAGGGTTACCAAGAAGATATACTTCAATTCAAAATAGGAAAATATTCTGCGGGAAAGTTACAGCCGTAACTTTGGCATTTAAGGCCATAAATCACTTGCTAGAGATTTTTTACTTTTGAAAGTTACGGTCGTAACTTTACAACTTACGGCCGTAAGTTGATTACTGCCAATTTCTTCGTTTCACCTTTGGTCCTCTGTTTTCATTTTTCAGTGCAATTTGGTCATTTTTTCCTCTTTTCTCGTCCTTTGTGATCCTACACAATACAAAACATAAAAATGTATTAAACAATACTTTAATAAAACTAACTAATAACAAAATACGAGAATAGGTGGACTAAATAAGTACTATTAAAGCACTTATCAGTACTCTACCACCTATAATCTATTCTGAGGTTTACAAGGTTAAGTTTACATTAATCGGACTCCATTTTCACTTAATTCCCCTTCCTTGCGACCATCTACTTAACTCCTGCTGGATCTTGGATTGGAATATATGATTGCAACTTATCCAGCAGTTCCTCGATAGTAGGAACAGAAATAAGGATCCTCCTAGAAAATGGAGAGATAAATCACTATTCCACAACATAATAAAAAAAATGTTAGCAAACCATCAAAGAAATTGTTAACATTTAAAAGCTCAATAAGCTTTATATGAAGATCCAATTGAGTCCATGAGGTAATATTAAAATTTTTTTCTAAAGTACCAAAACCTCCGGACACGGCTATGAAGGCATCAGAACCATATAACATGCAAGTTATGAGTTCATGGATAGATAATGTTTGTCTTCATGTCCTCGTGTTTTACCTTCAATATCTACCAAAGGAACATGTATAAGGATTATCACTTTCACTCGATTTGTTTGAAAATATTGGGAAACACAACCTATCAATCCACTGCTACCTCCTCCATACACTAGATTGATACATTTTTCTCCCAACTCTTTTCTAGATCCACTGCTGCTTCCAAATACCCAAAACATTTCCCAACTTTTGATCCACAAAATACACAGATAGTTTTGATATGTCGAAGTTTTTGTCCTTCCATATTTGAGAGTATAAGGAAGGAAAACTTACGAGAAAATGTTATTTTGGAATGAATGAAACTGTGAAAATATTTGGCTTTTTAAAACCGAAAATTTACATTATTTTACTGTTCAACTTTTGAAAATGTGACTATCCTATTTTGACTAAATGACACTACTTTTTATTATGCCCCAAAAATGAAGATCGCCTTTTGGCGGTCTCTCAGTGATAGTCTATTAATACGCTAAAAATGAAAATATAAAATACTTTGTTAATATATATATATATATATATATATATATATATATATATATATATATATATATATACTGATTTACCTTTTATCAATGTTGAGTAGCCAAAACATCATTGTTTATAATAGATTGGCAAACAAGATCTTTTGATATTATATTCTTCAGACTATAATGGTCTTTCTTATCGTTGACTTGAACCTATAAAGATAGTAGCTCACGCAGCACATGGTATAAGGGTGCGTCTCAAGAGTTAATGGATATCATCCAAAGACTCCTTACTCAGTCCACTTTTAATGAAATCTATTTTATCATCTCAATTTCTGGATGAATATCTTATTGATTTACAACGAGTATCATATGTTGATCGAGTACATATGTAACAACTTTTTAATCTTTTTGCTCTTCGCTTCTTTGCAAAAGTACTCTTACCTAAACCAGACAAGTGCTTAGAAAATGAATTTGGTAATTCACCAGCTAATCAAACTTTTGCTTCGATCAACCAATTCTGTATTGAACCAAATGTTCATACATAAAAGTGAAATAAAACCGTAATGAACCAGAAGTTCTATAATAAACGGTTAGATCATCAAAAACTTCAAATTATTTGCTATGAGAATAACTTGTTTAGCTTGGGAAGTTTTATGATTTCTAAGAAGTGCGATATGTATACACTCCACCAAAATGCACATAGATATATGATTGAGATTATATCCCTAATTATGAATGACACGTGTTGCGACATTTTTAGCTGGTTGATATAATATAAGATTTGTGAACATTATGGGGGAAAGCGCGCTTGATGCATAATTATGCCAGAAGCATAATAACAATCAATTCCAAAAATAAATATCTCTTAAATAATTGAGATGATCCATTTGAGGCTAAATACTCATGATGAGCAAAAGGGACATAGTTAAACGATATGAGATTCAGGTACCTGATGACAGGAAATATAAATAGATCTCTATATGTTATGTATATATTGAGGTAAATTGGAATCGAGAAATAAGTCGACTACATACATTACACAACTCTCTTGTGAGAATGAGGTTGATGAAATATAAAGTACTTTGGCCAAATATAAAAATCCCAATGTAGGGATAATTGTTAAAGGACCTGAAGTCTAAACACTTAAATGTGTAAAGCTAGCGGTTATCTGTGCAAATGAAATATATTACATAGTTATAAAAAATGACTCGTTGCGCGAAATTTTTCAAATAACTGGCATAATATATGGTGGATGAGACTATAATCGAAATCATTAGCTTGAGCTTTTTGATATAATAATGAGTGAGATCAAAATGAATTATTCTCATCTCGGTACTTTGGGAGTATTATTTGATGTACCAATTGACCGCGGTACGTTGGGATTTCAAGCGAAATGATTATAGATTATGTCAAAATTGATTTCTATTTCAATGATTGATTATACTTATACAAATTAGAAATTGTGGTTTATGAGATGCAAGAACATATATGTATAATCATTGAAAGATTAAATATACCCAGAATAGTATCAATTCAGAATGATACAAATAACCCCATGATATAATATGTTGAATTTGGAGTGTACTATTATTATAAATTATATTTGATATCTGGGTAATTGATTATTCACCAGAAGTGAATTCGAAAATGAATATCTAATTATTCACCAGAAGTGAATTCTTGAAATTGAAATTGAAAATGGACAATATTTAATTATTCACCAGAAGTGAATTCTAGATTCGATTATTCATCAGAAGTGAATCAATTCAAGATTTGAAAAATGCAATCGATCAATTAGTAAAACATTGCTTGATATAGCATGTTATGACTTTATAAATGAGCTATGAGCAATTTAACAAAGTTCATCATAAAAGATATGTTTTCGAGATTGCATCAATATACTTGTGATATTCCATGAGTGGAATAAATGGGAGTTGCACTCTTTTTCCCTTAGTTGATTTTTGTCCCACAGGATTTTCCTAACAAAGTTTTTGAGGATGCAATACTTATGGCATAT
The DNA here is from genome assembly GCA_963555705.1 of Ligustrum vulgare. Taxonomy (NCBI): domain Eukaryota; kingdom Viridiplantae; phylum Streptophyta; class Magnoliopsida; order Lamiales; family Oleaceae; genus Ligustrum; species Ligustrum vulgare. The sequence goes on along the minus strand of OY743171.1, from coordinate 36,332,118 downwards.
TAATGAGAATAATGTACTCTTTTTCCCTTCGCTAAGGTTTTGTCCCACAGGGTTTTCCTAGCAAGATTTTTGAGGCAATATCAAAGTTATTTATGAGCTATAATTTAGCAACACATTTTTGTACTAGAATGATATCAACAAATGGAGAAAGTCATAGACATATTATGAAGAATGTTATGATATCGGCTACACACAAGGAGATTTTTATATTCCAGACAAAAGATGATATCAACATGCAAGAAGACTAGATCGCACACTTCAGGGGGAGAATCATCCTGTACTCTATTACCTTCGTTCAGGTTTTATCCTACTGAATTTTACTGACAAAGTTTTAACGAGGCAACACTTCAGAACTCCAAGCTTCTGCACATGATTTGATGTCATTTTGAATATCGACTCCATGATTCACGATGACCAACATCAGGGTGAGCAAATGTACTCTTTTTTCTTCGCTCAAGTTTTATCCCACTGAATTTTCTTAGAAAAATTTTAACGAGGTAGAAATTGTGTAATAGGTCATTCAAGGGGGAGTATTATAAAAAATATATTTTATATGAATGACCAATTACCATTATACCCCTATAGACTTTATGTTATTACGATTGTGCAATTGTCCACCCCTATAAATAGGGGCTTATTATATTTCATTCTTATACACACCTAATGAGAAACATTACTCTCAAGTTCTCTCCATCTCTATTTATTTCTTGTTCTAGTTTTGGTAGTTTTACAACACTAACAAACATTGTAAAATAAGACATTATTAATAAACAAAAGCTTCATAAAAGCAATGCTTTAGAATACAATGCATAAAGAAAAGAAAATAAATACATTGCAAACGAAAGGAAGAGAGAATTAAAAATCACTGTCGCGCTCACCATTGTAACGATTCGAAAATTTTGAAGTCCCTTATTGTCCATTATAACGTAATAAAAGTATTTTATAATTTATATAATTATTTTGGAATGTAAATAAAGAAAGACGGGATTTAAGGAAGAAGAACGAAAACATTAAATAATAAAAGTTATGACAAAAACGTTTTTAAGTGCCTCCCTTCTCGAGATTTTTTCGATCCCTTCTGACCTCCTTTAATTACATATGATATATGTATGGAAAATTTCTCGAAACGACTTCGAGAATATGAAAATGTTTTTTAAGTTCGATTAAAGGATATTTCTTGGTGATTTTTTAAAGTTAGTACTTTACCGAAATGGTAAAGAAAAACTGTTTTAAGTAGCTTACTTCGAGAAGACATAAATTTCTCCTCGGTTATCCGTTTCTTGCACGATAAATTGTAAGTTAAAGTACGTCGCGAGTACTTTGAAATGGCACTAAGAACTAAGGATTTCAACTTCATTTGGTATCTCGAATTTGAGCACAAATCAGCCTTGGTGAAACTCATTTTTCTTAAGCTTAAGCATGAGGTGGCACTTAGGACGACTGCACCTAGACTTTGTAGAACTCCTTACTCATTCAATTATACAAGGATAGGTCCTGGTTACATGTTTTTGTCCTTCCACCTCCCATATTCTTTGATGAGGCCGAATAAATCTTAGGAATAAAATAAAAATTTTAATTCTATGCAGCCGGCTTCCTTCCTCAAATTGTGCAATTAGGTACGCCTATAAATAGCCTTGGATTCAGATTAAAATCTCACACCAAAATAAATTCAAGAAATGATAGAGAGAATAGTGGTTTCCTTTCTCCAAATTTATAGAATTTCAAAATTAGGATTTATGTTTGAATCATTTGTTAGGCTCAAGACATGTTAATGTAATAACATGATCTTGATGTGTAAGTTCTGCATGTTCAAAATATATTAAAACCCTTGAGAAAATCCTAGAAAACTAGGATTGACAGTGTTGAAATGACTTCATGTATCAATACTTTAAGACCAAGTATTGATACCTGAAGAACAAGTATCAATACCTTGTATCGATAGTAAAGGAAAAATATCAATACATGTGACAACATGTATCAATAAATATGACAGCATATATCAATACTTCTACAAAGTAAAGAATTTTTTTTTTGGACAATTCTGGACCGAGGTAAGTGAGATATATTTATTTGATTATTTGATATACATTGGGAATATTTATTCGGCTACTTGATATAATTTTGATATGATCTAGTTATAAGCATTTTCTAATGTAGTTATTATATTGCTAATCTTGTCTTAAAGACTAATACCTATTGAGTATTCTTACCCACTTGTTTGACGTAAAATACTTTATCATCGCTAATGTTATATCACGTAAATAAATTGTTTAACATCAAAGGATAATAACAGAGCTTGTCATCTCTAACCAATATATTGGATAAGTCTTATTCTGGTTGATATAATCTTAAGTTCATGATAATTTCCTAAAGTAAAAGAATAGTAAAGATTAACCTTGTGTATCGATACATTGAAGTCCTAAGAAGTTCTGGTTTCTTTTAAGGACGATACACTTAAAGTCATTTAGTCACGAGTTAAAACTCTAATCAATATTATTTGAATGAACATTTGCCACTGTTACTCTTATATGAACTTATAAATATTGTGAGTAACACTTGTACTTGTTTATGTGTTAGAACACATGTACTTGATTATGTGTCTTAAATGCTACTTTGTGACACATATAAAGTTATTCCATTGCATTAAAAGGGTTTTATACTTTTTTTGTATGCATGATACAAAAAGGATTTTCTCGCATGATATTACGGTCATACATTATCCTGCTTTTCTTGATATTCGTGTCATGGAGTCCAGTAACTGGATCACGGTGTAGTTACGCTTGTTATCAGGGATTAATTTCCCTGCTCGCTATCGATGAGCGATTTCCCTACTTGTTATTTGAGAGTGTTTTCTATACTTGATATCTGGGATTAAATTTCCTGCTTGGTATATGCACGCTCGGGATAATAGTTGATGGTTAATAAAGGCCCATTAAAACTCATGTTTTCTTGAAAATACATACACTTGCACTGGCCTTGAATATATGAGATAAACTTGACTCGACTTGAATATATGCAAAACATCCCTTTACATTGATCTTGAATACTTGAATATATTGCACTTAACTTGAAAACGTAAATATCTCGTGCTAGACTTGAATACTTGGATATAGTGTATTGGTCTTGAATATATGACTTTGACTTGTCTACGTGCGATAATACATGTGCACCATATTCTGCTAACTGTGCAAGGGTATGCTCACCCCCACGATATCTAACCTTTCAGGTTAAACATAGAAATAAAGAGGGTTGACGCGATTCTTCAGACGGCAAGACAGATAGTGCTGTGTTAGGTGACGACTTGTGAGTTGTGGATACACCGAATAAGGTTTCTTGTGTTTAAACTTCCAAACTCGGTATATTATTAAGGATACTATTTATCTAAAATATTTTAAATTCAAGATCTTTTATGTTAACTAGAAATACTTTAAATACTAATATTGTTACTTTTCAAATAAATGAGCTTCGCTTTAAGTGAAGCGATTTTGAAATCACAGTTATGTGATGTCTTTTACGTCACTAGCTTATGAAAAAAAAGGTAAAAATATTTTCATGATTTTTTTTATATATCACTAGCTGATATTAGAGTTTAAAAAATATCGTGAAAAACTCACATGCGCCACAACCATCATCATCCATGTCATCAAGGTGGTATTCAATGTTTTGTTGCCACAACAAAAATTAGCGAACCCCTGCCATCGTGAAATTCACGCGCTGCACTAGAAGCAGCTCTCAACCTTGCGAAGCCACTGGTAGAGACAATTTGTGATGGAGTTGTGGATTGGCCCCAAAAACAGATTTAAGGCTCGGTTAGATCTTTTAATTTTTCGGTCAAATCTATCGCTGCAGCCATCGAAATCCCTCCAACTTCCAAGAGAGTCTTCTCTTCCACAGTGCGGTTCTAATGTTGGCTTTACTTCGCCGATTGGATGGCCGGAGATCGGAGGCAGAATCCGATCAGATCTTTATCTTCACTGGTCGTTCTTTTCTTTCCTTTGTTCTACTGATTTTGACTTCTCAAATCACTACTCAATCCTTCAACACAAGCACAAATACCAATTTGTTTGTCAACAATGCTATAGTCACAATGTGATCCACAATGTGGATCACAATCACACTCACATGGGGGTGGGGGCCACAAAATTTTGAATTTTGTGGCCCCCACCTCCATGTGAGTGTGATTGTGATCCACATTGTGGATCACATTGTGAAAATAGAATTATCCTTTGTTGGGTATTGTAGCAGAATTTAACCTACATGAATGAAAGAAATTCAGTTTTGTAGATTTCAAATTCTTGTCTCATAGCTTTGCAGTTTAAGGCAAAATGTGGCTTCCCTTTGTTTGTTCACTTCCAGCAGCCTCTTTTAATTAATTCACCAGCTTCCTTTAGGATTAGTTATTTAGCCTATCAATCATGCATTGCTATTTCCAAGAAGATATGTATGGTATAGTTTCAGTGTTTCATCCAACAATAATGACTTATGGAAACCCTACTTTCAATTAGGGGTGGACAAAAAAATCGGAACCGAGTAAATCGAATCGAAAAAACCAAAATATTACGGTTCTTGAATAAAAATTCAAAACCGAAACCGTTCGGTTCTCAAAATCAAAACCGAAAATCGAAATCAAAACCGATAAAAATATTTATTTATTTTTGAATTCTTCATTGAATTATACGGAAAAATATATTTATACCCAAGCTTTAATGTGTAGACAGTGGGTCAGAGTATAAATTTACTCACAATTTTTTCATTTGAGAAATATTGTCCATATTGGTAAAGTATTTTAATTAGAAATCCATGAGTCATAAACATTTTTATTTTGAAGTTTTTATTGAATTATACAGCAAAATATATTTATACTCACGCTTTAATGTGTAGACAGTGGATTAGAGGAGTATAAATTTACTCACAATCTTTCCATTCAAGGAATGTTGTTCAGATTAGTAAGGTTTTTTAATTAGAAATCCACGACTCACAATCTTCTCCAAGTAGAACAACACTTTAATGCATATACACTTAGATAGTGTATGAAATGTTGTCTATTTGATACACTATTATTATGAAATATAGTAATTACTTTTAAGTCATTTCATACACTATTATAGTTTTATTATTTTGTGAAATTTACTTTTACTGAGATTCAAATGTTACGTGATTTCTTTTCAAATAAGAATGATTTTAGAGTAGAAAAAATGTTTTAACCATCAAGATTTTGAAATTCACATTCTTGGTATATTTTACATGAATGTGGAGTTTAATTTTAATTGGAAGCTTATTTGGTTGTATTTACCTTTAATTTTTGCAAACAATTAGATTTTACTTTTATTTTTTTGGTATTTGCGTCAAACTTAATTTTTTTAATTGGAACCGAACAAAAACTGAAAGATAACCGAAAATCGAACCGAAACCAAAATCGTTCAGTTCTTGTCTTTGAAGGAACCGAACCGAAGATTTCGGTTCGGTTTCGGTTCCTTTAATCTTCGGTTCGGTTTCGGTTCCTTTAATAACCGAACTGAACCGATAAACGCTCAGGCCTACTTTCAATATCACATACACACTACTACTGTTTCAAGTCAATGTTGTGAAAACCGTTTTGAAAACTCAAACTCTCAAGAAAGTAGATCTAGTTTCTTTTAAAGAGAGAAACACTTTTGTACCAACTAATTACTCTCTCTTTGAACAATGGATTGCAATCTCTTTTATAAAAAGTAGAGCCAAAATCAAATTGTATACAAAATACCAAACTTAAAACAACTAGTTAATCAACAAAAAATTACCAAAATGCCCTCAATTAAAAAACCAAATTGGTGAGACATTTAATTCTACAACTATTATTATATTGAACTGTTTCTCCACTCTTGTACACATACTGAGTAATGTTATCTAGCAGACTAGTATTACACCATTAGTCTAGGTGGTGCTATACGATAGACTCAATAGAATTACTCGTGTATATTGCAGGATGATGTCACTAAAGAGAGATTAAAAAGGTGTTAAAGGGACCTAGCGATAATACAAATTTTCACGAAAAAATAATGGAATAAAAATGCTCGGCTATAGTAATCAACCCAACAAAAGAAAATAGTGTGATGAAGAATTAACCCCAATATTGAGTATAATTATGGTAGAAGAAAAAAAAAATCATTGTTTTTATGGCAACCAAATGTTATCGTTAAGGGGAGCGGCTAGCTCATTGTTAATAAATAGAATTTTATTGTTTTGAGGTAAAATATGTGATTGAAAAGTGTTTAAAAAAATAAATGTTATTAAAAAGTGATTTATAAAATTATATTGTTTATAAATTGATTTATAAATATGTTATAGAACATAATGTAAATAAAATTCTCTTTACGTAAAAAAAAATGAAAATTGTTTTAGATGAAAAACATATTTTCTATAAACAATGACATTATTAAGCCCCTGTTTGGTAATAATTTTAATTCAAATTTAATCTAAGTGAAAGTCAACAATTAGTTTCAATTACATATTTTATAAGATTCACAACTTTTCAATCATACATTTCATCAATTTTTAATAAAATCTACTAAAAATCTGATTTTAATTTCTACTGGACAATGCTAAATTAAAATTGAATAAAAATGAAAATATAGAAAAATATGTAAGGATCATACCACTTTTCTTAAAAGTGTTGATCTCTTAAAAATATTAAAACCTATGTAAGAATTTAATAAGAGGAATTTTAGATTTACTAGAGGTTGAGCTGTTGTAAAAATTCAGGTGAGATAATTCAAAATTGTTCGTATCTTGTTGATGGGAAGACAAAAATTTTCAAAACTCATATTTAGTTTCAACCAAGAATTTGAGAAATGAAGGGAGAAGTACGAACCAAGTGGAAGTTAGGATTTAACTTCTCTGTTAATATGTGAGAAGAACAAAGGGAATGAACGATACAAAGAATTTAGTGAGGCTTGTTTGGGAGTTAAATTTGGATTTGAATTAAATTACAACATTGTCCTTTATTTGTGATTTTGATATGTACAAATTTTATTGTAGGGCAAAAATGTTAAATAGAAATTTAATCATTTATCTATATATATATTTTTTTAAAAAAATCTACAGCAGTGGGGCAGCTGCTCGGCTACTCCAATAGTAAATCCGTCCCTGATCTTGCGAGAGCATGTTAATGAATAAAATTTCACATCGAATAAAAATAAAAATATATATGTTAATTATAACTGTTCAAGCTATTGTTAACAATTTTGACATTTTAAGATAAAGAGCCCAAGTCTTAATGTTTAAAACACAAGTATGAGTAAATATTAATGGAGATAAATAACTAAAGCAAAAATATATTTTTAATGATCGAGTTGCAACAAAATAAAATTATGCATTTTGCTTTAAAACAAAATCAAATCATTCAAGCATGTTTGATGTAAATATTTTGAAAAAAAGAGGATATTTTAGAAAATATGCGATAAAAAATAGAAAAAATTATTGAAATCAACGTGTAAATTATTTTATTTATGTTTGATTTGATTGAGAGCCTGTTTGCTAAAGAAAATATTTTCATCCAAACTTTTCAACATCAATCTCAACCATCCATTTTTAGTTAATCCTACAATTTTTGACTTTTCAAACATTTTTAAACCACACATCCATGAAAAAATAAAATAAAAAATCACAAAAATAAAAAAATTTCACATTACCAAACGAGCTCAGACTTAAAACTTTGAAACATCACTAAACTTCAGGTTGCGTCTAAACTTTAAAATATTTCCTAGACCTCATTGAACTATAAAAATTTTCTCTCAATCCACACTCATCCACTTTCAGTTACCTCATTCGTCACAAAAAGATAGTCCTACAATTATTTTTACATTGATTAATAAATGATAGTTAGTATAGGTAAGGTATTAAATTTTATCAATGTTTTTCATTAATACCATTTATCTCTTATTTATTGTTTTAAATGGACTCATTTTGTTTCCTATAAAAAATTTAAAAATGCAATAACTAAGTAGTTGGTGTGTATTGTATCAAGATACATTAAATAAGGGTATATGTGAAAATAAAAAATTTAATAAATGCCCATTGTGGAAACAAAACTATCTTTTTAGGACAGACATAAATAGTATATAGGGAAAATTACATAAAATCTTGTATTTCAAAGATGCAATTCAAAAATCATGTGAATGAAATTTTTTTTTTTTTTTTTAAATTCAGGTGTTAATTCATTTAGTTAGGTGTTTAATAATTAAAAATAAATATAATGATATATATAAGATAAACATAATTATCTACTATACATTATATTAAAACTAATATAATATTAAATCAAAATTTCAAATTTTGACATCAAAACCTACCACCACCCCATCCCACACAGCCCGCCCACCAATCCACCCCCACCCTACCCCCACCCACCAACCAACCCACCCTACCCCACCCGCCCCACCCCACACCAAAAATAATTTTTATTTTTTTCCTTTCGATGTTTTCCTATCATTCCCCATCTCACCCCCATTCCAACCCTAACCCCACTCGACCCTACTCAGCCTCATTACAAAGTGACAAATTGATATCACCCTAACCACATCCCCCGACCCCACCCAATCCACCCATATCCTGCTCACCCCAAAAATAAGTTTATTTTTATTTTCTCTCGATGTTTTCTTACACTTCCCCATTCCACTCCACCCCAATCCAACCCTACTCGACCCCACCCCACCGCAAAGTGACAAATTAATCTCACCCTCGCCACAATCCTAGACCCCACCCACCCACCCTGCCCACCCATACCATCTCACTGCCCATATCCTACCCCACCCTAAAAATAAGTTTATTTTTATTTTTTCCCGATGTTTTCCTACACTTCCCCATCCCACCCCAACCCAACCCCACTCCACTCGACCCTACCCTACCCTATCTCATCGTAAAGTGACAAATGATCTTATCCCAGTCACAGACCACCACCCCAACCCACCCCACCCCACCCAACCACACACCAAAAATAATTTTTATTTTTTTCCTTTCGATATTTTCCTATTATTCCCCTTTCCCACCCACCCACCCACCCCACCCTACCCCACCTCATCTTAAAGTGACAAATTGATCTCACCCTAACCACATCCTCCGACCCCACCACCCACCCCGCCTCACCACCCATATCCTACCCCACCCTAAAAATAAGTTTATTTTTATTTTCTCTCGATGTTTTCCTACACTTCCTCAACCCACCTCAACCCAACCCACCCCATCCCACCCCAACCCAACCTAACCCCACTTGACCCTATCCTACCCCCACCTCATCGCAAAGTGACAAATTGATCTCACCCTAGCCACATCCCCCGACCCCACCCACCAACCCCACCTCACCACCCATATCCTACCACATCCCAAAAATAAGTTTATTTTTATATTCTCCAGATGTTTTCCTACACTTCCCCATCCCACCCCAACCCAACCTCACTCCACTCGACTCTACCTCACCTCATCGCAAAGTGACAAATTGATCTTATCCCAGCCACAAACCACGACACACCCTGCCCGCCTCGCCACCCACCCTACCCCACCTCACCGCAAAAACGATTTTTTTCCTTCTACTTTTTCACCTACCACCACCCAGTCCGACACCACCCTACCGATCCCACCCCACCCAAAAAATGATTTTTTTCCTTCTATTTTTTCATGCCCCCACCAATCCCACCCCAACACCACCCTGCCCACCCCACCCCACAAAATGAGTTTTTTTTATCTCTCCATATTTTCCCACCCTACCCTACCCTGCCACCCACCCCACCAAAAATGATTTTTTTCTTCTAATTTTCCACACCCATCCCGCCCCTACCAGCTACCCACCCAAGCAATCGACCCCACCCCACCCAAAAATGATTTTTTTCTTCCACTTTTTCACACCCCACCAAGACCCTATCCTTGCACCCACCCCACCATACCCACCCATCTCATTCCTACCCACCCACCCAAAAATGATTTTTTCTTCAATTTTTCACACCCCCACCCACCTCGCTCCAGACCCTACTCCGCCACCCACCCAACCAACTGACCTCACCCAAAAATGATATTTTTCCTACTTTTTCACACTCCATCCCGACCCTACGCCCGTCACCCAACAACCCCACCACTACCCACCACACCCAAAAATGATTTTTTTCTTTTCCACACCCCATCTCGACCCTATTCACGTCACCCACCAACCCCACCCCTACCCAAAAATAATTTTTCTTCTTATAATTTTCCACACCCCGTCCCTACCCCGCCACCCACTCAACAAACCGACCCCACCCAAAAATTATTTTTTTCTTATACTTTTCCTCGTCCAATGATCACAAAAAGTTATAGATGGTCACAACTTTTAATATAATTGGTCACAATCATTTATAGTTGGTCACATATTATTTATTTATTGGTCACAACTTACTCGTTTTTTTCATGATTAGTTAATATTTTTTGTCATAATTACCTAATAATTGGTCACATTCTCTACTCTTCATAAGTCACACAAAGTCACATTTAGTTGACATTTTGGTTACATTTACCTAATAATTCGATCACCCCACCCCACCCCACCCCCCACCCTACCCCACCCCCACATGCAAAGTCACAACATGTCACACAATTGGTCACACAATGTCACATTACAAATTTAGTTGAAAAACCTCACCCACCTACCCACACATTTCTAAAGTCACAGTTGATCACACAAGGTCATAGTTTGGTCACACGAGGTCACAGTTAGATCACAATTGGTTTAGTTGCAAAATTCGGTCACACAAAGTCATAATTCGATCACATAAAGTCACAGTTGGTCACACGAAGACACGGTTCGATCACACAAGGTCATAGTTTGGTAACACATGTGACCGAACTATGACATCGTGTGATTGAACTATGACCTTGTATGATCGAATTGAGACTTTTTTTTGATCGAACTGTGACCTTGTATCTTCAAATCGTGACTTTGTGTGATCAAGTAGGTAAATGTGACCAAAATATTTGCTAATTGTGACTTATGATAAATGGGGGATGTAACCAAGAAAACTAAGATTACGGAATGTGACCAAATATTAGGTAATTGTAATACAAATGTTAACTAATTGTGATTGAGGAAACGTGTAAATTATGACCAATAAATAAATAATACGTATCAATTATATGATAATTTTGATCACATTTACCTATAATTGATCAAAATATTGACTAATTGTGAGTTTGTGCGACTTATGATAAGTGCGAATGTGATCAAGAAAACAAGTAAGTTTTGATCAATCAATAAATAAATTGTGATCAATTATTGATGATTATGACCAATTATTAGGTAACTATGACTAATAAATAAATAATATGTAATCAATTATGGATCATTGTGACCAATTATATAGATTTTGACCAACTGTGACTTGGTGTGACCATTGGACGAGGACGTGATGTAATCTACAATTGTGTCAAATATAACTATGTGTGATCGAACTGTGACTCTGTAAGAACGAAGTGTGAATTTATGTGATCGACCTGTGACCTCGTGTGATCTAACCATGACCTCGTTTAACCTAATTGTGACCTCCTGTTACCTAACTGTGACCTCGTTTGACCAAACTGCGACTTTGTGTGATCGAACTTTGACCTTGTGTGACCAACTGTGACTTTGGAGGGGTGGGGTTTTACAACTAAATTTGTAATTGTGACTCTGTGTGACCTTGTGTGCCTCAACTGCGATCTTGTGTCAACTTACGTGACTGATTGTGATTTTGGGGGTGGGGATAGTGGGGTAGAGGTCGGGTGGGGCTAGAAAAAGTAGAAGAAATCATTTTTTGTGGTGATGTAGGGTCGGGAAAAGTAGAAGAAAAAAAATTTTGGAGTGGGGTGGGTGGGTGGTGGGTAGGGTGGGGTCGAGGTCAGGTTAGGGATTGGAAAAAGTAGAAGAAAAAATTATTTTTTTGGTGGGTGGGGTAGGGTGGGTTGAGATGAGGTGGTTGGTGTGAAGTGTGAAAAAATAGAAGAAAAATAATTTTTTGATGGGGTATGGTGGGTGGCGGGGTGCGGTGGGATGAGGTGGGACGGTTGTGGGGAAGTGTGAAAAAATAAAAGAAAAATCATTTTTGGGTGGGGTAGGGGTGTAAAAAATAGAAGAAAATCATTTTTGGATGGGGGTAGGGTGCGGTGGGATAGGATGGGGCGATTGAGGTGAAGTGTGAAAAAATAGAAGAAAAATCATTTTTGGGTGGGGTGGGTTGTAGTGGGGTTGTTAGGGTGGGTGGCGAGGTTGGGTCGGGGAGGGTGGGTAGGGGTGTGGAAATTTAGGAGAAAAAAAATTAATTTTAGGTGGGGTGGGGATGGGTGGGGTGGCATGGTTTGGGCGAGTCGTGAAAAAGTAGTAAAAAAATCATTTTGGATGAGGTGGGTTGGGGTAGGGTCTGGGGCGAGGCTGGTGGGGGAGTTGAAAATTAGAAGAAAAAAAATTATTTTGGGTGGGGTTGGTGTAGGTGGCGGAGTAAGATAGGGTAGGGTCTGGGCGAGTTGTAGAAAAGGTAGTAGAAAAAAATCATTGTTGGTGGGGTGGGGTAGGGTATGGTCGGGTGGGGTGGGGTGGGGAAGGGTGAAAAAATATTTCAAAAAAAAAAACTTATTTTTGGAGTGGGGTGGGTGGGCGTGGTGGTTGGGTGGGTAGGTGTGATGGGATGGGACTAGTGCGTGAGTGGGTGGGGTGTGATTGGGTTGGGGTGGGTGGGTGAGAAGAGATGAGAAAAAAATAGAATTAAAATCATTCTTGTGGTGGGTGAGTGGTGGTGGGGTGGTTGGGTGGGTGGGCGGGGTTGGGTTGGGTTGGGGAGGAGTGTGGGGGTGGGGTGGGTAAGGTGGTGTTGGGGGTGGGGGTGGGGGTGAGTGTGAAAAAGTAGAAGGAAAAAACATTTTTTATGGGGGTGGGGTGGGGTGGGGTGGGGTGGTGGAGTGGGTGGCTGGGTGGGTGTCAGTTGGGTGGGTTGAGATAAAGTTGTTGTGAATTATGTATTATTTTGATTATTATTTAATATTAGTCTTTGTTTGGCAATTCATTATAATTATTATAATATTGTATTAATTAATTAACTAATTAACACCTGATTTTTTAAAAAAAATCTTAAGTTTGTTATGTTTAAAAAGTGAAAGTTTTAATTGTATAATTATGTACTTTTCCTTAATATATAAAATTATCTTTTTGAGACGGATGGAGTAAATTGATACGTGGCTAAGGAAATTAACATGTGGACTGATTTTCTGTCAAGTAGTTCCAACTCCATTATTTTCCAGACAGGCAAAAAAACGTCTCTCTCAATAATTCCAACCCCAAATTGCTTTCCCCAGCCCTAATTCCTTCTCCCATCCAAGACGACGCCTTTCCTTCTCCTATTCCTCCACAACCTACCGCAGCTTCCCCGTGCCAGTACCAGCGACCTTCTTCCCCAACCTTTCGGCCCTACGCAGTGAACCCCCGCCACCACAGAATCGAAGCCCATCGTCGTGTCCATGTCGTGAAATTACAGTTTTTAAGAGGAACAAATTAGCACTTTAGTGACCAAATTTAATATTTTATTGAACTCAAATTAACTCCAGCAGTGGAGGTGTAACAACCCAATTATTATTTTTTTAGTCAAACTTTTACTAGTCAAAGTCATATATGGAATAATCAAGTCAAAGTCTAATTAGGACCAAATTATATTATTTTATTTGTTAGGGCTATTTTCTAAAATTTATATAAGTTGAGGATTATATTAAATCATGGAAATAAGTGTGGGGACCTTCTTGGTAATATTTAAGGACTTTACATATTATAATACTAATTATAATCAAAAAATTGCCAAACCAAAAAGGAAAAAGAGAGGCTTGACCAGGGAACGTTCGCGAAGAAGAAAGAAGAAGAAGAAAAAAAAAGAAAGAAAAGAAAAGGAAAGGGAAGGAAGAAAGAAAGGAGGAGAAAAAGCTTGTCCAACTCAAGTGCCTATTGTTTTGGGTTTATACTACCACTTTTTCTTAACTTTAAGAGGTAAGTGGTAAAATATTTATTGTTCAATAATGTGTAAAATTAGGGCTTTTGATTTATAATTTAAATGTGAGTTATATATGAATGTGGAAAAGATGATTTTGGTGATTTTAGTTGTATATTTAAGTATTGAAATAAATGCTTGATATTAAAGATTAAGATTTTATGTTATTGGGTTAAACTAGTGATTAAGTTGAGATAAACTTGTATTTTGGTTTGTTTTGTGCTAGAAATGAATTGGTTGGTGTTGGTAATGAATGTTGGTTTAATTATGAAGATGGGTAAATAAACTAGTAAGCTTGTATAACTTGAAAATTGGGATTTAGATTAATGTGGCTCTAATTTTGAATCTTAAGTGATATTAGAACTTAATTAGTCTTTAGAGGTGATTTTGTGTTCCTAAGTAAAAAGGGTAAGTATGGTGTAATATGAGAAAACAAATTGAATGAGTTAATTCAAGAATTAGGCTCTTTTGCTATATTATCTATTAATGTGATTTTAAATGTTGATGTGAAGATTTTATTTTATCTCAGGAGGTGACGAAGAAGTTGACGTTATATATCGACCAAGTTAGTGGACTGTCAATTATTTTGTGAGTGGAGAATAAACTTAAAGAATTTTCTACGTTATTCACAATGATTTTCTACAAGTTACAAATGATTTTTAAATTACTTGATTTTAGCATGATTATCAAAACAAATGTTTTAAAATTAAGTTTGTTTATCATGATGATTCTTTTTACCATGTTTTACGAGCATGATTAGTTAAGTTGTCATGTATGATTTCAAAACCACCAGAAGTACCCGATGTGGTTATCTGTTCTTGTGTTAGTGCACGGAGGGGGCCTTGGGCCCGTATACTAGCGGATATTATTTGTGATTTTAAGACTCTGTCATGGAGGGGGCCTATGGCCCGTGTTCAGATGATCTTAAGATCCACTCTTATGCACGGAGGGGGCCTATGACCCGTGTGTAAGGGTGTATATTTGAGGTCTTTGGGACACACTTTTGTACCCAAAGGGGCTTTGGGACGGGTACGGAGGTACTCAGTAGTATACGCGCGTATGACTACATACAGATTTCAGATAATTTAGTTGGGTACCTTTGATATGATTTTCTTATGTATTACAGTTTAGCAATTATGCCACAAATGATTATTCCACGATCTTTATGATTATTCTTAGCATGTATGATTGATTTAAAGTGGCAAAAGCTTATGAAATAAATTATATTTTCAAAAATGATTTATAAAGGAAATTATTTCATAAACTCCACTCAGTGAGTTACAAACTCACGTTTTTCCCTATCTCTTCCGTATAGGAAAAGTTACAGATTTTGAGCAGCTTGGATAGAGTCATCGCTGCCAGACGAGCTAAAAAGTAGGCATTTCTATGATTTATTCTGATATGGTATTTAGAAGTTATCTTTTGGGATCATGTTATAGGCTGTGATATTCTTTTGTGGCCTTGTCGATAATAGGCCCAGTGATTATGTAATACGGGTTGTATGTGTATATATTAAAAGGATTGACTAAGAATTTCAATTGTCTTATTATATTAATGTTATGCTTGGAAAGTTTGGGAAGTCTTTATGATTATTATGCATGATTGTTGAGGATTTGCCGTTGAATTACAGGTTGGTTATGTCAATAATATAGGGGAGACTCTGTCCAAAATTTTTATTAATTCTTATGGGATCAAATTTATGAAAAAGGAAATATTGAAAGTCGAAAGAAAGTCAAGATTTCCTTGGTGGTGGGTCCAATATCTAGTTGGCACCTGTCATCGGCGCACGTCACATTTCAGGTCCAGTAGGGTGATCTGGAACAGGTCGTGACAGGAGGTGCCATGATTTATGCGGCTGCTATTGTTGTATTCAGAGACTTGGTGGTGGAGGTGGAAAATGTTGTTGTTAATTTGTTATTTAATAGGTTGGCTATTGTTGTTGGAGCTGTATTTTTGTTAGTATGCATTGTGTCTGATTGTGGTGTAATGTGGAGCTGTAATTTTTGTCAGTATGGATGGTTTGTGTCTAGCTTGTGAATAATGGTTGATGGTGATAGAGATGGTGATTAATTGTTGATTGTGGCAGTGTTGGTTATTGTTTATTATGGTGTATTGTGGAGTTGTGTAGAAAAAAATTTCATTGTTTTTATATGCTTAAACTCACCACCTTTGCTGTTCAGAATTGCACCAGATGATCATATGCTAAATTGAATAGCTGCTGGTGATAAAATGCTCCTTTAAAAATTGAACTGATATATACTAAAGCATTTAGGGGCTTTAAAAACTGAACTGACATAAAATGCTGCTTTAAAATCTGCTAGTGATAAAATACTATAAGGTACAACTTTAAAAACTGAACTCATGAAATAATGCTTTAAAAACTAAATTGATATTAACAATATTCAGAATTACTCCATTACAAGTATCATCTAATAAAGCAATTCAGTTCCTGGTCATTTCTAAAACAATGAGCAACTATTGATGTAACACCCCAAAAATTAATGCTTTAAATTCGAGAATATTTTTATTTTTCATCTCTCGTTAAGGTAACTATTGATGGGATAGGGAAGTGAAGTTCCATAATCCATGATAATGGGACTTAACTAAGACGTTTAAATTAGTATTGATTAGGTTTAGGATTCAATTAGACTAAATTTCATGAGTAAGGATTAAGCTAGAAATTATGAATCCTTAGAAATTACGAGTTTACCAATTCTATGGACGTGACTTTGAGAACATTTTTGAATGGTATATAATAAATTCTAGCTAATGCATGTTACACTATCCTATAGTTCACGATGAAATCTAAATAATGATACCAAGTTTGATTATATTTGAGGTCGGGAAGTATCTCAAATATTAAGCTAAAGTTACACATGAGAAAGGGTTAGAATGCTGAAAAATCCAAAAATTCTCATAGCGTTGAAAGCTGCTCGAATAGCCATGTTTGAATGAGTGCCATGGATTGTGGAGTTGTCCTTTTATTTTGCACGTGTGTGATTTACGAAGCTTGCAGTGTGAACTTTACAACAGTATAAAGAACGACTTAATTGGACTTCATTTGGACCTCCAGTTATTGACTCAAAGTAGGCCACTCGGAATGAAAATTTTGCATTATTTTTATTAAAACATTGGAGCATGTGCCACTTGGCACACATGCATGAAATGTGTCTAAGACTATGTTTGGACGATTTTTAAGCTTTTAAATGCTACTTCGATTTAATATTCAGTCAAATAACGGTTAACCTAATATTTTAAAATATCAATAAGTGAAAATTTGACTTAAAGTTTCCCAAACATGCCCTAACCTTTATGTTACGGTTTTTTGAAGATACGTTCCTAGAAACTTAATTTCTTACATCAAACGCGTTCTTGTGATAAATCTGATTTTATAATGAGGTATGAATGAATTAAGGACCCGGAATTTAGTTATGAACCGTTAATGACTGAAAGGACCATATACATGATATCGCATGAGTAGAAATTATGGATTAATGTAGAAATTGTTGTAAAGAATTTGGAAATCTCTAAAAGGAAACTAAGGTGGATGTTTGAACACAAATTTGAGATTGAATAATAGATCTAGATCCTAATAGTTCCTTTATAACGTATTTGATGAAATCTTTATATGGGGTCTAAACTGTGATAAGGATTTCTAAGATATGGTTATGATAAAAAGTTATGTTGAGAAATTGATAAAAGGTAAAATGAGAAATGTAACAATTTGACAGAATTACTTTTTGATTTTGTTATCTTTTATATGTAAATTAAGATTTTGATGAAGTTAAGGTCATAATTCAACTTTAGGATGAAATAATAAGATTGAAATTCTATGTATTAAACATAGAAAAATTTATCTTATGGTGAAAGATTTTATTAGTAATCCTTTATGTATTGAAATAAGGATAAACTAGTATGTTTTCATATGTGAAGGCATGATGATAATTAAAAGTGTTTACATGATAATTGATGATTAACATTCTATCTTATCATCATGAGCATGTATGATCATTTCATATGAAAGAGTAAAGTATGTACTTACAAAAATGAAGAAATGATTATATGAAAGGTTATTCAAGTGATGACAGTATGATGATTGAGGTCCAAATGCTTACATCATATGCATTTATGATCATTAAACATTTTAAAGAGAAAGTATGTTTTAAAGTAATGATCATAAAGAATTAAAAATGTCCCTATTTAGATTGTACACATAGGGAATAATCCCTATATGAATGGAGGTCATGGACACTAGTTGTCCATAAGGTTTTATGTACCTTTCAAGATCGATGTCTTATGGCCATGGGGCGAGCCCCTATCAAGCTTTGCCTTAAATGAATGGAGCTTCAGTTCATAAACGAGTTAACTCAGGAGTGTAAGCACTCTTGTGACCTCGTGCATAGCAAAGCACAATGAATGGCGGGCGGTGTACAACTCTAATATGAGAGGGGCCCAAAGAATGTAAAATAAAGATGAAAGAAAGTGAAAAATGTCAATGATTATTGCATATCACTTTACCTAGAATGGAAAGAAAAGAAAGAAAGGGGAAGATTGAAAAGTGCACATATTGCATATCATGTCATCCATTTCATAATATTGACTTCATGATTTAAAATCATTATATAAGTTTATTTGGTGACTAGCATGGTTACATGAATTGTTTAACCAATTAAATGCTAATGCATTGATGATTTAAAATCTTTATATGAGTTTATTTGGTGACTAGCATAGTTACATGAATTGTTTAACCAATTAAATGCTAATGTATTGAAGATTTAAAATCGTTAAATGAGTTTATTTGGTGACTAGCATGGTTACATGAATTGTTTAACCAATTAAATTTACCTGGTGATTTAAAGTCATTATTATATGAGTTTATTTGGTGACTATCGTGGTTATATGAATTGCTTAACCAATTGAATGCTAATGTGTAGTTATATTGATAGTTTAAAATCACTGTATGAGTTTATTTGGTGACTTACATAGGTACATGGATTGTTTCAATAAGTTATTACCAATAAACTCACGTGATGATTTAATCATTTAAATATGATATATGAAATGAATTGGTAATTTCATATTATATGATTAGATGTTAGTATAATCTACATCAAACTTAATTGTCAAAATTAAAATCATTGAACTAGAATGATTATGGGAATGAGGATTATGTTTAGCATAAGTAAACCGATGCTTACCCTCAAGATCAAAGTTAAGACTTGAAAAGAATGATAGTGAGGAAGGTAGATATTGATACCTCGTTATCTTTGGAATGTATTTGATAATGCATGTTATTGGTAACCGTGTACCTGATATGAAGTAAGAGAATATAAGATCTCGGTTTATTCTTCATAAGCATGCGGGATGTTGATTTTATAAAATGTACTCATTTATTCGAGAGGTAAGTTCTCAGTTAATATTCCAAAGAAAAATTTATGTTATGTGAATACATGAATATGTGATGCTTGACTCACTAAGCTTCATGGTTTATAGTTGTTTCATGACAAATGTAGGACATGGATCGAGAAATTTATGAGCTAGAGGACTTGGTGGAGAGTCTCCGGAAATGGAACCGAGCTTCATACTATTACTAAGAAAGAGGTGTGGGTACGGACCGTACGGTTCCCCTTTTTCCCGGGAATCTATTTAAAGAATGAACTTATAAAATGGCTTATGCTTACGACTCCTTTTCGCTTAAACAACTTGGTAAATCACTTTTTATCTATTAAGGTACTAAGTAATGTACGAAGTACTTTGTAAGCTCTTTATGTAAGTAAGTGATGAAGGATGGTATAAACCCCTTTTTGTAAAATGAAAAGAACACACCATTTCACCTTTTTTGTTATGGAATGAGTATGATGGATTCTTGTAATAGGGAACTCTCCGAAGAAAATAATTTTATCTTTCAATGCATGTTTTGTAGAAGTCACGATATGTTTCTATGAAGTTATGTTAAGTTACGCTCTAAAGTTTCTTTAAAGTTTATATGCTGCTACTTCCATGAATTGTAATTACAAGGAGAAAATTGATATTTCTTTAAAAGGGACTAAACACACCATTTAAATTATGTCTTTCTACTGCTAGATATCAGCATCTTATTTTACAAGTAGAATTGTGTTATAAGTAAAATAAAATAAAATAAAAATAAGGAAATTCTGGGGTCGTGACAATTGAGCTCTTTTCTTTAAAAACATAACAAGACACTAAAAATGATCCAAAATTCAAAATATCTCCTTTACTGGTACCCTAAAAAATTAAAGTGCAAATGTTAAACCAACACCAGTTGTATATGTCATACAAAATACAATCACTAGTTTTAAAAAAAATATAATCAATTCTTCCAAAAAATAGCAGTAAAAAACTGGTGCAAAACACAAACTTCAAATCAATAGTTTCACCCTTCCCAAAAAAAAAAAAAAAAAAAAAAACCCTACAAAACTACTAGTGTTTATCGTGTAAATGCTTGTTCCTTTGCTGCCAGCACGAGCTCTAACATCTCTTGCTATTGTTGCCTCCTCAGCGTTAAGTTCTTGCAACTCCTCTACTATGGCACTGACATTGTTTACTGAAATAAGAGGCACTGGTCCAGTTTCGATTCCAACAATATTTGGTCCAGTTTCAATGCCAGCAATATTTAGCAGTTTAGGAGTGGGAATGATCTGGAAATTTTCTTCTGTTGTTTCTGGTTGATTGGAAGTCCCTAAATTGCACCTTGTTGGTACAAATTTTCCCTACAAATGTTAAAAAGAAAAGAGTTAATGAGCAAGCAATGAAATGTGAAAATGTTTGAGATGTGAGATCAGACTTTTCACCTTGACTAGTCTCCTAGGCTCTTCATTCTCTTGTTCCAATATGTTGCTTTTGAGTTCCACATTGAAGATATCCTTGATAACGCATCATAAGATAGAACTATTCACAAAATGACCAAAAAATGAACCTATTTGTAGCAACCAACGAAGGGAAGAGATTGTAGACATACATTATCCGGCACATCATTTCTTGAAATCAGCAACTATAGTAGACTTGACAGCCCCCCAAAGATAATCCTTCAAAAATTTTCCTTTATGGCCAGCATTAGAGAAGTTCGAATACATGTGGCATACACAATACCTATGCTCTGCCTCCAAAAGCATCTGATCTATGACATTTTGGAGTCCTTTCTGCTTATCAGTCATCAACGTCCAATCTTTCCCAGTACGCATGCCGAGGTCTTCACTCAAATATGTCATGAACCATCTCCAACTAAGTGTATATTCCCTCTCAACAACTACATATGCAATTGGATAGATGCAATCATTTGCATCCCAACTGTAGTAAATAGCTCCCCACTGTAATTCCCTTTCAAGAAGCATCCATCAACCCCAATCAACTGTCTACACTCACTTCTAAATCTATCCTTGCAAGCGTGAAAGTACACATATATTCCTTGGAATATGTTGTCATGATGGAATATCATGATGCTAGAACCTATATTAGTATGTACGACCTTGGAGGAGTATGACCACAATGCACCAAATTGTTCTCCAATCGTTCCTTCTATCAATTTCTTCGCAAATCTCCTTGCTTTCCATGCTACATTCCTACTTTTCTTTAACTTCAAATCTTTATCCACTGTAGCCATTATACTACTCGTCTTCCATTCTGGATCAACCTTAAATGTCCTAATTAGTGATTGGCCACAAATATATAGGTGCAATGCCTATTATGTAGTGATGGCTATAGGGTAGGTATGGTTCGGGGATGCCATCCCCATCCCCATTCATGTTACAGGGGGACGGGGGTTTAAAATTCTCCATTTAAATCTCTGTTATTATTATTTTTTTGGATCAACCTTTAAAAAAAAAAAAAAAATATTATATCCCATGCTTTTTAGTTAGTAATCTTGGTTGGAATCATTCAAGTTGGTTTAAAAAATATGTTATTTTTCAAATTGTATTGAATTTTTAAATTTTTATTCTTTTTTTAATTTTTAAATTATAAATGGAGTAGGGATGGGTCGAGGACCTCATTCCCATCCCCGCCCCTATCCCCATAACGGGGATAAAATCATTACCATCCCTGCCCCATTCGGGGGTGGGTTTTCGCCGGGATCAGGTCTCGCAGGAGAAATTGTAATCTCTACTATTATGTTGATATCGAGTACATGAATGCTCATTAGTATACGATTGCACTTGTACAATGTCACTATCGCCAATCATTGATGCCCAAATTCTCCATTTGCAACCCTGCTTGCACACCCCTTGTACTCGGTTCGAATCATTCACCTTAAATTTTATTTTGAACCTGTTCATAACCCCATTTTGCCTAAGAGTGTCTTTGAATTCGGCAAAAGAACTAAACTTCAACCCCGACTTAAAATGCGAACTTCTCATATCAACCTCAGCTAAAAGGTTTGGAAATCTACTTCTTCATCCGATGAACAATCACTATGGGTATGCTCTACTTCACTATCAACATTTTCCATTACGTCCGGTTGAATAATCCCACAACCCATTTCAATTTCATTAGTAACATTCTCCAAAAACAACTGATCATCATTCTCTTCTTCAAGTTCATCATCAAAGTCAACAAAATTCGAATCATCATCCTCGTCTAACCACAACAACAACAAATTTCTATTCAATATTTCAAATATATTGACCTAAATAGATTACTAAGATGGATAAAATTCCCACCAGAATGCAGTATTATAAAGTTCAATATAAAATAGCTTAGGAAAATGTCAGAAAAATTTTGCACTAAATGTGTACGGACACATACTTGAAAATTGTAGCTCAACACGATATTGATCATGCGACATTGTCCTTTCAACAAGCAAATAGTGGTCCCAAGTTATGGTTAAATATTATGGGTCCTTCTCAGTATTCTACCTTCAGCTGGTCATATGCCTGTGGTGTCGACGGACAGAAGGTCGCGAAGTCAGGCCATCTACATGGGCAGGTGCATGGGTGGAGAGGTGGTTTCGACATGGGGGAGCTTGCAGTAGGATGAGAACAAGTGAAGTCTTCGAAATTGAGAATGAAATTAGAATAATTATAGGGAGACATTTTAAATTGACATATTTAAGTGACATTGTGATATGTCGAACATATATTGGATGGTGTAAATAACCACCCAATCACTTACTTTTTCACCACCCAATGTATGTACGTCATGTCACAATGTCACTTAAAAATGTCAATTAAAAATATCTCCTTAAAATTACTCATGAAATTAAGGCTGGGATGGTTGGATGAAATTGGGGCTTAGTTGAGGGAGGGAGAGGAGAAGGGGCCGTTCTCTTCGTGTTTCGATTTTGGATTTTGAGTTTTGGATTTTGTTTTGAATTTTGGATTTTGGTTGTTTGTTTTGAGATTACTGAAAATATGTTCTCTTTGTGATTTTGGAAAACTGTTTTCAAAAATAGAAAACTGAAAAATGCGTTTACTTTGTAATTTTTTGATATATTTATTTTGTGATATTTTATATGTAAAAAATGGTTGATTTTTTGAATTACATTAATTTTAATTTTAATAAATCTGTTAATTCTCTATGTCAATAAATTCGTCATTAATATTGTTTCAGCTAAAAAAAATTTAACACCATACCAACAAAATCTTAATATGGATTTATATATAATGACAAAATAATGTAAGAATTTCAAGTGAAGGAAGTGTCTTACATTTACCAAAAATAATAATAATAATAATAATAATAATAATAATAATAATAATAATAATAATAATAATAATAAATAAAAAATTACAAAAAAAATAAAATAAAAATCTTAACATAGATCTATATAATGGAAAAATAATATAAGAACTTCAAGTGAAGGAAGTGTCTCATTTTTACAAAAAAATAATAATAATAATAAATAATAAATAATAATAATAATAATAATAATAATAATAATAATAATAATAATAATAATAATAATAATAATAATAATAATAATAAAAAATTAAAAAAATTAAAAAAATTTACAATAATAATAATAATAATAATAAATCTTAAAATTGATCTATATATAATGGCAAAATAACATAAGAACTTCAAATGAATGAAGTGTCTCACTTTTACAAAATAAATAAATAATTAAAAAAAAAATCTTAACATGAATCTATATATAATGACAAAATAACATAAGAATTTAAAGTGAAGGAAGTGTCTTACTTTTATAAAAAATAATAATAATAATAATAATTTACCAAAAAAAAAAAAAAAATCTTAACATGGATCTATATATAATGACAAAATAATATAAAAACTTCAAGTTAAGGAAATGTCTCACATTTTAAAAAAAAATAATAATAAATAAATAATTACGAAAAAAAAATCTTAACATGGATCTATATATAATGGCAAAATAATATAAAAAATTCAAGTGAAGGAAATGTCTCACGTTTAAAAAAAAAAAAAATCTAAAACGCGCATTTTGGTCGTTTTGAACTTTTTAACACAAAATATTTAAAACGCAATAAACTCATTTTGAGTTTCCTTTGTATTTTTTTTGGTGTTTTGGAAAATGCGTTTTTGAAAATTGGCAAAGTGAATATATTTTCGATATTTTCAAAAATAAAAAACTCAAAACGGGCTGAAAACAGTAAAGAGAACGGGCCGAAGCTTTTTATTCAAATATGTTTGGTCAAGACCATTTTTGCGTATCTGGAATAAATAATGCTGAGTTGGAACAACTTGACAAAAAATCCGTCCACATATTAATTCTATTAGCCACGTGTCAAATTTCGTGTCGTGTTTTAACTGTTTTAATTGAAAAGTGGATGAATTTTGGCTCGACTTGATAGAACTGGATAAAAATAAACAACAATAAACAAAAAGTAAAATAGTGGCGGAACCCTCAACATATAAACCCGTGGGGAACCCTCAACGTATAAACCCTTCCCACTCTTCAATTTTCGGTTTGTCCTGCACACAGAGAGATGTATAAGAATACCCAATTTGACGGCAACGCCGCCTTCTCCGGCGGCGGTTTCATGCCTTCCCAGGCCACCCAAACGGCCGATCCATCATTCTCTCCCCTCAAGGTATGCTCGTCAAAACTCTCAATTAGCCTTTTCATTCCTTTAGTAAAACACAAGAAATCCAATTACTCTTCCGTTGAGATTTGTAGATTATTATTTCCACCTTTGTGGCTGCATCAAAGTTTCTGTAACACTCACATGGGGGTGGGGTCCACATGTTGGCCCCACCCCCATGTGAGGTGTGTGGGCGGAACTAGGATATACAAACATAGTAGAATGTGAGGTGTGTATGTGTTAACCTTGTTGTTTAAAAGTGTTGATTAGCATTTTTGATTTCTGGAATTCCTAATCTGGCTATTATTTAAGAGTCCTTTTCACTGTCCAGTTTTTTCAACTACCGGAGAAATAGCAGAATATTGTAATGATTGAAGCTCGATAAGAGTTGCTCTCGTTCAAAACCAGCTCCAACCTGCAACTTCCAACACAATGAGCTCGAATTTAAGCTCAATTGAATAAACCAAACACAAAATTAGAATGGGTAAGAAAGAAATAGAAGATGAAGAAGAAGATAGATAGATAGATAGATAGATAGATAGATAGATAGATAGATAGGAATGATCAGAGAGAGGATTTCATTTCTGAAAAACTGGTTATGCAAAAAATTACACCCACAGCCCACTAGCTCCTGCCATTTAACCAATTGCCTAACCATCAAAATTGCATTGCCTATTACAATCTGAAAACTGGTTGGATGCCCTTAGGTTCAGCAAACACATCTTGAAAGTCAGCTAGAATTGGTTTAAACTCATCAGGTGTCCCAGATAGGCCTACTTTTGCAATAGCATACAAGTGCCCCACCACTCCATAGTCTTGTCTCCCCAACCAAGTATCTAACTGTCTTCAACTCATCATTTCAATTCTACCTTCAGATCCTTCATTGCTCAGCCTACTCCCCATCATGTAGAAATCTAATATGCTCCTTAGTGAAGTTAAATGTTATTGGCCAAAATTGACTAAGCCAATTCAGCCTCAGGATCATATCACTTCCCCCGAGCTTGAGGAACTTGATCCTGAACTGACAGCCCTTGCATCTGCCATACCACTGGATGTTAAGCCGCTTTACTTTCTAGCTTCTCTCCATTTGCCACCGTTACTCTTGTGGGCTTGACATTGTCAGTACTACTCCCCAAGGTATCTAATAATTTCTCATCAATGAAATTCTGGGTGCTTCACTGTCAATAAGAATGGACACCTTCTTACCTTTAATTATTCCAGGAATTCTTATAGTTTTGTGCCTGATATGTCCAACCAAGTTACTAAGGGAGATTTGCATCATTTCGTCTCCTTCATCTTCTTCCTCCTCTCTGTTACGCTCACCTGTTTCCTTTTCATCTCCTTTACAGAGACTTGGTTTCTTTTTGTTTAGATGTCAGTGGGAGTGATAGTTTTATAATGGGTGAATTCTTTTGTAGGGATTGGTAGTCTAGGAGTAGAGTTATTACGACCATATGGCTTCTGAGGAATATAGGGGTTCTTTGTTGTGTTGAAGGTTTTAGAGGGCTTTGGGGTTTTATTTAAGGCAGATATGGTAGTCTCTTGTAGGAGTGTAATTTCAAAAGCTTGGGTTAATGATGTAGGTCTTATCATCTTAACCATGGACTTGGTTTCGGATTTAAGTCCCCTGGTAAAGATGCTAAGATAGTAGGGTTCAGGCAATTTGGGTAAGGATTGCATAGTTTGGGATTTGAGATCTTCAAACTTCTTCATGGAGTCAACTACTCCATATTGCTTGATCTTGCTGAAGGTCTCTACCACCTCTTCTATTATGGTTTCAATAAACCTTCTATTGATCTCAGTAGATAACAAATTTCAACTAGCATGAGGGTTACCAACTAAGAATCCATGAAACCAAATGTCTATCCTTCCCTTCAGGTACATTTGTGCAATTTCCATCTTCAAGTCCTCTGCAACATGATGTAACTAGAAGTATTTATTGGCCTTTCTCACACATTCTCTAGGGTTATCCCCTTCAAACTTGGGATTTTTGGATTCATCATAGCATCATTACTCCCTCTTCCTGTTTTATCTTCCTCACCAGGTATGGATCCTAACACACCTTCAAAATTGGATCCATTCTGAGATCCATCTATCATTTTCTCTTGTGCCCACTGATCTTAGCTAGCAGGGTCACAATAGCTTCATATTTCTCATTCATTTCATGTATATTATGATCAATAGAATTAAACATAGAATCAACATTATCAACAAGGCCAACAACAGCTATACCCAAATCATGGACTTCTTTATCAAGACGCCTCATAATTTCTTCAATATTTTTTTGCCTGGTCTCTATGGTCACCTCAAGAACACTGCTATGATACAATGTAATGAGTGAAGCTCAATAAGAATTGCTCTTACTCAAAACTAGTTCCAACCTACAACTTCCAACACAATGAGCTCGAATTCAAGCTCAATTGAATAAACTAAAACAAAATTAGAATGGGTAAAAAAGAAATAGAAGAAGATCTTGTCTGTGCAAATTATAGTATAACAAGAGGATTGTTTTTCATATGTTGTTAACTCGATCCTGGGCTTGAGTTTGAGAGCATATAATTGGTTTTTTCTCGTTTAAAAAACAATTAATTGATTCAATGTTTATTGCTAATTTAATTTTCTTTAATCAGCTTGCAAGTCTTAATTATTTTTTTATATTTTATTTATATCTTGTTGGGTTCCGTGTAGAATCGTGATGCACAGTCTTTACTTCCATTGACGGTGAAGCAAATAAGCGAAGCATTTCAAGCGAGTGATGACAAAGTGAATTTTCTAATTGATGGAGTTGATGTGAACAATGTAGGGCTTCTTAAATTTGCAATTTTTTTTTCTCTAAATTGTTTAGTTTTCACTTGTATGAATCATTAGCTTGTTTCTGAAATTGAGTCTTGTTAGGTTAAATTGTTGGGAATGCTGTATGACAAAGCTGAAAGGATCACTGATGTTTCGTTTGTGCTTGATGATGGCACTGGGCGCATTGACTGCCATAGATGGTGAGTCTTTTTCTGCATATTTCTTTTTTTCCCCCTCTTATTGGTGGTGTACAATCATATGAATTTTTCAAAAGTTGAAGCGTTTGATTAAACTTCCATGTTTGTCTTTAATTTACGAGCTACATTGTGTCTCTATGTGAGTTTTCAGGGTAAATGAAGCTGTGGATACCAAGGAAATGGAGCTAGTATTGTAATAATCCTTTTGAATGTACTTTCTGTTGATGATTGTTTTCTTGTATACTTGTTCCTAACCGATTTTGATATGTTTATGGATAGAAATGGCATGTATGTAAAAGTTCATGGGCACCTGAAGGGCTTTCAGGGAAAGAAACAATTGATGGTTTACTCTGTCAGGTAAGGATCTAAGAATCTTTTTTTGAAGTTTGTGATTTTTGTCCATCGTGCTTGCTAACGAAATTATGCGAGTGAAACACTTGACAGTTACCATTCAGGGATTGTTACACAAATCTCTCCCTTCCCCCTCCTCCCCTCTAATGAACATATACACACAATTACCAATGGCATAGTTGTATAATGTACAAACTTGTTTGAGCCCCAATATAATTCCATACATATTTCCCTATCTTACTTTCAACTACACATTCTCTAATACATTTTTTCTCTTAATTTTTAACCCCACGTTTTTCAAAAAATCACTATTTCAAAATACATTATCTCAAATAATCTAGCCTCCGTTTGGTAAACTTGTTCATAAACAAATTTATAAATAACACATAATCTCAAACCACTTTTTAATCACTCACATTCCCCAAACCATTTTTTAACAACATATTTACCTAGAAAACATCACATTTTTTGTTTATAAACAAAAAACTTATACCAAACAGTCTTCTAATTATAATGGGTCTCAAACAAGCACATAGCCTACTCTATTTTAACATGTGAGAGAATTGCTTATTTTGAGTTTTTTTAACTGTGAAATTTTGTACATCAGATTTTGTGAGTTTGAAAATGAGAAATAGAAGTCCCCTTAAAGCAAAATGTAATTTTATTGTTGGCTATTATATATAGTTTTGTGGTGAGTTTATCCTGAATTCAATTGGATGATATTATATGCTATACAGTAGAATTTTCACCCATAAAGAGCTGAATAAGTAGTGCTTTACCGATTGAATATTGCTGATCCAAAATGATCGTTGAGCTAGTGCTCTAAGTTGAAGCAAACATAGGATGAATCTGCTTGCTTTAAGGGAAATTTAGAATATTAAGTAAACATTTGTGACAATTGTTCATTGTGCTTTCGGAAAAGCTTCTTAAAATATATCAATTTTTTGTACCATTGTCGGCTTTAGCAGTCTTGATCTGGCTATTGTAATTTAACAAGAGTAATGCCACTCACTATCGGTAGTCGCTCTACGTGGCATCTTATATGCAGTTTTAACTTTTAACAATTAAAAAAAAAAAAAAAAACAATCTAATGAAATTTCATAATAACCTTACATGGGATGGCACGTAGGGCGACTACCGATATCCACATACTATCTCAACATGGTTATACTAATAATTCCCACTCCCAAGAACCTGGAATATCTTATTTCATTCTCGCCTTTTGATTAGTTAACACCTACTTGAACAGTCTCAAGGCGAAATGCAATTAGCTAGGTAATGAGGATGTTGCAAGAGTTCTATCCAACACTCACTTTAAATCAACCTGTCATCATGTTGTTTTTAATGCAATCTTTTATGTCTTAGCCTCCATTTGGTAAACTTGTTTATAAATGAGTTTATAAAAAAATACAGTTTTTCAAACCACTTTTTGACCACACACTTTTCCCAAACCACTTTTCAACCATATATTTTACCTCGAAAACATCACATTCTTAATTCTTAGTTTATAAACAAAAAACTCTTACCAAATAGAGGCTTATTCTTGAATCCTCGCAGTTCTTTCCTTATTTAAAAAAATAATAATAATTTTATTGTGCTGTTATATTTAGGCCACTAACAGACTATAATGAGATTGCATACCACTTTGCTGAATGTGTATATGTCCATTGCCACAACACCAGGCTACGGGTATACTTATAACTGTTAACAAGTTTTTGTATGAAAGAGCCTGCTAGTTTTCCCCCATTCTTATCTCTTCAGATGCTGCAGGATGCTGCCACAGCTCCTACTCATATTCCAAACTCTGCTGTTAACACCCCTTCAAAGGGTTTCCAGCCCACCCCATCAAATCATGTAAATTACTATTCAATAATGCAATTTTTAATTATGTTTTTTTCCCTAATTCAAATAATTGATGATTCAATCATTTCATTTTTCAGTTTTCTGTACAATACGACATGGAAGGGATCAAGGGCTTAGATAAATCGGTTTTGGACTATTTGCAGCAACCACCATGCCTGTGAGTTATATGAGCTACTTGTATCCATCAAATATAAGATCAGTTTTCTCTTCTTTTTCTAGGAATACTCAATACACGTTTGTGAATGATTTGTTGGCTTTGTATTCAAGTACGGACACCTCTAAGGTGAATAATTTAGTTCCACACTATGATGCTAGGACTTTCCATTTCGGCTGATGTACCTTGTCGACATGACGCTGCACGGGTATGGGTATGAAATATGGGACGGACTTCACTTTTCAAGCAGACACGACAGAAGATCAGGATGTTTGTTCGTGTGTAGGGGTGTGTTGGGTGCGTGTGCGTGGACTGTGGATCACAGTTGTTTGGGAGGAAGAAGGGGAGGGGGAGGACTTACCGGGGTGGTGGTGGTTGGTGAGTTGGTTGTGGCTGTCGAGGAGAAATTGAGAGGGAGAGATGAGAGGGCGGTGGGTTTGATAGTGAGGGAGTGAGGACTGAAATCGCTTAGCCTTGAGGTTTAAATTTTTTAATTTTAACTTTTGTAAAATTGCAATTTAAGTCTCACAACTGTATATTAGTATATAATTGAAGTCGAAACTATCATTAAAATGTTAAATGTCTCGAAAAGTCCTCCCTAATTTCAATTAAATGCAATTTTGGTCATATACGAATTAATTAAATTAGCAGGCTTAAGTAATTAAATAAATAATAACACATAGAATTGCACATAAATAAGTTATAAAATTTCTAATTGGCACATAAATAATTAAGTTTGGAAGCCTTACCAACGTACTCGTGTCCAAATTTGGGCTATTTTTAGCTGTGTCCGCATATCCTAGATTTTGAAAAAAAAAAAAAAGTCCGTCTCTTCGATACGTACCCGTACCCGAGTCCGAGCAACTTAGGTTCTAGATATGGGATTTGGTAACTACTAATTAACCATGCATCACAATATCATTGGTAAGTGGTAATTTTTTTAGGGTCTCTTTCTGAGATTAGCTTTGGAACTTGCAGATGGGGTTTATGCATTAAATTAAAATATAGTAAACATGGCCGGAGGTTTTCTAGTCTTTTCATTTTAGAAAAACAAGTTTCAGAGGCTGGGAGTATGCTGCAGACGTGAAAATATATAGTAACGTGGTGGGAAAATAATTAGTTTTCGTTAAGTAAAAACGCTGTTGCAGTACCATTTAAAATCGGTTTCTTGATTACAAACACTATTATAGCACATTTGTAATATGTCATAATTTAATTCTTTTGATTTATTTCTTCTTTTTCCCCGCTGAATGGTGATAATTATGATTCTGTAGTTTAAGACGTGGCTACTATGCAGAGTCTTGGAATTTTGAAACTTCGCGAATTTTAACTTTTATATGTTTAAGAAATTAAGTCTGTGACATCCCAGCTGCAATAGACATAAAATTTGCGCAAAATTCTTATATACAAAAGTGTACTTCAAAAAAATCTTGAACTGGTTTTGTAAAACTCCAAAACGTTACGAGTATATTTGAAACCAATTTATGGCAAAAAGTTGTCCCCTTAGCTTACCTCCCAGCAAAATTATAGAACAAATTCCAGTAATTAGATCTTCATTATGATGTTTTTGCTTATATACACATTAGTGGATAATCAACATGACATGTTATTAGTACCTCAAATCTAATTGATGGATTCATGTTGCATATGCATTCTTGACCTAGTGACAGCGTCATTGATATAAAACAGGTTAGTAGCATTCTAGTTAATGGTTCTCTTCCATCATATTCTCAATTTTTATCATACGTTGTTATGGTATAATATAATCACGTTTTCTTGTTGCTTGTGTTATTATATATACATCCTTATTTTTGCTTCACTTTTGGTATCTTGTGGATATAACATTACGCAAATTTAGTGAGGCACATAGGGGATGATGGTTTCCTGTCAATTGACAATAAAATCTGTGTTTCTGGTTTTTGGTATCTTTTGAGTTGTACTGTTTCAATTATCTAAAGAGCCTTAGAACTCAGTGAAGATTTTTGGATATTTCAGTGCAAGGGAGAAAGGAGTGCATCGCAATGAACTTGTAAAACAGCTAAATCTTCCTGAACACAAGATCTTGTAACTGCTCTCTTCCTCTCTCTTCCCCTCCTCTCTTTACAGACATATTCATCCTTGTTTTTTGGGTCCCTTGACAGAGAAGCTATTGAGTCTCTTGAATCGGAAGGTCTAGTTTACTCAACAATTGATGAATTTCACTACAAGTCCACTGCCAACGGTTGAATTCCAATAAAAGAAGGGATGTGATTGAAGGGTATGCCTATGCCATGTTATTGCTACCAATAACTATATATTTATGCTACATCAAATATATGTGCGTTTGGTAATCTTCTTTTCTTGTAGTATTCTCTCTATCAACCTACTTTATTAGATGGAAGTGTATTAAGTGGTGAATCAAATTCATTAGCTTTATTATTAAAGAACACAAACTCTGATTTTGTTGCTTATGTAAAGTCTAATATGTTGTAGTCCACATTTTTGCTTCATTCGACCAAAAAGTTGGAGGATACATAGTTTTCAGTATAAATATCGTTTTCCAGTTTGTGATGGGACTTCTATGAATTGGTGAAAGAAAGACCAGTCTGCAATACATTCTTTCTGATTTGGTGAATTCAAGTGCTAGTGAACTACTACCCCTAAATTTACATTCGTATTGATTTACTGCAGTCATTAGTGATGGCAACGAGCAGATTCGGGGCTAATCTGTCTGATTCGTATCCGTGCTATGTTAATTTATTTTTTTGAGATAGATCGAGTTCTTGATCGACCCGTGTACTTTTTTATATAATGTTTTATTATTTTTTAGAGATTTTAGGCATATATATATATGGGGTAGATTGAGGGCGATAAGTATACGTCCTGCCAATTCGCATATTGAAAATTTTTCGCTCCATTTAGATCTCATATTTGTTATTTTTGTATCTCTAGTAGTCATTTGGTAAAAATGTATATGATTATTACCTTGCTGTCTCCACCAAGATTTTATCTATGATTAGCCTTTTGTCCTCTCCAACGAAGTTATATGTCTATTAGGGAAATTGGCAGATATAGTTCCTAAACGTTTGCATTTGTGACCAACTAGTTGGACACTCATACGTTGCACGAACATATTTCTTTTTCAAATAGATTATACATAAACAAATGAAGATCGAAAGAAGAATATAAAAAAAAAGAATGAAAAAGTAATGTTTCAGGCACCAATTAAAAAAAAATCATTCTTATGTCGATAATATCACAAATTTTGAATAACTTGTACACATCATTTGTTGTTTCATTTGTTAGCTTTTCGTCTCTATCACATTAAAAGTAAAAGTTTGATCGAAAATGGAACAACGCTAATCAATAAAAGCTTGAGCATCATGTTTTAGAAGGTAAAATTTTGTCTATAAATAATGTTGGGGACAATGTCAAACAACAAAATATTTATTTCAAGAACGTCATTGACTCCATACGATGTGAGTTTGTCTTTCAAGTTCTAGAGAAGACAATTTTCATTAGTAGTGTCGTATGCTATTACTATCAACAGAAGTTAAGGTCAACCGTTGTCGAATGTAGGACTCTTCTTTAAGAAACCAACATTGAGTCATGGACGTATATATAGAAAATGTTTTCTTTCCAAAAGTTGAAAAATTCATTTTCCGTGAAAAGAGGGAAAATGAAACATTGTTAATTAAAGTTGGAAAATATTTTTCAAGGAAAATTTTAGTAATCAAACATGGCAAAGTTGGAAAATGTTCAAAAATTTGCTAGTGAAAAGAGGAAAAATGAGACACTGTTCATTGAAGTTCGAAAATTTTTGCAATCAAACATGACAAAGTTGGAAAATGTTTAAAAATTTGTCATCTTCCTTGAAAATGTGCAAATACGTGTTAAATTAAAGCTTTGTTCGGCAGCCAAACCAATTTAGAATCTTGGTTTATTTGACTTTTTTTTTTTTAAGGTAAGATGCGTGGTTAAAAATCAGATAGAGAAAATGTGTGTGATTAAAAGTGATTTAAGAAATAATGTAAATTATAATATGTTATTATTACCAAAAAAGGAAAAAAAAAATGCAGTTGAAAAAAAAAATTGGTTTACGTTTAATTGTATTGGAGCTTATTGAAAAATCTGCAAAATACGTGTGAAAATATTATCCTTCCAAAAGTTGAAAAATTCATTTTATGTGAAAAGAGGGAAAATGAGACACTATTCATTAAAGTTGAAAAATATTTTTCAAAGAAAATTTTTGCAATCAAATATAGCAAAATTGGAAAATTTTAAAAAAATTGCTATCTTACTTGAAAAATGTGCAAAATAAGTGTTAAATTAAGGTTTTATTCGGTGGTCAGACCAATTTATAATCTTGGTTTATTTGACTTTTTAAAAAAAAAATTTAAGGTAAAAATAAAATGCATAGTTAAAAATTGAACAGATAAAATGTGTGTGATTAAAAGTGATTTGAGAAACTATGTAAATTATAATTTGTAATCATTACCAACAAATGAAAAAAAATGCAGTTGAAAAAAATATTGTTTGCGTTTAATTGCATTGAAGATTATTGAAAAATGTGCAAAATACGTGTGAAAATATTTTCCTTCTGAGAGTTGAAGAATTCATTTACCATAAAAAAAAAGGGAAAATGAAACACTGTTCATTAAAGTTGGAAAATATTTCCCAAATAAATTTTTTTAGAAATTTTTTTAATCAAATATGGCAAAGTTAAAAAATGTTAAAGATTTTGCTGTCTTCTTTGAAAAATGTGCAGAATTAGTGTTAAATTAAGATTTTGTTTGGCAGTTAGACCAATTTATAATTTCGGTTTATTTGAATTTTTTAACTTTTTCAGGTAAGATGTGTTGTTAAAAATTTGACATAGAAAATGTGTGGTTAAAAATGAAAAAAAACGCAGTTGAAAAAAAATTGGTTTGCGTTTAATTGCATTTGAGATTATTTGAAAACAGTGAAAAATACGTGTGAAATTAATTAGAATCAGAAATCAATTTAAAAAAAAAGGTAAACATGAAAGTTGGGAGTTGATAGTGGGCCATGATGTAAATTCCCAAGTAGGCAAGTAGTAATTATGTATTTGACTATTTCAAATGGATAAAAATTTGTTCCAAAAACCTATATAAAAATGGATAAAACATATATTTTCATTTAGGCGGGAAAAAGTGGTCCCCAAGCTCAGTTGATATTATTTGAAAACAGTGAAAAATACGTGTGAAATTAATTAGAATCAGAAATCAATTTTAAAAAAAGGTTAACATGAAAGTTGAGAGTTGATAGTGGGCCATGATGTAGATTCCCAAGTAGGCAAGTAGTAATTATGTATTTGACTATTTCACATGGATAAAAATTTGTTCCAAAAACCTATATAAAAATGGATTAAAAAATAGATTTACATTTAGGCGGGAAAAAGTGGGCCCCAAGCTGTAGCGACCGAGATTTGCATGACTTATTTAAATGAATATTTTAGTTTAAATCGTGCCGCTACGATTTTCTCCATTTATATATTTATTTTAAACGCGTAGGCATATAGCCAATGAAGTTAAATTAAATTAAATTAATTTTAAATTTATCCTATTCCAATTCCAAAATTTATTAAATGATGTGCTAGCCCATTTAAAATCCAATAAATCATCTTTGGCCCAAAATTTTGACAGCAAGATTTAAGATTTCCTAGTTTAACAGGTTTTAATTTCCAAAATTCTTCAACAATGTTTCCAATCTTCACAAGCACTTTCCATACACATGTACTCAGAATTTCCAACGGAATTTCCTTTGATTTTCCCCATTACAGATTTAACCCTAAGTTTCCATGTTTAACACAATATCAACCATTAAGTAGAACCAACTACCTTCAGCCCACGATACACACAAACCTGCAACTCAAGGTATGCACTTCCCTATCTTCATTCTGCCAACCACCAAGCCTCATACCCGACAGCCTGCAACACAAACCACAACCAAACTGCTGTCAACACCAATTTCACAAGCCAAACCTTCCACCACCACTTGAACGAAAACCATCACCATTGCTGGAAGCTAACCAATCTAACCAAGATACAACCCAGCCGCCACAACCGACTCCACTGCCAAACGCCCACTGCCACAAACCCAAACACCATCACCATGCTACCATACTGCCACCAGCATCGCCCAAACTGAATCCCCACCACCTCAAAGCATCGTGTAATACTACCACCACCACCACCACCACATGAAAACCGTAGCTGCCCACCTCTGTTCCTCCAACAAATTCACCCAATCAAAACCCAAAACCCAGAATTAATTAACCCACAACCTACCTTCATCACCGTTGGCCTTCGTTGTCGGAATTTAGCCGGAAATCGCCGCCCCAAAATCTGAATTTCAGCCTCGGTTTGCCTTCGTTATGCACCCAGAAAAAATCACCTCCGCCGCCGCCAAGTGATGGCGGCAGCACCGCTTCCAAGTCGCCGGCGCAAGAGCGCCTGTAGTTTGACCGGCGGGTGACTGCTGTTGGAGGGGCACCTGTCGTCCCTCTTCTCTCCAGGCTCTCTCTCTCTCTCTCTCTAACGAGTTTAGTGAGAGAGAGAGTTGAGAGATATAGATATATATATATTTTTTTGAAAAGTTACCAATTTAGTCCCTTATGTTTCAAAATCTTTTATTTCAGTCCCTCACATTTAAAAACGTTCTATCTCAGCCCCGAGATTTTTGAAAAAACTATGAATCAGTCCTTTCATTTTAAAAAAAAAAACCTTTAATTCAGTCCCTAATTCCAAAATTTCATAATTGCACGATCAGTCCCTAGTTTTTTCAATTTTTACGATTTAGTCCCTAAAGTTCTTAAAACTCTATTTTCTTTTACACAAATCTACTTTTAAAGCTTTCTTTATCCAAAAGTCTAATATTAGTTATTTATTTATAGGGCTAGACGAGGCGCGAGATAATTAGAATTATTTTCCCGTTTGCTCAATACTCGAGAAATTAAGGTAGACTCTAATTTACAAATTTTTCTACTTTCAAAAGTGCGCATAAATAATTATTTGGATTATAAGTTTAGCATGTATGATTGTGTTCATGAGAATTACTTGCTTTCTAAGCATGAGACTTTGTTACGAGAATTTACTTGCTTAAATGCATGAGACTTGAACTTGTATGTTATTTACTTGTTCATGAGAATACTGGTGATCGTTAGGCACCTGAGACTTGAATATCATGATTATGTGTTTTAATTTATGATGTTAAATAATTATTGTGCGCGAGTCTACTGAGTATTTCTATGAAATACTCACGTTTTCCAAAATAAATTTTGCAGATGACGAAGTTGGCGGCGGGGCGCGCGATGGTGGCCATTATTGAGATTTTAGAATGTTTTATTTGAAATTATAAAATTAATTTATTATGTTATGTTCAAGTTATTTTCCATGTTTAAACTATTTTGACCGTTTGAATCAATTTTTATAAAGATATGTGAAATGAAATTTCAATTAAATTTATTTTCCGCTAAATTATTATCTTCAAGGTTAATTTTTAAACGATGAAGTGACGTTCCCGGGTGTTCAGAACTCGGGGCATTACACAAGCTCGGTTGGTATTATATAAGTAATAGATTAGTCTCTAATCTTTTATTTTTGATGTAAAAGTTCTCAAACATTACATTGTTTGGCGTAACAGGTTCTTTTGAATGATTTTTGTCAATAACAACATTAATTTTTTTAGAATGGACTAAAATGCCTTTATACATAATCGATACAATTATTCCTTGAAATTTGGCATTTTTGTGTTATAAATTCTTAACGTTTTAATTTTGTGCTAAGTCCCTAAACATTGCATTATGTAGCGCAACAAGTCCTTTTAGATGATTTTCTTCCATTCCACCTATGAAAATTCAATTTTATTTTTATCAAAAATATTAAAATATTATATTAATAAACAAATAAGTCTCTATTTGGCAACTTGAAATTTTTGTTTCTTACTTTATCAGAAATCTGTTTGTATGATACGTGAAACACTCCGAAAAATTATGATGTTCCTAATTGCTCATGATTATGTAATAAATGTGTTTTTAGAATTTATTTAATTATGGTGGAATTTAAAGAAAGAAAAATGAAAATATTAATGAAATGAAAAGTTACGAAAACATGTTTAAACGTCTCTCTTCAGGAGACTTATTTGATCACTTTCAATCTTTGTTGAATGCATGTGATATATGCATGGATAAGTTCTTGA
Organism: Ligustrum vulgare; assembly: GCA_963555705.1. NCBI lineage: Eukaryota > Viridiplantae > Streptophyta > Magnoliopsida > Lamiales > Oleaceae > Ligustrum > Ligustrum vulgare. Next base: position 36,293,540 of record OY743171.1, on the reverse strand, counting down.
AACGAATTTCGAGTATATGAGATCTATTTTTAAGTTCAATCGACGGATAGTCACAGGTAAATTTTTAAATTTAGTACTTTACAAATGGTTAAGAAAAATAGTTTCAAGTTTTCTTCGACAAGTCATAACTTCCTCTTCAATTAATCATTTCTTACATGGTAAGTTGCACGTGAAAGTTCACCGTGAATATTTCGAATTGGCACAAATATTACTAGATCTGGAAATCCTAATTCGGGCAAAATCTAAAAATTTTGGTATCATTTCGAAATACCCGCGGCATAATTTCACTTGCAACTTACCACGCAAGAATTGGTTTACTGAGGAGGAAGTTATGATAACTTGTCGAAGAAAGCCACTTAAAAATTCATCAGTAACTATCTATTGATCGAACTTAAAGATGGATCTCATATTCTCGAATTTCGTTTTGAGAAATTATCCATGCATATCTTACATGCATTTAACGGAAGTCGAAAGTGATTAAATAAGTCTCCTGAAGAGGGGTATTTAAACATTTTTTTTGTAACTTTTTATTTAATTAATTCGTTTTTCTTTCTTTAAATTTCACCATAATTAAATAAATTCTAAAACCACTTGTATTACGTAATCATGAGCAATTAGGGACATCATAATTTTTCGGGGCATTACACGTATTGTACAGACAGATTCAAACAAAGCTAGAAATAAAAATTTCAAGTTACCAAACATAGACTTATTTATTCATTTTTTAAAATAAGGGTATTTTAATATTTTTAATAAAAGGAAAATTGATTTTTTTAATGGTAGAATGGAGAAAATTGTCTAAAAGGACTTGTGGCGTTAAATAATGCAATGTTTAGGGACTTAAGCACAAAATTGAAATTTTAAGGACTTTTTATGCAAAAGTTAGGGACTAATTGCATCAATTTTGTATAAGAGCATTTTAGTCTTTTTCAAGTTTTTTATTTTATAATGGATGAAAATCATTTAAAAGACCTACTGCATCAAATAATGTAACATTTGAGGACTTTTGCATCAAAATGAAAGGTTATGGACTAATTAGTTACAAATTCAAGTGTTTAGGGATTAAATGCACCAATTTCCCTATCTATTATCATATCCCATCCCTTTTTTTTTCCCTAAAGAGAGCAAAAGATACAAAGAAATTAAAATAAAGATTGGTTTTTTTTTTTGAAATAATCTTATGACTTCTTTTTTGCATTAAAAAATAGTTTATTTTGCCTTGTTGAATTTAAATTAGACTCTTCCATGTATTAGTTGCTTATATATAGATGATGTTATTCATTATTTTAGAACATGTGACTATAGAGTGTTTTGTGAGAAAATTTGTGGTCAAGCATCTTGATTTTTCTTGTTTTCTTTGTGGGTTGTATAAATAAGTAGAAATTGATGGATATAATAAAGCTCAAGTATTTTTCCTACAACACTTGGGGGTTTGATGAGTGAGATTTTATATAACAATTTTTCATATAATGAAAACCTTTGTCGGTCTTTATATTTCGCATCATATCTTTATATATTTATTTATTTGCTATTTCTCTTTGAATAACATAAATATCATGCGAGTAAATTAAAGGAAATTTGATTCGATTCCAATATCATAATGTTAGGTGGTTTGAAGAATCGAAGCAAAAGAAAAATATATATGTCAAATATAACGTGGAGAATTTGATATAAGAATCAATTTTTACTTGTGGGAAGTCATTAATGTGTTGATCCAATTTGGGTTGCACAAATCTTTTAAAGGAAGACCAACCTGATCAAGTATGGAAAATCTGGTCATGTCCGAAAAATTGTTCAAAAGGTGAACAAACTTGGATAACTGCTTGGATACAGATGATCAATTTGTCTATTTATGGGAGGTGGTAATTTCGCTTTAGTAGTGTATTACATATTTATGACATGTAGTCAGTTGTCATGATAAAAAATGTGTTACTACTAGTTGTAGGGGTGAACACGGTTTGGTTTGGGCCGTTTGTAGGAAAATTTCAAAACAAACAGTTTAAAACGGTTTGAAAATTTTTCAAACCAAACTAAACTATTTCATTTCTTTTCCTTTCCTAAACCAAACTAAACTAAACCAATCCAAACTATTTTTTGTCGTTTGGTGCAGTTTAAAATCATGGTTTGCAATCAAATAAATTAGTAGATCCCAAATCAAGCCACATTCTTGTACGATAATACAAGAATGAATGGTTAATCTACTAATAGTAATAAAAAAAAAAAAAAAACATTTTGTTATTGATACACAACATTGAGTGAAGAATCAACACCAACTTTGTGGTCGATAACTAAGAAATACCTATCGATCATTACGTAGATTACATCAAAATGTGTTCTTAAATTTTTTTTTCTAGATGCAACTCACATTAGCAAGTGGAATTACTTCAGCAGGTTGATACTACAAATGAAATTTACTTGTTCTAAACCATTCACATAAATAAAAGACAACATACTTTATTACTGTAAGAGTATTTCTTCTATTCAATATGCTATAAATATGTGTCATAATAAAGACAACACGCTTTGTGATTTGTTGAATATTTAATTAGATTTGTGAATTGTGATTATTGATATACGGATTATGAAACTTTTTTTAAAATCTAAACGAAAGTCTCAACTTGTTGATTCTAATTCTAGTGGTCATTCAACTGCTTTTAGTAGATCACATGAGTTATTAGACTTTGATAACGCAAAGAAGTTTCGCATTGAACTTTGTATTGAATTATATTTTCATATTTTATAACAACATTTTAGTTTATTCATATATCGATTTAATATTTTTTAATATTAAATTAAATAATAATAAACGTTTTCGTTATTGCAGTCGTTGACGGTCGTCGGTCAACAGTCAATGACCGCTCTAGCTGAATTTTAATTCTGGATCCACCCCTCCCTGGGCACACCCTTAGATCATGTTCAATGTGCTACGTAGATTGAGATTAACATAACAATGAGATAGACGAACTTGTAAAGAACGTGAATAATGGTCGAAAAAATCTAAAATTTACTCTACAATTTTTTTTTTTAAAAAAAAAAAATTAAACTTAATAACTCTTTCACAAAAGAATTAAAATAATCTCAAATATTTCGTTATTATAAACTATAAATGTTATTTTTTTGCACTATATTTTATTTTGGTAGTTTAATTTATATGAGATTTTTGTTTTAAAATTATTATAGACAAAAAAAAAAATTCTTATTAATCTTAAATTATTATTTATTATTTTTTTATTGTTATTTATTTAAGACTTTTCAATGACTAATATTTTAGATAACTTTATTTTGCGATAATATTTTTGTTGATAAATTGAATTTTTGAAAATGCATATTTTTTAAAATATTAATCTTAAATTTATTGATTATGTAGCATTATTTTTAAATTTAAAATTAATAACCCATTCAAAAAATAATTAAAACAATTAAAAAATTAAAAAAAAAATGCTTAGTCATCAAGCCTCACGTAAAGTTTACATGTAAAAGGAGTATTTCACATTTTTTTTTTGAGGTTACATCAATTTAACATTGTTCTTCACATAATGTGTTAATATAGTATTTTTAACCCACTACGTTTATTTGTTGATGTGTCATATAATTTCTCCCATTTCATATAGTGCATTGGAGATTCTCATAGCAAGAATTTGAAGAATAAAATTCTTTTGCTCTGCTTCATTAGCCAACAGTTCTGTCATTTCAGAGGAAAGTAGGCGGACATGAGGATAATTGGTGTTGGGAATCAGAATTCAAGGTTGTTCCATTGCTGGTTGCAGCCAGAATAGTTCCTAGATTGGATTACTACAGTTGACGATGTCTTAGATTTCAAAGAGGTTTAGGATACAAGCTTTTGCCCCTTGTGGCAACACGATTGCACAATGCTTGTCACGAGCTTTTTGACTTTTGCTAATTCTTGCAATGGGGTAGGTCGATTAACTCGACTTGGAACCACGACCTATCAGAAGTGCCCCGCCCCGCCCCTAGACCTGCAAACTTGTGGGCCAAGGCAACTCATCCATCCCATCTCTCCATTGTCCCATTTTTTGAAACACAACAAAATTGAGCGAGTCACATTTGAGAGTCGAAAAAGTGAAATTGAAGAGAATGAGATAATTTAGGTTTATGGTTAAAAAATTTATTAGTTTAAAATTTGTATTTTATATTATATTCAATAAAACAAAATAAGGAGGCGTCTCCAACGTGGAATCTGAAGGATTTTAGAATTTCATTGCATTCCACATCCTCAATTTGGAATTTTATAAAATCTGTCAAAATTCAAGTCCCTCAATATAGGTTTCAATTAATTTCATAAGATTCTGGTGTCATAAAAAATTTATGGATTTCAGAGGATTTCTAATATGGATGGAATTGAAATGGTTTTGATGGATTTGAAACCATAAATATAAAGGAAAAATTCTTCAATAAATTCAATTATGACCCCTCGAATTTTCAATTCCATGACCTTAAATATAATACTACTACTACTACTACTACAAGTTCTACTAAATACACCACATTATATTATCACCACTAATAAAATATATATTTTTATGGTTAAAAAAATTAACATGTCTATGTACAGTAAATTGGGAAAGAATATCTATACTTTTAGGAGGGATTTATTGATTTAGCCATGTGAAAAATGCAATTTTTAAGAATGACTATTTTTTGTAATTTGTCCATATTACCCTTAATGAAGTTAGTTATTTTCTTTGCAAGCTATGTCTCTGAATTTAATTTGGTTCATTTAATTCAATACTTCTTGTTATATCCATATTTTTTAATCTCTTAAGTTCTTCTAGAAATATTCTATATTGTGATAATTTCTTAAAAGATTTAGGATGATCTTTTTTAGTTATATATCTTAATGTTATTCATTCTGAAACTTCTTCTTCTATATCCTCGTATTCTTCTATAATTTTATGAACTGTATTTATATTCTTTGCTGTTTCAACAAAATTAAATTCTATTCTATTTAAGATAACATAGTCTATATCTTCGTATATTTCTTTTAATTTAGATTGTCCAACAGAGTGTATATTTTTAGATTTTTCAACGATAGTTAATAAAAATGAAATTTCCTTATTATTTAAATATAGTTTATGATCACAGTTATTAGATGTTGATGTTTGTGAAGTATTCATAGATTATTGGGTAGGTAGATTATTATACAAAATTTTCTGGTATAAATCCATTCTTTGATCTAGTACAATACAATAATTTGCAATATATTGTTCGTATTTTTCTAAAAGTTTATTATATTCTTCAGAAGATATGTTTTCATTTTCCATTTGTTGTTTAATATCTTCCATTTTATCTTTCAATTTTTCTAAAAGGTTATCAAGTCCTTCGATTGTATATCCTGGCATTTAAGTTTGGAATGTACTTGTCGTAATTTTATCTTCTAATTCCATTTTGATTTTTAATATGTCAGAATAATCTATAATGTATTGATCATGATTTTCTGAAAGTATATAATATTGTTCAGATGATTCATCCATATCTATTAAATGAGATATAATGTTATCTATTTTTTCCATTATTTTTTCTAACAAATTGTTTAATCCTTCAATAGTATATCCAGGCATTATAAACACAGAGATAAATAATTTATAAAGTTTCAAGTAATTTTTCAAATTCTATCAATGTTTGAGAATTGATAATATCTATGTCAGCCATGATATCTATACTTGGTTCAAATGGTATATTATATTTTGAAATACTTTTCTTTCTCTTTTCTAATTTATCAATTATATCTTGAATATCATGTATAATTATAGATCTTACAGTTCCTCTAGCAAAGTTTTCTATCAAATTTTCTTTAAAACTTTTTAATATCTCTTGTGATGCGTAGAGTTGCTCTTGGTATCCTATTTTATCAATTTCATTATCATATTCAATACATTTTTTACTTTTGATATGCTTTTTAACTTTATATGGACCTCTCTTAGTTCTGGATTTTTTCATGATATAATTATTTTCATTCATGATATTAAGATTTTCAAAAACTGGTAAAGAAAGATTTATCTCTTCCATCACTGTCATAATCTATTACAGGATCATAATCATTATCACTACTAAACACATATCCTAAATATAATTCATTATTTATTTCAGTGTTATCACTATCAAGCCAAAAATAAATAATCGATTTTGTAATTTCTAAACCTAATATTCTTTTTAATGTTGGAAAGATGGCTAACAAACATGGCATATAGACATGATATAACTTTTTTATTTCATTATTTGGTCTAGTGAACTGTTTATGCATGAACAAATGTTCAATTATGCTATGATATTCATCATTATAAGGACTGTTTTGATAATTGAATTGAACAATTCTGGATTCTGTCATGTTAAAAGTTCTTCTTCCTCCTAATTCCGTAAAGATAGATATATTAAGAATACTAACCACTTTTCCTGTTCTCAGTACCTTTGTATTTTTCTTCTATTGTTAGTGACCTTCAGGCTTATAGGTTTCTCCTCCACACCCTCCAATGGCTTCCTGCCTTCACGGGTTATTAGCTAAACCTGGATGCCTTCACTGTATAACTCTTTAGATGGAAAATATTTTAGGACAGAGTGTAGGGAGTTTTCTTAATAATATATCTTCTTTTTGGAAATAGGATTTAGAAGACAAGAATTTAGAAACTCATCATAATATGATAAGTAAATTGGAATTTTATTGATAATATGAAGATTGACAAAGGATTGGTATGAGAATTTTTTGAAAGACAGAAGATTTTTTGGCTTTCTCACAAACTGAGTGCTCAAGAGAGTTCTGCCTTTCAACTAGCCCGGAGGCCTCTATTTATAATACTACATTGGACACAATTACATCACTGCTTACATCATCGTCCTAACAATTTCACAGCTTTTAAGGACACACCTATCCCTCTATTATTTGTTACATCACATGACCCTTACATTATAGTGACACTTATCCTTCTATTTTTTGGTCTTGACATGGCCCCTACCTTGTTTTGCATTGTTGAATTAAAGTAGGTTTATTGAACAGCTTCCACTTGTCCATCAATTCTGTTGGCATGTGAAGCAGATCCATCAAGTGACTTCCACATGTCCATCAATTCCTTTGGCATGTGGGACAGTTCCTAGCTATGCACGCTTCTTGCAAAGTTGAAAACTTCCATGGATTTGATGAGTATCAAATTTATTGATGTATTCTTGCAAGATTGTTGACTTTTCTTTTCCTCCATTAGTGAGTAAGGTCCATCCATTGTACTGGCATATGCATTTGAATTTTTTCTCATACAGATTTTTGGCAATGTTGTAGAGAACTTTAATTCCCAACACCCTTCGGGATCTAAACCATGATCTTGTAATGTTTGGTACTGGCTTAGTATTTTTTCCAACTTCAATTTGAAAATTTCGAGCAACATACCCAATCGTGATAATATGCTCAGCAAGATAATATATCCTTCCATCAATTTCAGGACTGATTGAATAAAATTTTAAATATATGGATCTTCCTTGAGCAAACTTTGAAATTTCTCCTTTTAGTAAATCATCAAATTTTTCGATTTCTTTTAGATCTTTTCCTGGATAGATAAGATCCAAGAATCCATAATCAGCTGCCATTTTTGTCATGACGGGATCTCCTCCCTGAGTAACGATCAATCGTGGGTATACATGGTCTCCAGACGAAATGTAATAGCAATCACATTCTTGAAGTTCATATATAACTTCAACAGTGGTTTTATATTCGTTTTCTTTTGGTAAAAAAGGGGAATCATCTTCCTCTTCAGCACGAATTCTGACTACCCTTGTATGTTCATCTTTGGCATTGATTGTGATTTTTCGAGGACTGGCTTCATTTATAACAACTTTTTTGGGACTTGGTTCATCTCTTTTAATTGTTGGTCCACCACTGCTTCCAGAAGATGTACCTGTTTGTATTTTTGATATAACCTGTTTGGTATCAGCCTGTTTGGTAATCAACGATTCAAACTGAGATTCAATCTCAATTATGTTATCGCTCAATTCTTTAATATAATTGTGATGAAATGTTGAGATTTCCATCAATTGCTTGAAACTTCCTTGGAGAGTTTCTGCAAGTTGTTCAATTCCAAGCTTTATATCTCCAGCTTCCTCCATGAGGAAGTTCATTCGTTTTTTGGCGTCTATCAGGGATCTTTTGATATTATCCATCTGCAAATTCAATATTCCTGCTTAAAAAGTCCGCAAGATAATTATTAACACATTTAATATGAACTATATCAAAATTATAAAATGCCAAATAGGCTTGCCATCTATGGAGCCTTCTATATTGAGGTTCTGGTGGTAATTTATTTTTTATTAAACCTCCATCTTGAGAATTATCAGTTTCAACAATGAATTTCTTAGATAATAAAAACAATGAAAATTTCTTTATTCCTCTGATAATTGCTAACAGTTCTTTCTCATGAGTAGTATAATTTATTTCTGCTTAATTAAACGTTCCACTTGAGTATCTACAAATTTCATTAAGATCTGTTTTTAATATTGCTGCCCAATACTTATTCGAGGCATCAGTATTAACTATCAGATTATCTTTTTCATCTGGTAATCTTAATTTTGGTAAATTTTTACATTCTTCTTTTAGTGATTTGACAATTTCTGTATGTTCATCACTCCATCCTTTGGTATTTATTTTTCTGAGTAAAATCTGAATTTTATGTCTCTTTTTTGATAGATTTTCAATAAATCCTTCTGCATAATTTAAACATCCTAAAAATTTTTGTATTTGTTCTTTTGATTCTAATTTGTCTGGAAAACTTTCTATCTTTTTAGATATGTGGGTTTGTAATTTTATCCCCCTTTTATCTATTGATAATCCAAGAAAATCAATTTCTTGTTTTTCTATTATAGCTTTATTTTTTGAAAGAACAATTCCTTCTTTTTTGCATTCATTTATAAATTTAATTAAATGGTTTCTATGTTCTTCTCTATTATATTAATATATCATTGACATAGACAATTAAGAATTCATTGAATTTTCTAAATATGTTATCCATTCTTCTTTGATATATTTGTGGTGCATTTTTTAAACCAAATGGCATAACCATCCATTCATACTTACCTTGGGGTGTACTAAATGCTGTATATTGAATACTATCTTCTTCCATTTTTACTTGCCAAAATCTTGATTTGCAATCAAATTTAGAATAATATTGCTTTCCTTTTGCAAGATTTATTAGTACCTCTTTATTTGGTAAAAAATATCCATCAAATTTAGTATATTTATTTAATTCTTTATAATTTATCACCATTCTAGCTTTTCTTCTTTTTTGTTCAGAATGTTTCATGACCATAAAAGCGTCCACTATGGGGTCCATTACTAGGTCTGATTAATTTTTGGTTAAGTAATTATTTTATCTGAGTTTTAAATTCTTGTGTATCTTGTATGGTATACATCATTGGTCTAACTCTTATAATAACATTTTCTATTAATTCTATTTTAGCTTTTGGATGACGTGGTTTCCAGAATAATAATGGATTTTCTCCACAAATTTTTTCTAGTTGATCAATGATTTTTCCCATATTTGTTTGTATGTTCGTTTTTAAGGCTTTTTTATACATTATTCTTTTATTTTTTGTTTCATTTTGTATAATTGGTTTTTTCTCCCATTTATCACCACGTTGTGTTGGCTGAACTCTGTAAGGTCTAATTTCTCTTGGTATTTTTAGTAAATGTGCACATGGTGTTTGTAACATTATCATGTAATTATTTTGTTTATAATATTGAAATTGTTCTATAAAGTCATTTCCTAGTAATATATCACATTCTAATTTGTTATAATTATATATTTTATTTACAACTATTTGTTTACTTCCAAGTATTATATCTACTTTATCAGCACTATTAATTATATTAGTACTTTCTCCCGTTACTCTTGTAATTTTTATCTTTCCATTAGTATTCCATGATTTTATTAAGAAACTTTTGAATATTGTTATATCACTTCCCGTGTCAATTAATGCACAAGTTGTTATATTTGTTTCAACAATTGTAATTTGTATATAAACGGCTAATGGAAAACTTATTTGGTTATTCATTTATTCAGCTTTTTTGCATAGTATAGTTTGACCATTATGAGTTATATATAATCCTTCACGTTTTATACTATAATCTTCTAGTCCGTCTAAGAAGCTCATTCCTAATAATACATGAGGATTTAGCATACTATTATCTACATGACATGGTACTAGGAGATTTATTCCTCCTATTTTTATTGGTACTTTTACTTCAAATTCAGTCATATGTACTTGTCCATCAAAATTTATATATCTTTATGGATCAGTTCTATGAGATATTAGTCCTTTATTTCTATTTGAAGCTATATGACATTCACTAGCTCCTGTGTCAATTAATATATTTGCTCTTTTATATGCTCTATTCCATTAAAATATTCACCTTCTATTTTCATATTTCCAGCATTTCTATTAAGTTTTATTTCTTTTGTATTACTAGTTTCTCCTAATTGTTTTCTATTAGGTAAACTTGCTGATCTCCTAATTAATCTGCCATCTGCAAATGTTATGTTATTATTAGGGTATTCTTCTTCTCGTAACTTTATGATTTCTGGTTTATTTTTTGTTATAGTAAGTTCATAGTTTCTTGGAACTAAACTTATTTGTTTATCTGGTTCTACAGCTTTACCAAAATCTTTACATTCTTTATGAATTTCAATATATGGTTTTTTTAGAATAAATGTTTCCATAATTAGAATTAGTAAATGTGTATAATGCTCTGTATTCTATAGTCATAATTTTATCTCCTGGTTCCATTATATCATCTTTATGTAATTTGAAGTGTAATCCTAAAACTTCATTAAAATTTCTATCTTTTAATGATATGCAATATTTTGGGTAACATGTAAATATTAGTTTCTTATATGTTAGATTTCCTTCTATTGTTCCTAAATGACTGTCTTTTAAATTTATAATTCTTCCATCATGTAAACTTACAATTAAAGGTGAATCTAATCCTTCTCTAAACAGGGATTTAAACATTATTTGGATACCTGCTAAGTAAATATATTAAATCTTTTCACTTTGTTTTCTATTGATCTTTGTTAATAATTCTGCAACTGTATTTTTTGTTAAAATATTTAATTTGTGTGTTCCTTGAGTGGTTCTAACATCTATTGCCCTTTCAATTTTATGATATTCATTTATTGCTACTTTTTCTCTTTTCCATATTCTATCTAATATTTCCCATTTTCCTATTTTCAAATCTAAAGATAATTTTTGTATCTTCCTGAACTTATTATTATCAAAAGTTACCTTTAATCCATAACCTTCTATTCCTTCATATTCTTGTTTATTTATGTTATTATTTGCTTCTATTTCTTCTATTTCTTTATTCTGATTCTGATTCATTACTTTCTGAATCTATTTCACTTATATAAACTTCTTGATCATAGTATTCTTCAATGTCTGATATTTCACTCAGTTCACTTTCTATTTCTAGATATTCTTTTTGTAATATTTTAACCTTTGTTCATGCATAAACAGTTCACTAGACCAAATAATGCAATAAAAAAGTTATATCATGTCTATATGCCATGTTTGTTAGCTATCTTTCCAACATTAAAAAGAATATTATGATTAGGAATTACAAAATGCATTATTCTTTTTGTAATATTTGGTCTAGTGAACTGTTTATGCATGAACAAAGGTTCTATTTCTCTTGAGCAATATTATAAAAAGAAGGTTAAGATATTGAAGAATACTATGATCAAGAAGTTTATATAAGTGAAACAGATTCAGAAAGTAATGAATCAGAATCAGAATAAAGAAATAGAAGAAATAGAAGCAAATAATAACATAAATAAACAAGAATATGAAGGAATAGAAGGTTATGGATTAAATGTAACTTTTGATAATAATAAGTTTAGAAAGATACAAAAATTATCTTTAGATTTGAAAATAGGAAAATGGGAAATATTAGACAGAATATGGAAAAGAGAAAAAGTAGCAATAAATGAATATCATAAAATTGAAAGGGCAATAGATGTTAGAACCACTCAAGGAACACACAAATTAAATTTTTTAACAAAAAATACAGTTGCAGAATTATTAACAAAGATCAATAGAAAACAAAGTGAAAAGATTCAATATGTTTACTTAGCAGGTATCCAAATAATGTTTAAATCCCTGTTTAGAGAAGGATTAGACTCACCTTTAACTGTAAGTTTACATGATGGAAGAATTATAAATTTAAAAGACAGTCATTTAGGAACAGTAGAAGGAAATCTAGCATATAAGAAACTAATATTTACATGTTACCCAAAATATTGTATATCATTAAAAGATAGAAATTTCAATGAAGTTTTAGGATTACACTTCAAATTACATAAAGATGATATAATGGAACCAGGAGATAAAATTATGACTATAGAATACAGAGCATTATACACATTTACTAATTCTAATTATGGAAACATTTATTCTAAAAAACCATATATTGAAATTCATAAAGAATGTAAAGATTGAACCTCATGCATTAATTGACACGGGAAGTGATATAACAATATTGAAATTCATAAAGAATGTAAAGATTGAAATTCATAATTGAACATTTGTTCATGCATAAACAGTTCACTAGACCAAATAATGAAATAAAAAAGTTATATCATGTCTATATGCCATGTTTGTTAGCTATCTTTCCAACATTAAAAAGAATATTAGGATTAGAAATTACAAAATCAATTATTTATTTTTGGCTTGATAGTGATAACAGTGAAATAAATAATGAATTATATTTAGGATATGTGTTTAGTAGTGATAATGATTATGATCCTGTAATAGATTATGACAGTGATGGAAGAGATAAATCTTTCTTTACCAGTTTTTGAAAATCTTAATATCATGAATGAAAATAATTATATCATGAAAAAATCCAGAACTAAGAGAGGTTCATATAAAGTTAAAAAGCATATCAAAAGTAAAAAAAGGTATTGAATATGAAAATGAAATTGATAAAATAGGATACCAAGAGCAACTCTACGCATCACAAGAGATATTAAAAAGTTTTAAAGAAAATTTGATAGAAAACTTTGCTAGAGGAACTGTAAGATCTATAATGATACATGATATTCAAGATATAATTGATAAATTAGAAAAGAGAAAGAAAAGTATTTCAAAATATAATATACTATTTGAACCAAGTATAGATATCATGGCTGACATAGATATTATCAATTCTCAAACATTGATAGAATTTAAAAAATTACTTGAAACTTTATAAATTATTTATCTATGTGTTTATAATGCCTGGGTATACTATTGAAGGATTAAACAATTTGTTAGAAAAAATAATGGAAAAAATAGATAACATTATATCTCATTTAATAGATATGGATGAATCATCTGAACAATATTATATACTTTCAGAAAATCATGATCAATACATTATAGATTATTCTGACATATTAGAAATCAAAATGGAATTAGAAGATAAAATTACGACAAGTACATTCCAAACTTAAATGCCAGGATATACAATCGAAGGACTTGATAACCTTTTAGAAAAATTGAAAGATAAAATGGAAGATATTAAACAACAAATGAAAAATGAAAACATATCTTCTGAAGAATATAATAAACTTTTAGAAAAATACGAACAATATATTGCAGATTATTGTATTGTACTAGATCAAAGAATGGATTTATACCAGAAAATTTTGTATAATAATCTACCTACCCAATAATTTATGAATACTTCACAAATATCAACATCTAATAACTGTGATCATAAACTATATTTAAATAATAAGGAAATTTCATTTTTATTAACTATCGTTGAAAAATCTAAAAATATACACTTTGTTGGACAATCTAAATTAAAAGAAATATACGAAGATATAGACTATGTTATCTTAAATAGAATAGAATTTAATTTTGTTGAAATAGCAAAGAATATAAATACAGTTCATAAAATTATAGAAGAATACGAGAATATAGAAGAAGAAGTTTCAGAATGAATAACATTAGGATATATAACTAAAAAAGATCATCCTAAATCTTTTGAGAAATTATCACAATATAGAATATTTCTAGAAGAACTTAAGAGATTAAAAAATATGGATATAACAAGAAGTATTGAATTAAATGAACCAAATTAAATTCAGAGACATAACTTGCAAAGAAAATAACTAACTTCATTAAGGGTAATATGAACAAATTACAAAAAATGACCATTCTTAAAAAATTGCATTTTTCAAATGGCTAAATCAATAAATCCCCCCAATTTTTGGGGCTTCCAAAGGCCTACCAGCCTATGACTAGCCACCAAGGAAACAAAAATGAATAAATATTAATGTTGATAAGAGATGAGACCTCTATAGTCGGAGCCGACATAATCCAGGAGCAGTACGACTTTCTTTTTACGAATGGGTTCCCATATCTGGATAGTGTTTGAAGGCATCGCAAACTTAGCGACGATGACGACAGTTGTGGGAGGCTCGAATGAAGATGAAGTGGAGATGCGGTGCAGAGTTATTCTCAAATGTTCTTTGTGGCTTGCGAAGCGTAGGTTAATTTTTCGTTTCAGACATCATGGGTTAGGGTGAGGAGTTTTGCTGCTACTGCTTCTACTTCTATCGAGACGTTATCAAAATTTTATTTTATTTTATTTTGGGTCGGACCCGGGCAGCCCAAAAGTCTAGCCCAAAAGTCTGGCGCGACCGTATTGGGCTTGAACCAGCTCCGCCGAAGCTGAATTCCCCACTTTCCGTAGCAACTTTGACAAACCTCGAAAAATATTCAAGGCAAGTAACAAAAAAGAACGGAGACAAAGGATCCCTTGCATAAGCCTTTTTTTTCCATTTGAATAATCCAACAAGTCCCCCATTGAGAGCAATAGACAATTAATGAATCGATGAGGGAATCCCAGTCCACGAAGCATATCATGTAGGAAGTTCCAGTAAACTGAATCGTATGCTTTCTTGAGGTCAACATGCAAACTAAGCTCGAGTTTTATTTCATAGTCTTTGATGTAGAGTTGTACATCTTTGAGAGCCGGCCTCAAATGTTACAACCCCTTCAGGTGTGAACTTAGATTTCATGACTTTTTTTTTTTGTCTTCATTCTCCATTCTATCATATAGTGATCCAAAAAGGGTCCGAAATTGAGTTCCATTTGGAATTGACGAAGATGGATCGATGAGCTCGAGCTAGAGGGGAAGGTGTAGGAGTGCGTTCTGTTCTATCCCATCACGGTTGGTGTTTTCAAATGCATCAGTTGAGTACCATGCTGATGCATCTGGCTTGCACATGACCTTGTACGACTTGAAAGATCACTTTATGATTACAATAATTTGAGTGAACCTCATTAAACTTGTACATAATTTAATCCTTCCTGTATTTATCGTACAATACAGTCGTGTTTAGTTACATTACATCATGAGATATCCAGTATTCCTCCCCTTTGACTTGCAGGTTCTTTTCAATCTTCTAGTTAATCTCCGTGTACTCTCGTGAATGTAGTATTGGAACTGTTGTGATTTTGTCTTCCTTAATCTACTGGCAAGAAATTAGTTTTTGGAGAAAAGAAAAACAAAAACCAGAAAAAGGAAAAAACCATACAAGTGACCACTTCTATTGATTCAATGCGAATAGAATAGTGATTCAATGTGGATAGAATGGTGATAGAATCCTCATAGAACCACTGTTCACAAAAAATCAAAGTAGAAATAAGAAAGAAACTAACACAGGAGGCAAGAAAGAAAGATTTAAAACCGGAAGAAATCCTCTTCCCAGCCTTTTATACCAAAACTAAAACATAATTTACAAACTTGAAATCACCAGAAATATTTTACCCAGATTTACAAGAGTTTAACCCTCTTCCTTATCTCACTTTTTCTTATTTTTCACTCCCGAAGTTTTTCCACCCTTTCTACATACCTAATACAAGTATTTATAGGCATAAAAGGTATAAACTACCTAACAAACTAAGGTGGCGTTCTGTTTGTATTTTCATTTTCGAAAATGTTTTGTATTTTGTGTTTTCATTTTTGTTTTCAAATTTGCTGAAAACGCGTTTGGTTTGTCATTTCTGAAAACTGTTTTTGAAAATGAAAAGCTGGAAAACACGTTCTGTTTGAAATTTTGCAGAACACTATTTAAATTATTTTTAATTAATTTGCTTGCAGAATACTACTAACTCCAACTCAAATTTCCTTTCACAATACACTAAAAATATGGTTACATGCAACACACTAATGTGAGCATTAAGAGTCTATATTAACACAGCTTGGTCAGATTCGGGACTTGAGAAAGCTCTACTTCTATTAAAATCCAGAAAATACAAGTTCTTTCAAAACCACCAGAGTCCATTTATCATTGCATTTTTTTAAATATAACAAGAAGAATTCTCATTTAATTTTTTTTTTTTTTGTAATGTTGATATTGAATTTAATAAAACTTTATTTAAATTAAGTTCCAAGTTAGGATAATTCTCAAAAAAAAAAAAAAAAATCTTTATTTAGGCTTAGTTCCAAGCTAGGATAATTCTAAAAAAAATAATAAAAAAATAAAAAAAATAAAAACTTTATATTAAGCTTAGTTCTAAGTTAAGATAATTCTAAATAAAAAAAAAAAATCCCAAAACGCGTTTTTCGCGTTTTGGACATTTTTTTGTCGAAATACATACAAAACGCCCAAAACGATGTTTCGGGCGTTTTACGTTTTGTGTACAAATTTTTTTTTGTTTTCCAAAATGCGTTTTCGAAAATGGTAAAGAGAACGCGTTTTTAGCGTTTTCGAAAATAAAAACAGAAAACGATTTCAAAACAGTAAAGAGAACAGGGGCTAAGGCTCCATATAATTGAAGATTCCAACCAAAATCAGTTGGAAAACAAAACAAAAATTATGCTCCAATTCAATAGCAATTCTAATTGCTTGAGGAATCAAGAGACAGACTTACTTTAAGGAATCATTTTCTTACATTCTCCACATTGATTCCTTGAAGGGAATTTACAGATGTAAATGGAACATTCAACTTCGTTTCCTTACAAAACATAGATGCCTTCTTGTAGCACTACGTTCATGACTACCACCGAATTTTCCATCACCTTTAACACTCCAACTTGAGCTTTATATACACAACCAGATTTATCAAGTGCTCCCAGTGAGATCAGATTTCTTTCAAGGCATAGTACATGCATCACTCCACCTAGGACCTTTGATGAACCATCCCACAATTTCAGCTTGACAGAACCAACACCAACCACTTTACAGGTGTTATCATTTGCCATCACCACTTTAATCACCACTTTACTTTCAACAACCGTTTTGTACTCCATGAAAAATTCATTTCTTGGTGTCATATGAAATGAGCAACCTGTGTCCATAATCCACACATTGGTCTGGCTTGTACTTGTTACATCAAGCACTTCACCAACTTCATAGCCTTCAGACGCATTTGCACACTCTCCGTCTTGCTTGTTATTTCCTTGCCTCATCTACCTCTTGTTTTTTTGTGGACAATTCTTCTTAAATTGTCCTTCTTGATGACAAATCCAACACTCTTTCTTTTCCTTTCTTCCTTACATATTCAGCACTTGTCCATTACTCTTGGCAAGATTTTCATTCAACTTCAAATCCAATTCCTTTTAAAAGGTTGCTGCAGCAACTTCTTTAAGGGTCAAGGATTCCTTGCTATATTTGATGGTGTCTCTTAGATGATCATAGGCTGGAGCCAAAGAATTTAACAAGAAAATGGCTTGATCTTCTTCATCAATCTTGATTTCCAGAATTTTCAGATCTGAAACCAGCTTTGTAAACTCATCAATATTTTCATCAATTGATTTTGATTCATCCATGTTGAAGTTGTAGAACTTGTGCTTCAAGTAGATTCGGTTTGGCAAAGCTTTGGTCAAGTAGAGCTCTTCCAGTTTGTTCAAAATTTCAGAGGCCGTCTTCTCCTTGATTACCTTCCTTAGAACTGAATCAGAGAGGCTAAGGATGATGGTATTTTTTGCCTTCTTCAAGGTGTCAGCCTCAGTTCCAGAATTTTCTTCCAAGGCTTCTTCCAATCCAAAATTACCAAGATGTGCCCTCATCTTCTCCTCCATAGAATTTCTCCACTTCAAATTTGGATGTTGACATGATGTGATCAAGATTCTGGCCATGAATCTTTCTTTCACAGGAAATGTATTTGGCCAAACAAGAAAAAGAGAAATCAGGGAAAAAAACTTCAAGCTCTGATACCAATTGTTGTGATTTTGTCTTATTTAATTAACTGCCAAGAAATCAGTTTTTGGAGAAAAAAAGAAAAAAAAGACAACCAGAAAAAGGTAAAAACTATACAAGAGACCACTTCTATCCGGATAGAAGTTGATTCAATGCGGATAGAATTGTGATAGAATAGTGATTCAATGTGGATAGAATGGTGATAGAATCCTCATAGAACCATAGAAAATCAAAGTAGAAACAAGAAAGAAACTAACATAGGAGGCAAAAAAGAAAGATTTAAAACCGGAAGAAATCATCTTCCCAGCCTTTTATACCAAGACTAAAACATGATTTACAAACTTGAAATCACCAGAAAGATTTTACCCAGATTTACAAGAGTTTAACCATCTTCCTTATTTCACTTTCTCTTAATTTTCACTCCCGGAGTTTTTCCACCCTTTCTACAGACTAATACAAGTATTTATAGGCATAAAATGGTATAAACTACCTAACAAACTAAGGCTCCATATAGTCTAACAAACTAAGGCTCCATATAGTTGAAGATTCCAACGAAAATCAGTTGGAAAACAAACCAGAAATTATGTTTCAGTTCAACGGCAATTCTGATTGCTTAAGGAATCAAGAGACAGACTTTAAGGAATCATTTTCTTATAGGAACAAAAAATTCCCGGGAGCATTCCATACATGGAGCAGAGGCCACAGAGTAAAGAATTGTACTTGACTTAAAAATGAAGATTAATCGAGTTTCTTGTAGATAGAGCTAGCAATTCCAATATATTATATCTATTAACTGATTTTATGTTGTAAAAAATTTTCCACTGTATGTACAAAATATTTGAGTTCTGTTGGTGTTATAAATAATGCATATGTATGTAGGTAAAAATCTGCGAAGATGAAATGGGAGAATTTCATTTTTCATAGATCAGTAATTTTGTATATAACTGTAGAAAGAGTGAAAGACGGAAGATTTATGCATAGGATACGAAAATGTTACTGAACATTTAACCACCCCTCACATAGTATATGGGGATTGGTCAATCTACCTGCATGGGTCAATCCCCCACCCGTCATGTCATATGATAGGTGGGTGAAGGTTCTGGTATGAATAATGCTATGTATCTCAAGGTTCTCATCTTAAGATTGAGATAAATCTCAACTCAATTGACACTCTCTCATTGAAAATTGAAGAGTCGACTTGTGCATGTACACATGAGCACCTCCTCATTCTCCAATGAATGTGTGCCAATTGAGTTGAGATTGAACTCAACCTTTAGATAAATAGCATTACTCTTCTGGTATAAGATATTTTGTAGGACTTAGGTCCTGTTTGGCAGGACTTTTGCTTTTTGTAAAAGCATGAATATAATTCACATATCCATGGAACCAAGACATAGAATTTAATTCAACTATGCATGCAAGGAAGAAAATGAAACACCCTGGATTAATGAGGTACACATTTACAGAAGTAGGCAATTAATAAACCAGATGTCAAGAAATTTATATTCACATACAGGACAAGAAAGAAACTCATCCAAATTCACCACAAACACCTCTGATATACACACATTCTAACCCTGTAGCCTGATGACACATCCATCTATAGCCATCCATCCATCCATCTCGATGACCCCCATCCGTGTCAGCAAAATCAGATAAACAAACAAGAAATTCCTCGAGTCCTCTGCCACAGCAGAAAGCTCACCCTTTTTCCATTGGAAAACAAATTAAAAGGAAAAGCAGGAATGAACAAGAAAATGTGAAGTTAGTTTAATTTTAATCTTCACCAATTTCCAAGTTAAAAGCATCTCCTTTAATTGTCTGTTGAAGATAGAGGAAGCTTGCTTCCTGCTCTCATTTTCATCACATCTTGGCTAGAATAGATGAAAATCCTCTGCACCTTGTCACAGAATTCTCTGCAAGAAAATAATAGTATATCGAATGTGTGGCCATATAACCATCGAAGTTGAATGATATTTCTAGATGAAGAACACAAATAATACGTACAGCCATGGATAGTCGCGCATGAGCATCATGTCTCCTTCGTCATCGGTAAAAACAATCTCCCAATTATGTCGGTGCAAAAGCTCACCCTTTATTTCGAACATCTCTTCAATTTCACTTATAAGCTCATCGTACTCCTTTAATGCAGTTAAGTCCACTGCACGACCCACTGCAACTCCTTGCATTTGAACCTTCTCAAAGAATTTCAAACCAAAGGAACAAATAGTTACTTTAATTACTCTTTCAGTTCAGTAAATGCTCAATCAATAATACTTCGATCTTAGTGGTAGAAGAAGGTGAAATTATACCTTGGTGCGACTTCTAGTGGAGTGATTCTGTCTGCTAGGAACCTCCTTTATTGGTACTTGTAACTGCTGCCGTTGATTTGAGATGCATCCTTCAGAAGCATCATTTGGTTTATCAACTGATTTTAAAGAGTATTTCTCGAGAAGGGCAGCACCCATCAAAGGGCTGTTCAAATCAATACCAAATATTCTGCAAGTTGCAGAAGTATCTAATTTCCTCCCATCATTCAGGCAATACATGTGACTATTACTCCATTTTCCAGAATTTGGGGTTGAACAGTTTGAAAAAATAGACCAAGCCGATGCACTTTTGCTTTCTTCTGTTTCTTCAGAAAACATATTCAGAGACGAATTTAACTGCGGAAAAGACAGCAAGTCTCCCTCCACACGAGTTTTGGAAGTGTTGTTGTTTCTGTTTTTAATAAGAGTGGTACCAGTGTCTATTTGTTCACTCCTCTGTTCTTCAAGAGCACCAATTACTTGATGTGATTCGTGGGACGGATTCTCCACAGCTGAAGCAATTGAACTTGGAGTATCTACCTCATAGGAAATAGCAACAAAATTAACTAAAGTCCTAATGCATAAAAAGGATAAAAGTTCCCTTCAAAAAATAAAAAATATAAAAAAAGATAGAAGTTAGGAAGAAAAGGATGTGCAAGGTGATCGAACCAGGAACTGGAATTTCAACATAAAATCGTGGCCTTTTATTTTTTGCTGCCAATGGTTGAACCAGGTTAGTGGGAACTGAAGCCACAAACGGTTCTATCTCCCATGGTGAAACCCTTTCAGGTCTTGGAATGGATGCAGGTTCATCCCACTGAACCTGTAAAAAACACGAGGAGAATAGCATAGAGTCTCAGTATTTCCATATGCTAATTTAATCAAAAGAAGTCGAGAAATACTCTTAACCTTCAGTGATCGCCATTTAGAATCTTCCCAGTGAGGAGAAATGTCTTCGACTCCTGTTATTGTACCTGAGAACCTGATAATGCGGGAGGAAAAGGGACAAATTAGAGCAATTCCATTCAAATTGCAATGAGATTCACTTGTGAATATGTGGCAAGTGGCAACCTTTTCTCTGGAGAATCCTCGACCTCAAACCGCATCTTGAATCGCATGCCAACTCCAAAACCATGGTTTAGAGCTTCTAGATATTTATTCAGGCCTATGATGAATTGACTTGCTCTGAAAGTTTTACCACAGACGAAACATGTAAATAGATATGCAAATTATTTGAAAAAGAATTCCCATATACTGACATTATTCCCAGTGTACAAAGAGTGAACAAATTCAAACCTCGGTTTGTAATAAACAACAAAGAGGGTCTTGGTTGCAACAGCGTGAGATGCAGTTGCAAGCACTCCAAGGTGCATGCTCTGACTTGAAATCACTGATGACGGCATGGAGCTCTGTTGACAAACATGATGTCTGACTCCAACAAATAACTCCCCATTTTCTCCCCTAGAATCAGAGTTCCAATAAGAAGATAACAATACACACGAAAAAAATAAAACCAAGGCTTCATTGTAAGATGCAAGTGTAACTTATGATCACTGAAGAGTGCAAGTTCAAACAAGTACCTCAAAAAAACAAAAGAATCTCCAGCAACTAATTTCTTAGAAGTGACAAAAGTACTCCATCCTGTTGTAAGCAAGTGCCTGCTTGGTTTGCCTGTTCAAATTTTTTAATGGTCAAATTTAAAAATAAGTTAATAATTTAGACAGTAAGGTAAATGTTGCTTTCAACTTAAGTAATTTTTTTACTTGAAAGTTAGTCTCAGCTAAATCAGAGGAGCTCATTAGGGTTTAGGGTAGAAATAATGCATAACCTCTATATATGTGCTTAAAGTGCCATTTAATCCTATGCAGATCCTTGGCCACAAGTTCCTGGGTTGGTGTCTGCTGGTTCATATCCTGATCCAAGAACATTCATTATCATAATCATAATAAACTAAAAATCAGCTAATAAATTCAACGCCAACCAGTAGTATATGGAAAAGAAACTCAAAAACAAAAACAGAAGTAATGAACCCCACAAAAGAGGAATTATTACCAAGGGTGGAAGGCATTCATTTGCATGCTTACGAAGGACAGAAAATCCACCATGAGTACTTGTGTCGGAAGCCGTCAAAACCTTGCAAAATGAGTGAACAGTAGGCCTAGGAGGCTCCAGATCACATGGATCTAGACTTTTTGGCTCGGTTTGCTACAAATATCGTAACTCAAACTTTCATAGATTGCGTAATAATAATTAGCAAGCTTGATGCCTAATTATTATGAGAGCAAGCAAATATAAAAAAAATTTCGAATAAAAAAAGAAGCGAATTTTTTTCTTACATCTACTTCTGGCATCAGAGTAATTTGTGCATAAACCTCATCGGTTTCTTGTTCAGCCTACAAAACACACCGTATCATGATTTACTAACCATTCTACAACTTGCTATATGTACAATCACAATGACTTCAACAAGGAGGTTGACAATTAACTTACTTGGCACAATCTTGTTATTTACACGTCACATCATCTTTTAAATCAACAATCACTGCATTTTCACATCACATAATTGACAACCTCCTTGTCAAATTATTTGTACAATTAGCAAAATTCAAAAAATTAAACTAAGAGCTTGTTTGGTAAAGGAGAAAAATTTACCACAACTTTTCAAACTCAATCTCAATCATTCATTCTTATTCAAGCTCACGGATTTTGACTTTTCAAACATTTTTAAACCACATATCCATAAAAAAAATCACAAAAAAAAAAAAAAAAAAAAAAAATCACATTACTAAACAGGCTCTAAATTGAAGTTATAGTCTGGGAAAGACAAGTTGGGTAGAGAAGATGAGAGTTTCTTGCCAAAATCTCACTAGACAGCCCTTTTTTGCACCAATGCTTCTATATAACTTCACTTCTTGCTCTCCCCAAATCATTCCACAATTTTCTTACCGAGTCCCTCTGCTACATTTTTCTTCCTCACACGAACCCAAAAGAAGGCCACTATAACATTATTACCCAAGATCTTTTTCACCTTTAGCATAAAAAGAGGACTCTTAAATTTTATCCACTAGATTTCACAATTAACAAAAGAATAATGGAGAATAAGGTTGATAGGACCATACCCGTAGCTGAATATTCATAACGCGGCAAAGGATCTTTGAGGGAAGATTGAACATTTGTGTCCTCTGATTTAACTCCAGATTTATTGATGCTTCCAACTAAACGAACCCCCAAAATAGCACATGTTTCAACAAAAAACTAAATCCCATAAAAACCCAACATAGAAAAATTCAAGTTTATCTTAATTTCAGAACTAAAATTCCATTATTCCATACAAAGATCTGAACTTTCAAGCACCCACAAAAGAAATCTTAGAAGCGGTGAAAAAAAAAAAAAAAAACTGACTTGTTCCATGTGACCTTGTGGAAAATAGTAAACTCTTTCTCTCATTTTTGGAATATCCACCAAAGGACCTGCACAAGCCTTCCATAGCTCTGGATACAAAAGATCATCAACACTATACCCTGAAATTTCAAAGGAAGAAAAAACCTAAAAAAATCATTTCCCAGACAAGAACAAAAACACTTGTGGCAGAGCCAAAAAAAAATAATAACGATGATCGTTTTAGATTTCTGACCTTCAGATGGGGAACTGCTTTTCTGCTGAGAAAATGACCTTGCCATGATTTAAGCTCCTCTTGTTTTGATAAAGAAACTGATTTTTAAATCCTCAATCAAAGTGCATATAATTGATAATGGCTAATATAAAGCTTCTTACACTCCTTTATGTACGAACTGAATTCAACTCATTACACAGAATTAAAGGCATTAAATACTACAAATGGAATAAACCCAGCGAATAAATTGAATTGAGAGGCTAATTGAAAGCTGTGACGGTTACATTGGCGCCGGAAAACCAGTTTCTATTAAGCAAATATGTAAAGAGTGTAAAACTGTAAATATGTTTCAATTTCAAAGGGGGGAGGAAATGAAGAAAAATGCCGTTCAGAATCCCAAGAACAGCATATTATACGCCTCGATTCATTGCGCTCCCTCTCTCTCTCCATGTATGATATATATATGTGTGTGTGTGTGTGTGTGTGATTTTATGTGTGTATTGCTCGCATATGACATGGGGTTAGGTTGTCTCCTCCTGCTAGTGTGTTTCTGAACTGTGACGGTGGGGTGAGGAAAGGGCGAAGGGAGTCACTAACCATGGTTAATGTATAGTACTGGACGGCAGTGATGACGACACTTTCTTGACGGAAAAGTGGGGTCAATCCTAGTCGTGGTCGTTCCGTTTTAACGGTTGGACCTTTTCAGAAATACTGTTAACAGTCAAAGGAAATTGCACTAGTGATCCCCAAACTAATGAGGCAGTTGCAGTGTCATCCCTGAGACCCTAACCATCTCTATTTTTCTCGAGCTTACTTCAACATACGCCACACAATCATCAAAACTTCAAAGGCAAGTGGACTCTATTTTATTAAAGAGCTTTTAAGCTAGAAACACAAATAAGTCCTACTCCGAAGTATAAAGAATAAAAAAATGTGTTGTTTATGAAAAAGTTACCAAATAACTCCTACTCCGAAGTATAAAGAAAAATTATCAATTTATTAGAAAATATTTGCACTTAATTATCTAAGATTGAACTAAGCCCTTGTTTGATAGAAATTAAAATCAGATTTTTAGTATATTTTGATAAAATTGATGAAATGTGCAGTTGAAAAGTTGCGAACCCTGTAAAATGTGTAGTTGAGATTCATTGTTTGACTTTGACTTACACTTAAACTTTAATCAAATTTATAGTTGTACCAAACATGTGGTAAATAATTGACGAATATATCAAAATACCGTTACTATTTTTTGTATTTTCACATTTTCACCAAACATGTATTCATAAGTAATTACTAATTACTTCGAAAACTATTTCTTAATTTGTGGTTGTAAGTAGTAATGTCAATTGGGAGGATCAAGGTGATCCCAATTTGAATCATTTCGTCCTGTGATCAGTAAATTTTCAAGACAGATCTCGATGGATTGAATACGTGACAAGGAGGATTAGCTACCTGATTCGTTTGCTACCTTGAAATGCTAATTTTTTATATTGATATTAAAGTTTTTAATTGAATTATTATTATTATTAGTGTTATCATTGTTATTAATAATAAACTGGTTAATTGGAGTTGTTAGACTAATCGGATTCTTTTTAAACTGGTTATACAAATCATATTCTTTTTTTATTTGTCCTCGCCAGCTAGTTGATCGGAAACTTTCGCTCCATTCACTTTGGATATCCATCAAATTCGGGTTAGGTTGAATATTTTTGTCAACCCTTATTGTGGATTTTGACTTGATTATTTTTTTGTGTTGCTTTTTACCAATCTAATTTTGCACCATTTATATTTGAGAAATTATTCAAATAATATTTCCTAAACAAAATGATGAACCTCACTAACGCCCTTAAATGTTGTCGCTGTCTAACTGGTTGGCTGCTGCGGGGCAGGCAACAGACTTGGCTCCAGCAAGCCCGGCAAAGAATTTTCTTCAAATCAAGCATTTCCCCTTCTTCATTGACCTCAAGGTTATAGTAATTACCAAAACTGCCAATACCATGACAGGGCCCCAGCCAGAACACGTGAGGACAGTTTCTTTAGAAAGAGAAAAAAAAAAAAAAATTGTAACTCAGCCATACTTTGATTGTCCTAACCGATTTTACTCCAAACTATTAGTTAAGGTGGTAAATTGCAGATTATGCTTTTCAAAGTTAGGGTGAATGTGTGGTAAGTCATAACTCTCCCTTATTACAGGAGATAAATTCATTATTTTAATATTCGAACTCTGCACTCGATTGCGTTGAGCAATTTTTCATTCCTCATTTTTGCTACTGGAAGATGGACACTATGGCAAAGGACCGTTTCTTTAGCCAAAAAAATATAAAAATGGACCGTTTCTTTAGCCTTTTACTCTTTGGTTGCATCTGTACCAGCACGAGTGTTTGCAGTGGTCCTTATAATAATAATGTTATAATAATGGTACAAGTCATCAAAATAATCTGACGGATCATGGACTGACACGTGCTTCGCTGGCTCTTGCCTATTTTATTCCTCGTCTGCCAACGTTTTGGACCAGTTGATGTTACTAGGCTACATGTTTAATGTGACACATGTGACCATGTCCATTGTTTTTGTTGGGACTCTAATTTCAATACTCAGTCACTAGACAGGTTTTTATACAATACATTTTTACAAATTATTTTTTAATTATACATTTTTCAAATCACTTTTAATTAAATATTTTACATCGAAAATATCATATATTTTTATTTATAAACAAAAATTTTACCAAATAGAGACTTAATATTGTTGCAATGTTATGATATTCAATCTACGGAGTGTTCACTAACTTGTTTAATTTTTGTTTATAAACAAGTTTTTTTACACAATTTCTCAAACTACATTTTAATCAAACATATTTTCTCTCTTCAATTTTTAACCATACATTTTACCTAAAAAATACAAAAAAAAATAAAAATGAACAAGCCGCCGAACGGAGTGCTAGACAATGACACCATTTTTGTATATAAACAATTTTATTTTTTTACCAAGCCTTGCAATATTTTCTAGTGAGATTAAATCTTTTATTATTAATAATTTAATACACTTCTTGTACATTATACTAGTACTAGTATCACACTTGTTCGTTGTAGGAAAGAATAACATGAGATAATTTTAGTGTAACTACCATTATAAAATATGAAGAAAAAAAATTGACCACACAAACTGGTTTGTTTAACGACATAAACCGTTAGCAAATGTTCAAAATAGAAATAAATTAAAATTCTCACAAATTTTCAAAAAACCACTACATTGTTTTTACAGTTTGTGGTTGTCCGCATCCGTGTGATACACTAAAGTTGTTATAAACAAAATATATTTTAAAACTTTAATCAAACTTAAATTAAACGATGCAATTTTTCAAACTTATGTTGTTTAGAATAAATAAATAATTTTGTCTAAATATTTTTGACTGCCATGAATAGAAATAATAAGCCTTAAAATTAATCATTAATTATAATAAATATTGTTACATTAATTGATTCTTCTTTTTTCATATTGATAATTTTTTATTCATATTGTTCCATTATTATTTTAATAATTTAATAAAAATTATTGACTAGTCAATTATTCAATAAAAATTATATGAACTAATGTTTAATATATATTATGCATTTTTTGGTTATTCAAATTTATAATATTAAAAATAGAAAAATGAACATAAACAGAAAATAAATAAAAGTAATGTCAAAATGAAGAATGAGTTTGATGTGATTTCTTGTGAGAAGCGTGACGAAGACACGGAATTAAGGTAAAACAACGAAATTATCTAAATTTAGATAACCAATAATTAATAAAATAGACGATAGGATTTCAGATCAAATCTCACGACGCAAGAACCCAAGCGATGCGGAAGAAAAGACTGGAATTGTTGAACGTCATAAGACTTGCCTAATTCCTAGATAAGTTATGGAGCAAAACGCCACAAAGATTCGAAATCTTTGATAAGTTCTTTGGTGTTCTTGACGAAAAAGAAAATGGAATCCTCGCCTTTTTTCAAAGAGTAAAACTCAATAATAATTCATAATTAATCAAAGTTAAAGTTTACAATAATGAAAAATGATAATATAATGTCACAAATGGGCTAAAACTAGGGTAGTTGCAATTAAGCCCGGAAAAAATAATTAAAACGGAAAATAAATTAAAATTCGTGAAAACCCTGATTACACATTGTTGACCTATGATTTAATATAGTTCAATTTTTTTTGATTATAACAAACAAGATTCTTAAGCTTCTAACAAGTTTTGTTTCTTGAGTGTTTCATATACAAATCTTTCTTAGTATTTAAATGCTCAAATCGTCATTTATTGAAGTATAAGTAATCAAAAGAGACTAGAAGAAAACAAGAGCATTGAAGATTAGAGTTTAGACTCAATTTATATGTAAATGTATCAACTCATCAGTTTTTAACAAGTGTATAAAGTTCAAATTATTTTCATAATTCATCACTTGCATAAAAATACTTTTGATAAATAATATGAAATAGATTTTGGAAAAATAAATATTTTGATATAAAAATAAAAATTCAAAATTTATGTATTTCGGTCAACCAAAATGTCACTTATCGACCAAAATGACTATTTTTACTCAGCCGAAAGTCCAATGGTTGAAATTATATAGCGGTTATATCCATCCTTCGGTTGACCGAAACTCCAGATTTGATCAACCAAAAGTGACAATTTCCAATCTTTTGATCTATAAGTAGTCATTTTTCTTGCATTTAATTCCAACAACTTACAAGAGAAATTAAAAGAATTTGTTCACTTGAAAATCATTGAACTTGCTTGATTTTATATTCTATTTCGTTTATTACAAAAAAATCATTTGATTGATCAAATTATTTATACATTTTTTCAAAGATTATATTATGAAGAAAACTCACTATTCTTGATTATTGATTAAGTTTTTCATCACCAAAAACTTATATTGAAGTGTATATCTCTTCATACTTAACTTGTATTATTTGTTAAGAGAGATCATAGGTTGAAAGACTTTAATACAAGATAAACTACCATGTATCATTCATCAAAATTTTTACAAACACTTAAGCTTTAAGTATTTGCTATCTATTGAAGTGTTATCCTAATCCTCAAAATACTTGACTTGATTATATCATTTGTTAAGAAGTTCATTCAATTGTAAAATTATCATTTGTATTTTGGTGGTTTCGACAGCCTTGTGAAAACTCGATTGTTGTTAAGGATATGTAATCTTTATTGTAAGTCACCTAAGGATAAGTACCCTATACTTTAAGTCACTTAAGGATTTAATACTCCTTGTTGTAAGTTATCAATATAGTGAATTTGACCCTGCTCGTGACGGATAGCTTGGTAGCAGAGGGCGTGGATCATATTGTTTGATTGAACCTCCTTAAAATATCGTTTGCATCTTCTTCTCCCTTTTATTTACTTACATCGCAC
This sequence comes from Ligustrum vulgare, assembly GCA_963555705.1. NCBI lineage: Eukaryota > Viridiplantae > Streptophyta > Magnoliopsida > Lamiales > Oleaceae > Ligustrum > Ligustrum vulgare. The sequence continues at coordinate 36,264,009 of OY743171.1, read as the reverse complement.
TTATTATTGCTTTCCAATCAATATTGTGTAATATTGTTTCAAAGTGTTACATTTACTTCATTTATTAAATTTACTCTTTTATAGCACTTTACCTTGTTTATTTAGTTAATTTACAACTTCTATAACACTTAGCATTTATAATTGAATCATTGGTTTTAAGTTCAATATCATTTATCAAAAAACTTTTATAAAACCAATTCACCCCTCATGGTTAGTGAGTCTGGGTTTGTAGCGACCAAGAATTTTTACGCGATTAATAATTATTTTAATAGAAAATCGTGTCGCTACTATTTCACCCATTTTTATTAAGTTAACGCCACGACGTATTCGTATAGCCAAGTCAAGAAATAATCGAGATCGTTCGATTTTAAATTAAATTCCGAATTTCTAAAAATATCTCCATTCTCTTGATTTAAAGTATATTAAGTCTAAGTACTTAATTCAATGTTATCCCAATATTTATTTGTACAAAAATTACTTTTATTATTTAAATTAAGAAAATATATGCAAGCATGAGAGGTTCCATTATATGTAATCATGAAGAGCATAATATTTGTATAAATATGGAAAAGTATATGAATGATTTATATACTCCATTATATATAATCATGAAGAGCATAATATTTGTATAAATATGGAAAAGTATATGAATGATTGATAAGACTCCATTATATGTAATCATGAAGAGCATAATATTTGTATAAAAAATGGAAAAGTATATGAATGATTTATATACTCCATTATATATAATCATGAAGAGCATAATATTTGTATAAATATGGAAAAGTATATGAATGGTTGATAAGACTCCATTATATGTAATCATGAATAGCATAATATTTGTATAAATATGGAAAAGTATATGAATGGTTGATAAGATTCCATTATATGTAATCATGAAGAGCATAATATTTGTATAAATATGGAAAAGTATATGAATGGTTGATAAGACTCCATTATATGTAATCATGAAGAGCATAATATTTGTATAAATATGGAAAAGTATATGAATGGTTGATAAGACTCCATTATATGTAATCATGAAAAGCATAATATTTGTATAAATATGGAAAAGTATATGAATGGTGCTTTACTTTAAGAAAAGGATGTGTTAAAATTAATAGAATTGAATGATGATGTTTACATTATGCCAACTTTACACATCTATATAAATCCATCTCTTTTACACACAACTCTACACATATACACTTATTTCCAATCTCTTGACAAAATCCACAAGTAAGAGAAATTCAAGGTGGTCAAGAAAGTTTTGGTCCATTTACTACTACACTTCATTTTAATCTTTTAAAAGGTAAGTATATCTTATGTTTTTATGAAAAGTAAGTATGTTTTTATGAAAGGTAAATACACCTTATGTTTTTATGAAAAGTAAGTATGTTTTTATGACAAGTAAGTATATCTTATGTTTTTATGAAAAGTAAGTATGTTTTTATGAAAGGTAAATACACCTTATGTTTTTATGAAAAGTAAGTATGTTTTTATGAAAGGTAAATACACCTTATGTTTTTATGAAAAGTAAGTATGTTTTTATGACAAGTAAGTATATCTTATGTTTTTATGAAAATGTTTGGATCATTGCTATGAAATCAATCTCACAAGATTGTTATGGGTTCCATATGATATGTTTATGATTATGCTAAGGGGACCGGAGTTTAATAGCGCTACACATAAGAATTCTTGCCATTTAAGTTCGGTAAAATTCTTGTGTCTCCCTATGTTTATGAGTATTTCGATCCTATCCTATGTTATGATGAAAATGATCCATATGCTTTCAAAAGAAAATTTATGCTTGGTATACTTACTGGGATTTTATAAATCTCACTCCACGATATTTACCATTTTCAGATAATTGAAGGTTCGAGGCGGTCAACATGGAAGTGGCAAAAGTGGTGAAGATTGATGAGATAATTATGTTGAACTTTATGTAAGAAAATTATGTTCTATTTTTATTCACAAATAAAATTATGGGATTCTAATTATTCTTTTGAATAATTTTACATTACTATTTAAGTCTCGATAATATGATATGAGTCACTTTTAGTGGCACTCGAATGGTCGAGAATTCGGGTCGTCACAGTTGGTATCAGAGCAAGTTATACTTTTCTGTAGACTCCTTAAATCATTTCAAAATATTTCTACAAGAAATTGCAATTAATCTATTTTTAATTTCAGTTAAAGTAATTAATTTTCTTCATATTTTACATCTCTTGGAAAAAAATGTTTATGCATGTACAGTAAAGCAGTAGGTTACTGTTCGGTGAACAGTAACCGGGACACTATTCACATGAACAGTACTCGTGACGGTCACTATTCATCAAAAAAAATTTGTGTTCGGTGAACAGTGCGTTTACTATTCATTTAAAAAAAAAAATTTAACTATTGATTTTGTCGTGATGGAGAAATATGAATGGATATACTTTTAAGTCTCTTATCACTTTAGACCTAACTTTATGTATTTGAAAAATTTTCTTAGTTGTCTAAATTATTATTTAAGTAAATCATTAACAAATTGTTATTATGAATCAGATTTTGGTCTAATCATTTATGCAAATTTTATTTTGAATAACCAAATTATTTTATTTGGTATTATATTAAATTGGGCTCAATCATGTATGAAAATTTTAATTGGGCTAAGTAAATTACTACATGTATTGATAGTGTATCAATTGGGCCAAATCTCATGTAAATATTCAAAAATGGTTAATGGATTTTTTCTAAGAAATAGACCATTATTTAATTATGAAAATTTTGACTCATCAATCCGTTACGCCACCTTCCACGTTTTGACTCCTCGAACCAGGTATGTTATGTATAATAGCAATTACATGGCATTTATGATTATATTGAAGCATGTTAAGTATGAAATATTCATATGTTATGAATCTTTATGTGTTACACATAATATACATGTCAAGTATGATATAAATTGATAGAAGACTCAATTTTTTTATTCTTTTCAATGTAGAATCATGAGACAGAGAGGATATTTATATGAATTTTGGTGCATATTAAGCTTAGTAAGATTGACTCAATTAGAAATTAAGTTGGGTTGTAACTTTTGCCCAAAATATATGAAATAATATATTAAACAAACAAAATTGATAATGAATTCGTACAATAATTTATCCCTTTATCACTACCTTTGTGTAAAAACAAGGGAAAAACTGTGGATGGTTATTAGTACTTCCTCTTCAAGTTTCAATTTTCGGTTCAATAATTTATCCCTTTATCACTACCTTTGCTTAAAAGCAAGGAAAAACTGTAGATGATTATTGGTACCACTCTTCAAGTTTCAATTCTGAAAAAAAAAAAAAAAAAAATTCAGAAAGAAAAGAAAGAAAGAGAACGGGTGTTGAGCATAATGGGAATAATATGACTTAAGAATGATTTTCAAAATAATTGTTGTCCTCGAGTTTAGAAATGATAAACCTTAAATGGACTTTGCATAATTGATTTTAGACATGGCATTAAGTATGAGAAGTCAACAGAAATGATTAGAAATATGTTCAGATTATCTATCATTTAGATTTAATGAGAAATAGCGAGCCAATTTTATGAAGTTTTATGAGATGTTAAGATTATAAGTGATATGATTTTAATGAGACTTTTATGAGAAGCATTATGAAGTTAGAGATTTAAAGATTTGGTTATTGGGAATTAAGTAATGGATATTATGTTGAGTAAGTGAATTATGCCTCTATATTGAAGAGAAATTTATTATGAACTTTGGCCTTGTGATTAAATTTTGGGAATATGATTTATGACTTATAAATATAAGTATGAGTAATCTTTTGAGCCAATTAAGGTATTGAAGGAAGTGATATTGTGATATTGACGACTATGATTTGAAATTTCTATGTTGAGGAATTATGAATTGATTTTCTGGAATATTTTTTTTATGATATTGAAGTTTGATGAAATTGTGGTCAATTTTTAGATCGTTGTGATCAAATGTGGAATTATTTATTATTGTGAGTTATGAAGTATGCTTACGGTTTGAATAAGTCCAAATTTCAAAGGAAACTCTGCTTAGAATTTTATCGTTTGGAATTAAGAGCATAGTATGGTATGCAATCACTAAGAGAATTGAGGTTAGACATGCAAATTCATTTACATCACAAACGAGATTTAGTAGATGATAACAGAGATATTTATTATTTTCTCGTACGGAGAACACACAAGAGTCACATTGGAAAGAAATACATGAAACACGCAAAATCAAAAGAAAGCAACATGGGAAATTCCTCAAATTGAGAGATGTGTTTCCGGAGTAGCCGTATCCTACCACCTCTGACCTTTTGAGGAAATAAAGAAACCTTCAAAGAGGTGTGTTTCGAGAGTAAGAATACTCCGTAATCTACCACCTGGAACCTTTGAGGTACACACAAGATTTAAACATTAAGGAAAATCCTAGGAAATTAGAGGGGTGTCTCGAGAGTAAGAATACTCCGTACTCTACCCCCACCTATTCTAAGATTCATAAAGTTAAGTTTACATTAACCGGACTCCATTTTCGCTTGATTCCCCTTCCTTGCGACCAATCTATCTTAACCCCTGCTGGATCTTGTATTGAGATATATGACTGCAGCTTATCCAGTAGTTCATCAATAGTAGGAGCAGAAATAAGAAGCCTTCTGGAAAATGGAGAGATGAATCCCTGTTCCACAGCATAATCAAGAAAGGTTAACAAACCATCAAAGAAATTGTTAACATTCAGAAGCCCAATAGGCTTAGTATGGAGATCTAGTTGAGCCCACGAGGTAATGTTAAAGATTTCTTCTAAGGTACCAAAACCTCCGGGTAGGGCTATAAAGGCATCAGAACCATATAGCATACAAGTTATGCGTTCATGGATGGATAAGGTTTGAACTTCATGCCCTCGTGTTTTGCCTGCAACATCTACCAAAGGGACAGGTATGACACCGATTACTTTTGATTTCTCTGCAAGAGCAGATTGGGAAACACAACCCATTAGACCACTGCTACCACCCCCATACACAAGAGTGATACCTTTTTCCCCCAGTTTCTTTCCAAGATCTACGGCCGCTTCTAGATAACTGAAGCCTTTCCCCACTTTTGATCCACAAAATACACAAATAGTTTTGATATGTCGAAGTTTTGGTGCTTCCATCTTTGATAGTATAGAAGAGAAAACTTACGAAGAAGATGTGATTTTGGGATGCCTGAACTATGAAATATGTTTGGCTATTTAAAGCCGGAAAAACTTACTGTTTTTGATTGATTCTGAAAAAGTAAAGATTTACTTTTGACAAAATCGGCCAACTTTTGACTGTTTTACCAAAGATATCACCTTTCGGTGATTTATTTCCAGCTTTATCAAACCTCGAGAAAGGAAAATATATTTATTTCCAGCTTTATCAAAATTCGAGAAAGGAAAATATATTTTATTTCCAAAACGCGTGAAAGAAAACAGCAAAATATTTTAAATGTGTATCAAGAGATTTACCTTATATCATTGATGAACTGCCAGAAGCCTCATTTTGTAAAACAGACTGGCAAACAGGATCTTTTGCTATTATATTTTGGAGACTATAACAATTTTTGTCCTCGTTAAACTGAGCGTATAAGGAGAGAAGTTCACGTTGCACATAACCACTTGGGTGCGTCTCAAGAGTCAGTCGAATATCATCCAAAGACTCCTTACTCAGTCCACCCTTTATGAATTTGATTTTATCATCCCGATTAGTAGAAGAATATCCTACTGTTTTGCAACGAGTATCACAGTTCCAACGAGCACATTTGTAGCAACCATTCAGCCTTTTTGCTCTTCGTTTCTTTGCGAAGGTGCTTTTGCCTAAACCAGGCATGTGCTTTGGAAATGTCATAGGTAATTCACCAGATAGTCGAACCTTTGCTTCGATCAACCAGCGAACATCTTCTGAAACACCATGAACCATCAGCAACCTCAATCTTTCGAGTCTTATTCGATAAATTTTCCTCAGATCATTCATTGGAAGACTGGAATAATACTTGCGAATGTTTGTAAGAATGATATCCATGTTTTTGATGGATCTAACCTCTTCCCAGCATGAACTATTTAAAAGCATTAAGGATCAGAGGGAATCCGCGTGATATTGATTCCAGCAAGAAAGCGCGGAATAGAATAATGGAAAAGAGGGAACAAGAGTTTTTGCGCCGTTTACTTTCTTGATAAAAGGAAGATTTGATGATGACGGGATTTGAGATATGGAATATTTTCTTGGATTTTGGGTACTGATATTTTGATATAATAATCAAGGTATAGAAATAATACGGGGATACGTGAAAGTGAAATAAGGACTGTATTGAATCAGGATTAATAAGTTTGTGCAGGTGAAAGGAATACCTTACGGGAAATGTTATGATATTTGAGTTAAGAATTTTAATTATTTGGGAGATATTTGTTTATTGAATTTTGCAGAAATTTTGGGTTACAAATATTGGAAAGATAAACTGATGATTATGTTGATATGTGAATAACATGTTTGGGTATATTACATAGAGAATATTCAGGTAATCGTTTTAATTATTTTGGGATATTTGGTGATAAGAAGAAATGACAAATTATTATGGTATGATATGTTAGTAAAGATTTATTGAAATTTTAGAGATATTAATACGAATATTTGAGGTCACATGATACGATGATAAATGACAAGTTACATGAATACTACAAGATATGATGAAATATCACATACGATTGGGAATTTTCATTTTGATTCAGAAGAATTTATGAGTAGACATATGTCTATTATTGATAAAAAAGTCCATGTCTTAAGAAAACAAATTGATGCATTTAGTCAAAGTCCAGTGGGTTAAATATGGTAGCGATGATGCTACATAAGAAGAAGAAGAAGAGATTCTGATTAAGTGTTCAGAAATCATAAGATCAAGTAAGATTAATTTCGAGGACGAAATTATTTTAAGGGGGTAAGTTTGTAGCGACCAAGAATTTTTACGCGATTAATAATTATTTTAATAGAAAATCGTGTCGCTACTATTTCACCCATTTTTATTAAGTTAACGCCACGACGTATTCGTATAGCCAAGTCAAGAAATAATCGAGATCGTTCGATTTTAAATTAAATTCCGAATTTCTAAAAATATCTCCATTCTCTTGATTTAAAGTATATTAAGTCTAAGTACTTAATTCAATGTTATCCCAATATTTATTTGTACAAAAATTACTTTTATTATTTAAATTAAGAAAATATATGCAAGCATGAGAGGTTCCATTATATGTAATCATGAAGAGCATAATATTTGTATAAATATGGAAAAGTATATGAATGATTTATATACTCCATTATATATAATCATGAAGAGCATAATATTTGTATAAATATGGAAAAGTATATGAATGATTGATAAGACTCCATTATATGTAATCATGAAGAGCATAATATTTGTATAAAAAATGGAAAAGTATATGAATGATTTATATACTCCATTATATATAATCATGAAGAGCATAATATTTGTATAAATATGGAAAAGTATATGAATGGTTGATAAGACTCCATTATATGTAATCATGAAGAGCATAATATTTGTATAAATATGGAAAAGTATATGAATGGTTGATAAGATTCCATTATATGTAATCATGAAGAGCATAATATTTGTATAAATATGGAAAAGTATATGAATGGTTGATAAGACTCCATTATATGTAATCATGAAGAGCATAATATTTGTATAAATATGGAAAAGTATATGAATGGTTGATAAGACTCCATTATATGTAATCATGAAGAGCATAATATTTGTATAAATATGGAAAAGTATATGAATGGTGCTTTACTTTAAGAAAAGGATGTGTTAAAATTAATAGAATTGAATGATAATGTTTACATTATGCCAACTTTACACATCTATATAAATCCATCTCTTTTACACACAACTCTACACATATACACTTATTTCCAATCTCTTGACAAAATCCACAAGTAAGAGAAATTCAAGGTGGTCAAGAAAGTTTTGGTCCATTTACTACTACACTTCATTTTAATCTTTTAAAAGGTAAGTATATCTTATGTTTTTATGAAAAGTAAGTATGTTTTTATGAAAGGTAAATACACCTTATGTTTTTATGAAAAGTAAGTATGTTTTTATGACAAGTAAGTATATCTTATGTTTTTATGAAAAGTAAGTATGTTTTTATGAAAGGTAAATACACCTTATGTTTTTATGAAAAGTAAGTATGTTTTTATGACAAGTAAGTATATCTTATGTTTTTATGAAAAGTAAGTATGTTTTTATGAAAGGTAAATACACCTTATGTTTTTATGAAAAGTAAGTATGTTTTTATGACAAGTAAGTATATCTTATGTTTTTATGAAAATGTTTGGATCATTGCTATGAAATCAATCTCACAAGATTGTTATGGGTTCCATATGATATGTTTATGATTATGCTAAGGGGACCGGAGTTTAGTAGCGCTACACATAAGAATTCTTGCCATTTAAGTTCGGTAAAATTCTTGTGTCTCCCTATGTTTATGAGTATTTCGATCCTATCCTATGTTATGATGAAAATGATCCATATGCTTTCAAAAGAAAATTTATGCTTGGTATACTTACTGGGATTTTATAAATCTCACTCCACGATATTTACCATTTTCAGATAATTGAAGGTTCGAGGCGGTCAACATGGAAGTGGCAAAAGTGGTGAAGATTGATGAGATAATTATGTTGAACTTTATGTAAGAAAATTATGTTCTATTTTTATTCACAAATAAAATTATGGGATTCTAATTATTCTTTTGAATAATTTTACATTACTATTTAAGTCTCGATAATATGATATGAGTCACTTTTAGTGGCACTCGAATGGTCGAGAATTCGGGTCGTCACAGGGTTATTAATTGGTATCATAGCTTTGGTGCTCACTTTTAAAAGATTTTACAATCTAGAGTTATGGCTAACCACAACATTGAAGGGCATTCTACAAATTGTCCTCTCCTATTTGATAGTACATGTTATAATTATTGAAAAACTAGGATGATGATATATATTCAATTTATTGATTATAATATTTGGGTAGTTATTGAATTAGGTCATAATAAGCTTACTAAAGTTATTAAAGTTGATAAAAATCGGATCAAACTATTTCAAAACGTAGAGAAAAATATGATGAAGATGATAAAAGGAAATTGTCTTTGAATGTTAAAGCCAAAAATCTTCTTCATTGTGCTTTGAATATAAATGAATTTAATCATATTAGCGATATTTGGTATGTATTAGAAGTCACACACATGGATACAAATGAATTGAAAGAAACTAAAATAAATCTTTTGTATAAAGATTTTTAAATTTTTATTTTTATTTTATTTTATTTTATTTTATTTTATTTTATTTTATTTTATTTTTATGAAACAAGATGAACCCATTGCTATCATGATTACTCGGTTCACCAATGTTGTTAATTACCTTAAAGTCTTTAATCGAAAATTTACTAATGGTGAACTTGTTAGTAAAATGCTTAGGTCTCTCTCCGAAAATTGAGACTCGTTCAGAATGTTGATAGAGAACATCAAAGATATATGAAACATTGAAGACTTATGAGCTAAATCATGTCGAAACAAAGTAAAAGTCTAGAAAAGTAAAAAAGGAAGAAAATTGTGAAAGTGGTGTAACTATAAAAATGTGTGGTTGAAAATGAATTTTCGGGGAAGTTTTATAAAAATTTCTGGACCAAATGAAGCCTTAAATGATTTGAAATTAACTATAACGTTTTGGAGAAGTTTTGATCTACTTTGCCATATAATTGGCCAGCATTACAGACATGATCGAATATGGACAAAAGAATATAACCGAATTAATTATTTGCTTGCCTTTTAATTTATTAATTAATGACGATTACTTTGCATCTTTAGTATATTAATAAGCAACTCATGGTCCCTTTTAAGGAGATATAAACAAGAAGCTACCTTTCCGATCAAAAAAAAAAAAAAAAAAACAAGAAGCTACCTTAGCATGAATACATATTTACAAGTTGTACTTGTCTATTAAATAATAATATCATCTAACTCTAATTTAATCTTAACGAACCATGCAAAGTAGATAGAATTTCATTCTTTCGATTATAATATGTTCAGTTTTTTTATTCAACAATTCTAAATAGTATCGAATCTACGTCTTTAAAACTCGATTCGCCTTTCTCTACGTTAAACAAAGTAGACCAAATATGTTAAAATGTTATAAAAAAAATTCAGTAAATCCATATTATATTGATTTAAAATTGTTAAGTTTGGATTATCATTGCCATTGTGAGCTGGACCCTTTTTTGCTTTTGAATGAAAAACGTTGAACAAACCGGTTATGTGTGTGCTTGCCTTTCCCTATTCTTTAATCAGGCAAGCAGCCACGTAATTATTAGTTATTCACACCACTATGTATAAACCAGTTAAATCATTAACAATTTTGTTTTTCTGTGCCTGACATATTGGGACCTCAAACGTAACATTATATTATATATGGGTCTTTTTGATAAATAACTTGAAAATATATATATATATATATATATTGTTATGAAATATGACCTAAGAAAATTAGGTATTAGGTTATGAATGAAAAATTACTCTTATACCCCTGTAAAATTTACATATTACAATTTTGTCATTATCCGTCCCTATAAATAAGGGCCTATATTTCATTTGTAAACTTGCCAATTCCTTGAATGAGAGAATTCTCTCCATCTCCTCTAAGCTCTCTCCATTTCTCTCTTATTAGTTTGTTAAGATTTTGATAGTTTCATAATACGTTATCAGCACGAGTCTCTACCCTATTGAGTAATATGACGGGAGTATGCTCTACAGTTGCATCTAAATGATGAACCTCTGTATCAGAAACAAGATTATTACTAATCAACATTTCATATTCCAAATCTACTGTTTTTGTTGTTAGAAAATCATTTATACATCATAGATTAGAAGATCAATTTCAAGTCCATAGAAAAATTGAAGAAAATGTGTAATCCGAAACTTCCAAACAAAATTCACGCCAAACCATATATCCAAATGATGATCGGAGACCGGATCCATAACCACGGCGATGGGACGATTCTCTGGCACCGGCGCGTGTCGACGTCTCCAGCACCGACGCGTGTCGATTTATCCATATGAGCAATATATTAAAATAGGGACAATTTTACCCTTGGTAATACATAAAAGTAAATTAATCAAAAATTAACGATTAATATGTGATCAACAAGATAAATTAAAGGTTTTAAACAAGGTATAAGTAAAATAATCATTGTCATACCGTGATGGATTGAGTTATTATGGACTGGATTTATACCTTAACTGGATATGACTCATCATCGTAACGGATTGGACTATTATGAATACCTTGACTGGATTTGACAATATGACTTGATCACTATTAAGAATACCTTGACTGGAAGATATGACTCGCTCACTCATGAAAGGTGATTATTTCATTATGTTGACACCGCATATATGGTCGGTTAATCAATTGAATATATGAAATACTTTACATATATTCATATTTTATATTATTTCAGAAACACCTCAATTGTTGGTTAATTCTAACATATTAGAGGTTGTTGTCAACATATATACGTGGTGGTATAACCCCAGTATTATTATTGTTTATCATATATACGTGGTGGTATAACCCAAATATTATTATTGTTAATATATATACAATATTATTGTTATTTGATACTTCATCAAATGATACCAGAAGTTATCATTATCAAAAAGTTGGTAAATGTTGATAAAAAATATTTTATCAAACGGTACCGGAAGTTACCATTATTTGTATCTGTATTGAAAATATAGATGAAAATAAATTATTCTACAAGAGAATGTTGATGTATGATAAGATAATATCACATGATAGCACGGACATAGCTAATGTGAAAATAATCTCATCAGTATTATGAGATGAATATTAGATGATAAGTGTCTGGAAAAGTTCTTGCACGAGCACTTATGTATTCCAGAAGAAGTACATATTTACTCCAGAAGAAGTAAAAATTATCATCTAAACATACTGAAATGATATTATTATTATTGCTCCTGAAGAAGTATAAACGAGTCATACATGCAAAATACAAAAGGGGGAAACATTTATGATCCTCAAAATTAGAGATGTGTTTCGGGAGTAGCCGTATCCTACCACCTCTGATCTTTTGAGGAAATAAAGAAACACTCAAAGAGATGTGTTTCAAGAGTAAGAATATTCCGTACTCTACCCCCACCTATTCTAGGGTTCACAAAGTTAAGTTTACATTAATCGAGCTCCATTTTCGCTTGATTCCCTTCCTTGTGACCAATCTATCTTAACTCCTGCTAGATCTTGTATGGGGATATATGATTGCAACTTATCCAGCAGTTCCTCGATAGTAGGAGCAGAAATAAGGATTCTCCTAGAAAATGGAGAGATGAATCCCTGTTCCACAGCATAATCAAAAAATGTTAGCAAACCATCGAAGAAATTGTTAATATTTAAAAGCCCAATAGGCTTAGTATGGAGATCTAGTTGAGCCCATGAGGTAATATTAAAGATTTCTTCTAAAGTACCAAAACCTCCGGGCAGGGCTATGAAGGCATCAGAACCATATAACATGCAAGTTATGCGTTCATGGATAGATAAGGTTTGTACTTCATGCCCTCGTGTTTTGCCTGCGATATCAGCTAAAGGAGTAGGTATAATACCTATCACTCTTGCCTTCTTTGCTTGAGCGGATTGTGAAACACAACCCATCAATCAACTGCTACCTCCTCCATACACGAGAGTGATACCTTTCTCTCCCAATTTCTTTCCAAGATCCACTGCAGCTTCTAGATACCCAAAACATTTCCCTACTTTTGATCCACAAAATACACAGATAGTTTTAATCTGTCGAAGTTTTGGTCCTTCCATCTTTGAGAGAATAAGGAGGGGAAAACTTATGAGAAAATGATATTTTGGGATGCATGAACCTGTGAAAATCATTGACTTTTTAAACTTGAAAAACTTCAATATTTACTGCTCGTATTTTGAAAAAGTGAAAACATACTTTTGACTAAATTACACTACTTTTGATAAAGCTTACATTTCGGTGATTTTTCAATACACTTTATCAATACTAGAGAAATGAAACATGAAAATATATACACACAATATACTGATTTACCTTGTATCAATGATGAATAGCCGAAACATCATTGTTTATAACAACCTGGCAAACATGATCTTTTGCTACTATATTTTTGAGACTATAACGGTTTTTATCCTTGTTAAATTGAGCATATAAGGAAAGGAGTTCACGTTGCACATACCCACTTGGGTGCGTCTCAAGAGTCAATCGGATATCATCCAATGACTCCTTACTCAGTCCACCCTTAATGAAATCGATTTTATCATCCCGATTTCTAGAAGAATATCCTACTGATTTGCAACGAGTATCACATGTCCGACGAGTACATTTGTAACAACCGTTCAGCCTTTTTGCTCTTCGTTTCTTTGCAAAAGTACTTTTGCCTAAACCAGGCATGTGTTTAGAAAATGAATCTGGTAATTCACCAGCTAATCGAACTTTTGTTTCGATCAACCAACGAACATCTTCTGGAATGCCATGATCCATCAGCAGCCTCAATCTTTCAAGTCGAACTCGGTAAATCTTTTTCAAAACATTTACCGGAAGATTAGAATAATATTTACGAATATTTGATAATATAACATCCATTTTTTATGGATCTAATATCTTCCCAAATGATCTATTTAAATGCATTATTTAAACGCGTAAAGGAGCGCTCTGCATAATATCAATTCCATCAAGAAATAATGGAATAAATTATTGAAAAGGTGGGAACAATGAGATAATGCGTCATTACCTTTTTTTGAAATAAGGGAAGATTTGGCGACAAGATTGAGATCATGAGATATTTCCTTAGATATTGTACCTGATTTTTTCCGTATACTAAAAGTAATAAAGGTATACTGATTTGAACTATACAGAAATACATACTGATTAAATGAATAATGTATTGAACCAGAAGTTCATACATATGTACAAATGAAATATCTTGCTGAACCAGAAGTTCTATAATGATTGGTTAGATTCCAATTCAATAATGAGATTTATTGAGAATGGAAAATGGCATTCATTAAAGAATCAGAAGATTGTTCAGGTTAACAAGTTATCATTGCTGCTTGTTCTCAAAGGCAAATTAATTATCTCACTAAGAAAATGAATGACTGATTATTTGCTCAAGTAATGATATTACGAGCAAAGTGATAAATGCTAGCATAAATATATCTTAAAGTCATTAATGATTTTACGAATTAGTTGAGATAATAGAATATTATATTGCTAATGATTTAGCAGATTAAAAGCCTTAAGTTATTTGCTATGAGAACAACTTGAATATAAATATTTCTTATGCAGCAATATTTTACATACAAACATGTCAATAAGATGAAATAAAGATTAGCTTGTAAAGCTTTATGATTTCTAAAAAGTGCGATATCTATATACACTCCAACAAAACGCACTTAGATATAATATTGTGATTATATCCATAATTATGAATGACATGTGTTGCGGCATTGTTAGCCGACTGATATAATACAAGATTCTTGAATATTATGGGGAAATTAAACAATAACACACATGAAGCGTGATCAAGCTTAAAGCGTAATTATGCCTGAAGCATAATGATAATCGATTCCAAAAACAAATATCTCTTGAATAATTGAGATGATCCCTTTGAGACTAAATACTCATAGTAAGTAAAATGGACATAATTAAATGTAAGAGACTCAGGTACCTGATGATAGATAATATACAGAGATCTCTCTATGTTATATTGAGATGAAATGAAATCGATAAATAAGTCGACTACATACATAAACAACCCTCTTATGAAAATGAGGTTGATGAAATTATAATACTTTGGCCAAGTATAAAATCCCAATGTATGGATTATTGTTATAGGACCTGAAGTCCAAAACACTTAAATGTGTAATTGCAGTAGTTATTTGTACAAATGAAAAATATTACACAGTCGTAAAAGACGACTAGTTGCGCGCGAAATTTTTCAAAGAACTGGCATGAAATATGGTGGATAGACTATAGTCTAAATCACTAGTTTGAGCTCTTTGATATATCAATGAGTGAGATCAAAAAGTGTGATTCTCATCTCGATACTTTGGGAGTTTTCTTTGATGTACCAGTTGATCGCGGTACGTTGAGATTTCAAGCAAAATGATTATAGATTATATGTCGAAATTGATATCTATTTCAATGATTGATTATACTCCTGTAAATTAGAAATTGCAGTTTATAAAGTGCAAGAACATACATGTATAAATCATTGAAAGATTCAATTTGCCCAGAATAGTATCATTATAGAATGAAATGTGATTCTTAAAATAAAATCACATGAAGAATGATACATATGACCCCATAATATAATATGTTGAAAATGAAATTGGAGTGTACTATTATTATATTTGAATATTTGGGCATGCAATTGATTTTCAATATGCAAAATTATATTATCCACCGAAAAATGAATATTCACCAGAAGTGAATTTGAAAATGAATATTTAATTATTCATCAGATATGAATTCTAGATTTTGATAGAAGTGAATCAATTCTAGAGTTGAGTAATGCAATCAGTCAACTAACTAAATATTGCTTGGTATAGCATGTTCAGTACATCATAAATGAGCTATGACATCATAAATGAGTTATAAAATATTTATAAAAGCTCATCACAAACTATATGTTTGATGAAATGATTTGAGATTGCATTAATATACTTTTGATATTCCTATAAAGGGAACAAATACTTTCTGCACTCTTTTTCCCTTAACTGAGATTTTGCCCCACAGGATTTTCGTAGCAAGGTTTTTAATGAGGCAGCAATTATGGAGCAATTATGGCGTATCAATGAGAATAATGTACTCTTTTTCCCTTCGC
This sequence comes from Ligustrum vulgare, assembly GCA_963555705.1. Lineage (NCBI taxonomy): Eukaryota > Viridiplantae > Streptophyta > Magnoliopsida > Lamiales > Oleaceae > Ligustrum > Ligustrum vulgare. Next base: position 36,248,048 of record OY743171.1, on the reverse strand, counting down.
TAAGGTTTTGTCCCACAGGGTTTTCCTAGCAAGGTTTTTGAGATATTGTCACAGCTATCTGCAAGTAATAATTCAACAACAAGCTCTCTCTTTAAATTGTGCTGGAATGATATCAACAAATGAAGAAAATCATAGACATCTTATGAAGAATGTTATGATATCGACTACACACAAGAAGATTTTCATATATACATAATCCAGACGAAAGATGATATCATTATTCAAAAGGTTCATGAATACTTGATTGCACACTTCAGGGGGAGAATCATGCTGTACTCTTTTTCCTTCGTTCAGATTTTGTCCAACTAGATTTTACTGACAAGGTTTTAATGAGGCAGCACTATAACGAGGCAGCACTAAAGCGAGACAGCACTAAAGCAATAAAACACTAAAGTACTAAAGTACTGAAGCGCTTTAGATTTCAGTATATGATTTGTACTACTTATCATTGATGTCATTTCGGATATTAGACTCAATGATTAATGATGACCAACATCAGGGGGAGCAGCTGTACTCCTTTTCTTTCGCTCAAGTTTTATCCCACTAGGTTTTCTTAGCAAGGTTTTAACGAGACACACAATTGAGCAAACGAGTAATATGTCATTCAAGGGGGAGTGTTATGAAATATGACCTAAGAAAATTAGGTATTAGGTTATGAATGAAAAATTACTCTTATGACCCTGTAAAATTTACATATTACGATTATGTCATTATCCGCCCCTATAAATAAGAGCCTATATTTCATTTGTAAACTTGCCAATTCCTTGAATGAGAGAATTCTCTCCATCTCCTCTAAGCTCTCTCCATTTCTCTCTTATTAGTGTGTTAAGATTTTGATAGTTTCACAACATATATATATATATATATATATATATATATATATATATATATATATATATATATATATATTAAATCATTAACAATTTTATTTTTCTGTGCCAGTCTGACATATTGGGGCCTCAAACGTAACATTATATTATATATGGGTCTTTTTGATAAATAAATTATTAACAATTTTGTTTTTCTGTGCCAGTCTGACATATTGGGGCCTCAAACGTAACATTATATTATATATGGGTCTTTTTGATAAATAACTTGAGAATATATATATATATATATATATATATTGGGGTTATGTGGATAGAATTTATTTATAGCAAAAAGTGGTTATGTGAGCCTTATATACATGCTTGGGGCCTATGGGGTCCAAAATAATTAGGGACCCTAAGCAGGCGCTTGGAATGACTAGGTCCAAAGCCGGTTCTGCTTTTGATTTTGAGCACTTTTGATGATAGCATCTCTCTTTTTTTTTTTTTTTAATTAATCTATGTGTTCACCTATTTTTTGTACATTTTTTTACACATACTCACATAGAGGTGGGACTCGAATGCATTATTTTAATCCATTTGAAGGCATGTCTCACCCTTATGTGAGTGGGGTGTAAAAAAGTATACAACAAATAGGAGTACACATAGCATGATTTTTTTTTCTTTTTCTTTTTTTTTTGAAATGATAGCATCTCTCTTTTTGCTTCTACATTTTATAAGATTTTTGTGAAAAAATTATATTTCATCAACTCTCTCTAGAAGTTCTTAAAGTCATATAAAACCTTTTCAAAAAATTATTCAAAAATATTTAAAAGTAGTTTCTTAATCTCAAAATCGATTTTTTTTTTTAACTTTTCAAAAACATTGTCAAACATGTCCTTAAACTTTTAGTTGTATGGAGTTTAATTAAACCGTTTACTTTTCATTCTTATTTGCAGAATGACTTTATAATTTCTCTATTTATAAAAATACCGGGAAGAACTATTTGTAATGTAAAGAGGGAGAAAATAGATTCATAATATGAATCACCCATTTCATGCTAATGAGGTGGAAATTGAAAATATTTAATAGAATGACAACAAAAGCATGAAATTTTTGGACAATGTTGAGAGAATGGTAAATTTTCCTTTTTTTAATGAAAAGAAAAATTTAACGTCACTAATTATTTAAAGGGCTTTGAATCTTTTAAAGAGAACTAGTAAGGGACGTGTTACGCACGTAAAGAAACTAAAATTGTGTATGATTTAGGGAAAAACTAATTTGACGTGTATTTTAAGAACTTATAGGCTTATTGGAAGGTAAATATGTGCTTGAGGAAATTATCACCTAATTGGATATGAGGAATAAAAGTTGAAATTTTGTGACGACTACATCGGTGAATATGTCTACCATTTTCTCTTTCCTCTCTCATTGTTTCCTTCCTCAACATAACAATCTCTCTCATTTCTTACTGTTTGAATCTTTCCCAAAATCTCTCATCCATATGTAGTTAGCAAATTCAACCCATCCCAAATCATATCTTATGATTTCTTTGCACAAAAATGATTCAAAGGTCTTCTGTGATTACCCACGTTCCAAAGCCATGGAAAATCACAGAATCCCAAAGTTTCTTACAACCCTCCAAATTTTCCAATCAAATTCTGTGTTTTCTAATTGTTAATTTTTCTTCCGAAATATGCCTCAAAGACACTTGAGGAATGACAACAATCTAGCATTCTTCACATATGACAAGAAGAAGAAACTTAGGTTATGGTACACTGAAAGAAAGATTTGGCAAGGACTCGATTAAACTTGTTGATGCTTCATCAACTGCCATTGGAACCCTAATTCAGTTTCCCCATTCTATTTTTGGAGTTGATTAGGCGAATATTCTAGTTACGTACATGGTCATAAAGTTTGATTATTTACAAGCTGGTATATTTTAAATGATACTTTATCATTCCAGCGCACAAGGAATATTTTTAATTGACATAGGTTTACATGATTTCACTTCAGAATTACGTCTACATATTCAGTTATTTTTTAAGACTGATATTATTATGCAAAACAATCTAAAATTCTCGCTCTTCGTTTTTCAAGCCCCACCGAAGGAAGTTATAACTAGAGAAGAATGTGAGAAGAGATTGGACAATATAAAAATAAGAAAAGAGGATAAGAAAATTTGTGATATTCCTGGTTACTTGGGATTCAAATTGGAATCTGGGACAGAGCGTATTCCCTTTTAATTATTTCATTGTCTTTCATTGATATGAATATACTTGTCTTATTGTTTTGTGGTAAAATTGCTGGTTGAATCTCAGCTTTTGGCTATGGTTTAGTTGATTTTGATGTGCTCCTAGATTGCATGTGATCATAGAACGAGAGATTATCTATGAAGTATAGTTTGTTTCTCTGGAATCTGGTAGGTTTTGGTTTGGACCTTTAAGCTATTCTTGAAACAGGCATGTATTCATATTACTATCCATAGATGCTCAATTTATTATTCTATTGTACCGTTCTCACGTCATTTTGTCGTTTTGGAGAATAAGTGGTTCTTTTCATGTGACTTGGTTTGGCAGACTTATAATGACAATTACGATACATGTAATAAAGATTATGATACTTGTAATGAATATTATGTTAAGTGTAAATTCATATCATATTATGTGTAAAATAACATTATAATACGTGTAATGAAGATTGCATTTCCTTTAATCAAACGTACTCTCGTCATAATTACTATCACTCCAAATAGAATTTATATCTTATAATATGAGAAGTTTAATTTTTAACGAAAATTTTAATACTTGTAATAATGCATCTGTATATACTACAACGATTTATTCCAACATGAATATACGTCACTTATAAGTTCATTACATGAATCTGTTCATACAATATTTCCTTGCTGACTATTACAATTTTTGTAATGCAACATCATCCCACGAGGAACCATGATATATGTTAATTGAAATTTACAAATACCTTAAGTTATACAATGTGTGATGTGCCCCATACTAATGAGATACATATTATTACCACACATGTAATGTTCAATAATCACTTCAAATTTATGAATTAAGTTGTTATTACTGACACTGTAATGTTATGACATTATTATACATGTTTAAGGTAATAAAATATCAAAATATTACAGGCATATTACATTACTGAACATGTTTGAGATGATAGCATACAAACATATTAGTATTACATACAACTAATTGACTATTATTTATTGAATACGTTGTAAAAATACAATGCCCGACATAAATTGTGCATTCATATATAATGAAAAATACTCAAAGAAGTAAAACATAAAATTGCGACATACATATTTTTTTAACAACTTATTGTTCTTTTTTCAAGTTTTCTTAATCTATTTAGGCTAAGTAAGATATAGACATGTGATTTATTCAGTACTTTACAATTAGATTTGATGACTGAAGTCAAGCTTACGATTTTTCAATTTCTAAAAGTTGAAATGTTTACTATTTTCAGATCGTAAACTAAAATAAAGAGGCTGATAGATATTTACAGAATTAATTTATCGACTCCCCGTATAGCATTATAAGAATTTGTACTAACTATCTTAATGCAATAATTGAAATTTAAATATATTAAACAAATATTTCATTTCATTACATTACATTACATTACATGTAAAAAAGCAAATACATTACGAACAAAATTTACCAAACATTTAAAAAAATAAAAAATTCCTAAAACTTAAATTAAATATTGCAATTTGTTAAACTTACACATGAAAAACTTATACGCGGTTCTATATATATATTTTTTTTTACAAATCCATAAATCATTTGCTACACACATTAATTAAACTTTCCTAATTCATGTATTAAAATAAATTGATAAAAATAAGAAATTTCCTAAAATGGCAAGTGAAAATAGGCGGGAAACTATGTGCGTAAAATGATGACAATTATCATATTATTATATATGTATAGATATGTATAGATAAAAGATATAAGGATAGATAGATAGATGATTTTGCTAACACCTTCTGTCCACAAAATCCGGCTGGACCTTGGACCAACACGTCTCAACTCCTCCCTCTTGAACACGTGGATCTCCTACGCACTGTGACAATCAATCAGTTTGCAAAGGGGGCCGAGGTGGCTCCCGTTTGCACTCCGATGCCAAAGTCAGTACTCATTTTAGCCGAATATATGTTGGGTGCGGGAGATATAAATGTGTAAAAGAGAGAAAAGGAAGTGAGAGAAATATATATTTAGTTAAGAGTATGAAAATGCTAACCCCCTACCATGCGGGAGGAATGCCATATTTATAGAGGAACTCGTTGTCTCGGATCATGACACGTGGCATACTTTAGACTTGTCTTCACCCTAGCTCTTGGAGGTGACAACCTTGCTTTTTGACTGTAATCATTGCTACATTTTGTAGGGGATGGGCGCTTGTCACATCTTGGTAAAGGCAGTGTCACATCTCTGACTTCATGCCTTGTCCCATCCTTACATCCGAGGTGCTACCGTGAACACCTCGACTAAGCGTAAAGTGTCTCTGCTAGACACGAATCAGTTCGGCCGCAGGGGTTCCTGTGCCTTTCCACCTCGACCATTAGTTCAGGGCGGCATCTAAAACTTTGATCGTGGGCTAAAGTCCAATGGACCCTTGTTGGGCCCTCACGGCGGTCCAATGTACCATATTTTAGGTGCGATCTCAACACTAGTCCCTCAAATCCGATGTGGTCATTCATGGGCGGATCGAATTTGCCATGATTTCGCAGCAGTAACTTTTGACCCAGTTCCATCGCCTGCTACACCCAACATCTCGCAATTGCTTCTCCATCCTCTAACTAGGAGCCGCTATTTAGCGCAGCAACTTTTTAGAGGGTCAATAACAGCATTCCTTATGTGAGGTTCCAATCCATATTATAGCCGACCTTCTACTTCGGCCTTTCCCTCCTACATGAGGGCTGGGATCGCACTAGCACGTTTCTTAGGCGGCGCATTTAATATAACGGGGCTGCTGGTATCTGTTTCCAAGAACAATGAAGAGTATGGAGGAGGACACGTCACCGCGCGTGGTAAACACTTTGGCAGCTGAAGGGTTTCTCTCTTTCTCTCTACAGCTGGCACCGTAATTAACCCTCCCCCCAAGAGACACGGGTTGTCAAATTAATCATGAGGCTCAAACACCAAGGATTTGGGACTATTGGGTTCTTTACAAAGCCTCCTTCATTCCTGCATTTCTCCTTTACCCGTTTCTCAGAATCTTCGCAGTAGTTCCTTGTTTCACAAGAGATAGCAGCATTCTTCCTTCTTCTTGCAAGTCTCCCAGCATTTCTTTAGGATTCTTCACCCGGCAAATTGTCTCCACTACCCAACATTTTCCCTGGCGTGTTTTCCTTTCGAGTGCACAACCTCGAACATCCGGTTTTCGAAGGTAAATTTCTTTTCCTTTGCATGCGCAAAACTTTTCTATTTTTAGTTTCTCACTGTGGGTTTGAGAATTTTATTCCGCGTTTTCTTTTTTATTTTTGATGAGTCTGACCCGTCTTTAAAAACAAAAGAAAAAATGGAAAGAGTTGGGGGAACGGGTTTACAGGAAATGTTAGCAATGGCGGTTCCCGTCAGAGGTTTCTGCCCCATCTCTTTATCGATTTTTAGTTCCCGCTTCTTTAAGGAGCAAATTAAGAGGAGAAATAGGAAAACAAGTGGCATAATTTATTTGAGTGATTCTGACAGCGAAGAAGAAAAATACCAGAACTACATGGCTTATCTATCACCCGAAGAGGAAGCATCTTTAAGAGAGCTTCGAAGCAAACGAGACAGGGATTTGGGAAGAGAAGAGGCGGTAGGCTCTTCTTCAGGTCACCAGGACCTCGGCTTAATCGTTAGGGTCCCGTTTAGGGCACATAGGGAAGAATTGAGTTTGACTGCAGAGGAGATCGCCCAAGTAGAAGATTGGGTTGACCAGGTTAACAAAGTTTTGGGCTACCACGTTGATCCTGATCCAAACCCAAAATCATGGGAGAGCAGTGAGATTGCTACTGAAATCCGAAGGGTTGATTTGGCTGGGGCTTCGAAAAAATTCAGGCTTCCAGAAGGGGTCCAATTGGTGCACCCTACACCTTCCTGCCGACCTTGCAGCCCTCCTCCAGGCCAAGCGGCCATATGCTACGATGTCCTTTCTTGCGGGATGAGGCTTCCCCTGCACCCCTTCTTCAGGGCGTTGCTTAGGAGCTATAACCTATGTCCCTACCAGCTGGCCCCCAATTTCTGGACACAGGCTGTGGGCACTTGGTTGGTGTGGCAAGAGGTCAACTCTGATCATCCCATCTCACTGCACATCATTCACACTCTCTATACTTTGAAGAAATCAGTTAGAAGGGAGAGAGACGTGAGGTCGGACGTCAAGGATTGATATTACTTGTCTCCCAGGGGCTCTTATCCTCCTGTTATCACCGGTCACCCCACCTCAATAAAGAACTGGAGGAACCAGTGGTTCAGGGTTGCTGGGGAGCAGGGACGGCTTCAATTCAGGCCCAGGAGGGTCCTTGGCCCACACTGAAAATTGAAGAATTTTTAGGTTGAAAATGGGCCGTCCACATGAATTAATTTTGGCCCAAAAAAAAAATTGAAAAGTTTTCCAAGCCCAGCGAGCGTTCCAGGCTTTTTTCTCCAGCTGGTTCTAGCCTTCATCTTCATTCCTTTCCTTCGAAGTGCTGAGCAGTCTCCACTCTACGAGGACCATGACCACGCAGCCACAGCCAGAGTTCCAGTCTCCGTCGCTCCGCTCTCCGTCTGCAACCGTCGAACTCGTCCTCCGTTGGCACGCCTAGGCCTAGCTCCCTGCTTCGCATGGTCCGCACGCACGCTATGCACCTGCACTGCTTCCTGCTGCCCCGTGACGCCGTCTCCAGGCGCTAGTTGCCGACTCGCCAGTCGCCGTCGGTCTGTCCCCACCACCAGTCCACCACACAGTCGCCAGTCACCGACTCACCATCTCCATCTGACTTCTGAGACTTGAGAGGCAGAGGAGCAGGCTGCAGTCTACAGCAATTGCTAAATTCCAATTTCAAATCAAAATATCAAATTAGCAGGTAAGTTTTAAATTTTAATGAATTGATTATGAGATGTCGATTATTTCTTTTTCTTGACATCAATTGCATCTTGTATAGTTGTATTCAGTATTTAATATTCTTGTTCAATTGTTTCATGTATCATGTTTGTCTTACTCTTATTAGTTTTAACTTTTAATAAATTGAAAATTGATTATGAGTTATGACTTTAACTTATGTGTTGGGGTTAAAATTTTCGGTTTATTGCTTTGGAAGTTTGAATTGATTATTCATTATTGATGGATGTATTGTCAATTTGTCATATTTCAGATGAATAGATTATGGAGAGATATTTATTAAAAAGACATCGTCAAAAAAATGTTGTTGAGGAGAGTTCAAATAGTGTTGGGAAGGATTCAAATACATTTGTAGGAGTAGGAAGTTCAAAAACGGTTGATAGGAGCTCAAGTTTGATTGAGGAATTTGATGTTGCACAACTTCCCTCTGACCCTGGATTAAGAATTCCAATTTCGAATTATGCTCCTAAGATTCGAGATCAAGTTCGAAGAGCATATTTATTGAAAGGTCCTTGTCAACCATCGAATCATTCATTTCCAAAACGATAATTTGGAGAAAAAACATTTAGGAGATTTAACCCTTCTTGGTTTAGTGACTTTGGCGATTGGTTGGAGTATAGCATATCTAAAGATGCCGCCTTTTGTCTCTACTGTTATCTATTCAAAACTGCTAAAGGATCTTGTAAGCGTTCTGATATGCTTAGAGAATTACGATCCAATCATGTTGTTGAGGCATTAGAAAGGGGTGAAATTGTAAGTGGTCGAGGACTTAATCAGGAAAGCAGGCTTCAGCGCTTCGGTGATACGCGTTGGAGTTCACATTATAAATCTTTGATCAGCTTGCTTGCCTTATTCTCTCCTGTGGCTGATGTACTCGAAATGATTTCTGAAGATGATGCTTCTTCTTTCGATCAGAAAGTAGAGGCATTCAATTTATTGAAGTCCATGCATTCTTTTGATTTTGTGTTTAATTTACACATGATGAAAATTATTTTAGGAATTTCGAATCAGTTGTCACAGGCATTACAAATGAGAGACCCAGGATATTGTGAATGCGATGGACCTAGTGAGAGCGTGCAAGCAGCAACTCCAAACGTTGAGAGACAATGGATGGGATTCATTTTTGGAAGAAGTTTATAAATTTTGTCAAGGGCAAAACATTGGCGTTCTCAATATGGATGACATGTTTATATGCATTGATCCCCGTGGTCGCCCACAACGTAATCCACCAAAGGTAACAAATTTGCATCACTATCGTGTGGATTTGTTTTATGTTGTGATTGATTTGCAACTACAAGAGTTGAATGATCGTTTCTCGGAGGTTACTACAGAGTTACTACTTTGCATGGCTTGTTTGTGTCCACAAGACTCATTTTCTGCTTTTAATAAGAAAAAATTGATTCGATTGGCGGAGTTTTATCCACAAGATTTTGGAAAGTTGGATCTTCTCATCTTGGGGGATCAACTTGAAACTTATATTGTTGATGTCGGCTCTAATGTTGCATTTCGAGAGTTAAAAGGTCTTGGTGATCTTGCAGAGAAGATGGTTCAAACAAAGAAAAATATTCATTTTCCTTTGGTTTATAAACTTTTAACTTTGGCTTTACTTCTGCCGGTTGCCATTGCTAGTATGGAAAGAGTGTTTTCTGCAATGAATCTTGTGAAAGATAGTTTGAGCAACCGAATGAGTGATGAGTGGATGAATGATCGTCTTATTGTTTATGTTGAGAGAGAGATATTTTTGAAAATTGATAATGAAGCTAGTGTAAAGCGTTTTCAGAGTATGAAAACGCGTAAAGAACAATTGTAAGCAATTTTATTCGTATTTGTGTTTATTATTGAACTTTTTTACAATCTCAGTTTTCAAATTTTTTGGCCCCCACTCACGTAAAATCCTGGCTCCGTCCCTGCTGGGGAGTGGCGGAGTTCTCCTATGGACCCTAGTCCAGAAATTACAGTTCCCCGAACTCTTTCCCTACCTAGTGAGTCTTGTACTTGTTTTAGAGTCTTTAAGTGTCACGCGTCTTTTGCTCTTTTAATTTCCATTCACTTTTCTTGGTTGCTTACTAACATGTCATCGGTTTATGGCAGGGGACACTTTTGCTCGCCTCCTCCCCGACGCAGACCTAGCAGCAGTAAGGCGTTTCTTTGCTTACAAGGGCACTTTCCAAGGGGTCATTTAGCAAAACAAGCTATTTGTTAAACACGGTCTTATGCGAGTCATGAGTAAGTTCGTTTTCCTATTACTATTTCATCGTATGCTTTTTCTGTTCGTAGCCTCATTTTCCTCTTTCTTATTAGGTTCCAAGGAATTTCTGAAGATCTCCTTAAAGAGTATCATGGCTAAGAATATCCCTCCTGCCCTACGCCACGGCAGCGAAATTGAAAGAAGGCAGAAAACGGTCCTGGCCAACCTGCAAGTTGGGGTGGCAAAGGAAGGGTTCGAGGTGTCTACAGCCCAACTTCAGGGCCCTCTTCTAGCCCTACTGCCACCGCCCACTATGCTGCCTGTGGGCCCCCAGCAGCCTAGCACAGAAAAGGAGGCTGATCCTAAAGGAGTCCTTCCAAAGGGGAAATGGTAAAGGTCTGACAGAGGGGGCTCTAAGAGGGAGAGGAAGGCTAAGGATGTTTCTGCACCATCCTCTCTATTCGAGGACATGCCTGAGCACATATCCGAGGAGGATCCCGCTCCCTTGAAGAGGCTAAAAAGGGGTAAGGGCAAGGAATCCACCTTCGCACCTCCGCTGCCGATGATTGAGGACTTGGAGGACGAGCCGTCTGTGCCCATTCCAGGCTTGGCCTATGAAGTGACACTGGAGGGGGCAGAAGAGCTCAAGCATATTAAAACCAGCATTCTCCCCAGAGATGTTACTTTCAGCCCTTCACTGTTTGACTCCCCCAGTTCTCCTCCATCTATGGCCGCATTTATAACTGAGCAATTTTAGACGGAGGGCTGGTCCTCCTTCTCTTCTAGTGCCAATCCGTCCCGGAAGCTGCTCACTGCCAAGGCCATGAATGCCAGGGCGCTGGCCCTCATTGACGAGGTGGAATCGTCCGTGGACGAGGCGCGACGGGACAAGAAAAATGCTGAAACTGCTCTCCGGCATGCGGACAACATGCTAAAGGAGATTAATGATTTAAAGACCCAGCTGACCATAGCCCGGAAGTCTTCCTCAGAAGAAAGGGCTAATGCAAAGCGCCTCCAGGAGGACGATGATAAACTGAAGCATGACCTCCGGTCCTCTGAATCAGACTTGACGGTTCTGTACAAGAAATTAGATGATTTCAACCGTGCACAGTCCATCACATATGAGGCTCTGACTGCCGCTAATGCAGCCAAGTCCAGGCTGGAAGCTGAGATGGCAGCAGCTAATGAAAAATTGGGGAGGGAGCTGGAGGCTAAGGCAAAGGCGGAGGAGGATCTTGCCTCTTTGGAGAGGCATATGCAAACGAGGATCACTGAGGTTCTGGAGCAGACTGTCACGACACGGGTGGAGAATGCTTTAAGTACTAGAGTGTCTGAGGCTGTCCAAAACTTCAAAAACACTTTTGAAGAGACCCCAGAGTATGAGGCTATGCAGAGGGTTTTTGGAAACTTAGGGGCTAGGATGGCTTTGGGGAACGTGAAGGAAGCTTTTCCGACTTTGGACCTGTCCTCCATTGAAGCCTTGTACCCCGAGCCTCAAGATGCTCCTGCGGATCCACTGAATGCATCTGGCAAGGGCTTTTCAGAAGATGTCCCTCCGCAATAATCCCCTCCTGTATTTACCTTATTGTTGGGTTTTGTTTTGGTTGTTTTTTTTTTTGTAAGTGCCCCAGCACCTGATATTGTAAATGTAACATTCATTCAATTTGTAAATGCCTTAATTTTATGAATGAAATGACTTATTCATATTTTGCCCAGTATTTTGGCAGCAACGTTTCAAACTGTTTAAGCATGAGTGTTTCCAAGTGCGGATGCCTTGTAATTGTAAATGTCTTGTATGATGATGTAAAACGTTCTTGAATTGTATGATAATATGTGCCCTCTAGTCCCTCAGATTTTCCTAGCTTAACGCATCCACGTTTGCTGGTTAGATCTGATTTTGACCAGCTTTTGAGCTATTTTACCTTATACTCTGTAACAACTGCGTTTATAAATTTGTATGAACTCCTGTGGGTGGCTTGATCACTTTCAATCTATACGCAGTACTTAATACACATGTGTCTTGCAAACGCTTTGCCTAAATATATGTATGAAAGTATTAAACACTTTGCCGACACGTTTGACACTTCGTAAAAGAAAGCGCTTTGCATGTATGAACTGCCTTAATGCACCCACGTTCGCTGATTAGATCTGATTCTGACCAAGAGTTTTGGTTTGTATGAAAACATTTGGTTAAATTTAAATGCTTCCAAACGCAAATGCCTTTTCAAACGTATTGCATGGTGAATGAGTACAGTCCCTCAGATCTGAGTGGTTCGAGGCATTCATGTTTACCAATTAGATCTGATTTTGACAATCATTTGAACGTTTCTTAAATCACACTTTGTAGGACCTATGTAATCGAATTTGTATGAACCCCTTTTTATGGTGCCAACACACTCAATTCTTACGCAGTGATCGCCGTGTGGGCTTTATAAGAGTCCCTTGTTTTTAACAATTTTCATGCATAGCGTGGACGTATGGTGTTATGACCAAAATAATCTTGGAACTTGCGTTTATCCATTATGTTTATCTAATTTAGAAATTGGCATAATCTTCAACGTAGCTCACCCATGATTTTATGAAATCACATGATAATGTTGCAATCATAGAGGAGGAATTTGGTTTATTGAAAATAACGACGAAGGTGGTCCGTGTTCCAAGGATTATATAGAGGTACTCCAGATAGGTCCTCAATCATGTATGTTCCGGGTACCACCTCGGAAAAGACTTTGTAAGGGTCTTCCCAGTTAGGACCTAAAGTCCCTACTCCTGATTCCTGTGTTGAAGGAAGAACCTTTTTGAGGACCAAGTTCCCAATCTTAAAGCGTCGACTTTTCACTCTTTTGTTGTAGTATCGAGCCATCTTTTTCTGGTACCTGGCCATCACCACTTGGGAATCACTCCGTTTTTCCATGAGAAAATCTAAACCGTCCCTTTGCGCTTCTTCGTTCCTAACTTCGTTGTAATGAATTTGTCGAAGCAAAGGGATCCCAATTTCAACGGGACATACCGCCTCGGCTCCATATGCCAATGAGAAAGGTGTTTCACCAGTTGCGGTGTGCGAAGTGGTTCGAAGCGTCCATAGCACTTGTGGGAGTTCATCTACCCATGCGCCCTTTTTGGATTCCAACTTCCTTTTTAGGGTATTTTTTATGGTCTTGTTCACAGCTTCGACCTGTCCATTGGACTATGGGTGATGTGGAGATGAGAACAGTTTCTTAATTTCCAAATCGTCGTATAACTCATCGACGCTTCTGTTTTTGAACTGTTTCGCGTTGTCACTAACCAGCGAGTGTGGTATCCCAAACCGGCATCTGATATTCTTCCAAATGAACTTGGTGGTGTTGGCCTCGGTGATCCTCATCAAAGGTTCCGCTTCGACCCACTTGGTGAGGTAATCAATTGCCACTATCGCAAAGCAATTGTTACCAGCACCCCTAGGCATAGGACCAATAATATCAACCCCCCTCTTTGCAAAAGGCCAAGGGCTAGTCACCACAGTTAGCTTGTGATGCGGCTGATGTGGTATGGTTGCGTATCTTTGGCATTTATCGTACTTGCGCACGAAGTCATGGGAGTCCTTTCGCATAGTAGGCCAAAAATATCCCTATTTGAGGGCTTTCCGAGCTAGAGATAACGCCCCGGCATGGTTGCCACATATGCCTTCATGGATTTCTCTCATTACATACCGTCCTTCCTCTGGCCCCACACATCTCAGTAAGGGGGAGGTGTAACTCCGTTTATAAAGTAGGTCATCCAAGAGTACGAAATTTGCAGCGTATTTTTGCAATTTCCGAGCTTCCTATGGCTGGTTTGGCACTGTCTGATGCTTCAAATAGGCGATCAGGGGATTCATCCAGGATCCCTCTTCTTCTACTGTCAAAATCTCCGGTCCTGGTTTAATAGAAGAAGTCAACATGCGCTCAACTGGGATTAGATTATGTAACTCTGAATCACTGCTGCTTGCTAGTTTGGACAAAGCATCGGCGTTGGAATTTTCTGTTCTGGGGATGTGCTGTAACTCCATTTTTCCGAAGTGCACAGCCAAATCTCTTACTTTCTTCAAGTAGGCGACCATAGAAGGTTCTTTGGCAGAAAAATTGCCCATTGAATTACTCACATCGAGCTGGTAATCGTTATTTGCCACTACGGACTTAATCTTCAAAGCTTTTGCAAGTCTTAGCCAAGCTAATAATGCCTCGTACTCAGCAACATTGTTTGAGGCTTTGAATTCAAAGCGGATCGCACTGTGCAGTTTAAACCCCTCCGGGCTTATTAACAATATTCCCGCACCGGATCGTCCCTCAGCCGAGGACCCATCAACGAACAATTTCCACTCTTGGCTGTCATCTGGGCTATCAACCATCTCGACCTCCGGTGGATGTGTGAATTCGACTACGAAGTCCGCCAACGCTTGACCCTTCATAGCGGTCCGAGGTGCATAATGTAGGTCGAACTGGCTGATTTCTATATCCCATTTCAATAACCTCCGAGACACGTCTGATTTTTGCAACACTTTTCTCATGGGAAAGTTGGTGAGCACGCGTATGGAGTGTGCTTGAAAGTAGGGACGAAGTTTGCGAGAGGCTGTGATTAACAAGAGAGCAAGTTTCTCCATATCTGGGTAGCGTGTATCGGTATCCAGCATGGCTTTGCTCACATAATATACCGGGAACTGATTCTCATCCTCCTCTCTGACCAACACCAAGCTAACAGCCTCTTTGGATACAGCCAAATACAGGTAGAGAGGCTCACCAGCCTTTGGCTTGGATAGCAATGGGGGCCGTCCCAAAGATGCTTTCAGGTCGTAAAAAGCCTGTTTACATTCCGCTGTCCATTGGAATCACTTTCCCCCCTTTAGGACCTTAAAAAATGGCAAGCATTTGTCAGTGGATTTTGAGACGAATTGATTCAAGGCCGCAATTCTCCCCGTTAAGCTTTGCACTTCTTTTGGATTTCGAGGCGATTGCATGTTTAACAAAGCATCGATTTTGTCGGGATTAGCTTCGATTCCTCTCTTATTCACCATGAATCCAAGGAATTTTCCAGATGCTACCCCAAAAGCACACTTCGCGAGGTTGAGTTTCATTCGATATTTCCTCAAAACACCAAAGGTCTCTGAAAAATGGAGGCTATGATCCGCGGTGACCATGCTTTTGACCAGCATGTCATCAACATATACCTCCGTGGTGTTTCCTAATTGTTCCGAAAACATGCGGTTTACCAACCTCTGATAGGTAGCTCCCGCATTTTTCAAGCCAAATGGCATAGCTCTGTAGCAATAGAGTCCTCTATCTGTAATAAATGAAGTATGCTCCTCGTCCGATTCGCACATGAGGATTTGATTGTACCCGGAGTAGGCATTCATGAAGCTTAGCAGCTCATGTCCTGCCGTGGAGTCAACCAACTGATCGATCCGAGGCAGTGGAAAGCTGTCTTTGGGACATGCCTGGTTCAAGTTGGAAAAATCAATACACACCCTCAGTTTCCCATTGTGTTTTGGTACCAAAACAGGATTTGATACCCACTTCGAATAGCGGGACTCTCTGTTGAAGCCATTTTTCAATAGCTTTGTGACCTCGTCTTTCAAGGCCTCATACTTGTCAAAACTCATGGACCTTCTCTTTTTCCTATGCCCAGGGCTTCGGGGATCCAGCTGGAGTCTGTGGCATGCCTCTTTAGGATCGATTCCAGCCATGTCACCATGCTTCCACATAGAGGTGGCAATCTCGGCCCATGGCTCGTAAAGCTCGACTTGTCAAACGGACGAGCCGAGCAACGAGCTCGGGTCAAACGAGCCAAGCCTAAGCTCGGCTCGTTTGACCCTGGCCGAGCTCGGCTCGTTTAACTCGTCGGTTTTTTTTTTTTTTTTTTTTTTTTTTTTATATATAAAAATAAGTCTTACCATTTATTTTTTTAAAAAAAAAAACTTGTGAGTCTTGTCTTACTCTTACCGTCTTATGATCTTACATTGATTTAAATTTAGACTTAGTCGACAATCGAATCGATATCTAAAATATTTGAAATCTTGAATATTAATATATTTAATATTATTGATAAAAATTCTTAATTAGTTTAGTTATAACTTATAAGTTATAAATATAAGTATAATATTAATAACTAATAAGTAATAAGTTATGTATTAAATAAATTATTAATAACTTCATAAGTAAAAAAACAATGTTTGTTAGTTATTAATATTATTAGAGAATTAAATTGAAAGTCGAAATGATTAATTATAATTTATAAGTTTATAAATTATAAGTTATATCGTAAATAAAAACTTCTTCAAATAATCAAATATCCAATTATAATTTGAAAAGACAAAAACGAAAATGAAGTAAATAAATTAAAATTTAAAAGGTTAAAAAAAAATAAAATTAAACCCTCCTCCTTTTTTTTCGGGCTTGGGACCGGCTACTAAATAGTCTTATTTGAATAATTGAATATTCAGTATTCTAGTAGGCGGAGTTAAAATTGTACACGAACAATTTGTTACGTGTACAATTTTTTTTTTGAAATCAAAATTATAATTTATTTTATATGTATAATAAAGAAATTGAAAATGTAAAGTTAAATATCATTTACCTGACTGCAAGCAATTTCGGCATACTTATGTTGTACGCGTAAATCACCGTCTTGCCAATCTTTAACACACATCAACGCTTCCAAAATATCTTCTTTGAGTCGGCTCCTGACTTCTGACAAAACCCTTTTACCTGCACTAAAAGCAGACTCCGAAGCTACCGTGCTAACCGGAGGTGTTAGTAGATCTTTTACAATGGCGGAAACAATCGGATATTTTCGTTCGTTTGTTCGCCAATAATGAAATAAATCAAATTCTAAAGAATTAGTAGACTCCACATTTCTAAGTAGTTCTTGTCCAAAATAAATTTTCAATTCTTCAGGTATTTGAAGTGAACCTGATTCGTTGATACTAGAACTAGAAGACATACTGTAAGAAGAAGTTCCTTGTGCTTGAGTCATTTCTTCCATTAAATTGTATAATTCAACTTCATCGTCTCCAAGTGTAGTGTCATGTGATGGTGCAGATTGTGTATGACTAATAGTAGTTCCTAATCGTGCAGCATATACAGTATACATGTTTACTAACGTGTTCTCTAAATTATTATAAGTGATAGGTTTATTCAAAATCAATGAGCTATTGATTTTTGAAACAAGAATTTTCGTACCCTTTAAATTAAAACGTGGGTCCATTATGCATGCTAAGGGAAATAACATAGGTAAATCTTCCCAATATTTTCTAAATTTTATTTCCATAGCAATTATCATTTCAGTAAAAAATGACTCGTATTTATATCTATAAAAAGTTCTTGCAATAATATAAAGACGTTCAAGAACTCTTGAACTAGTTGGGTAATATACCCCGGATAATATATTGGTTGAATCGTAAAAACTTGTTAAAAACTTTTTCACTTTAAAAGCAGATTCCCAATCCGATTCTATTAATAGAGGATCATCGTATTTTTTAAGTGTTCTACTGTTATAATATTCCATTATTATGTGTTCATAACCTTCGCATGATTTAAGTAACAAGTATGTGGAGTTTCACCTATGGCCTACGTCGGTGATAAATTTTTTAGAATCTAAATTGTATTGTGAACACATTGTTTCAAAATATTGTTTTCTACTCGGTGAAATGGTTATGTATACTATAGCATCTCTAATTTTATCCATTTCATCTTTAATATGTTTCAAGCCATCTTGAACAATTAAATTTAAAATATGACATACGCATCTAACATGGAATAAGAAATCACCAAAATCCGGATTAAGAATTCTACATAATTTATCTACTACAGGTTTATTTACACTAGCATTATCGAAAGTAAATGATCGAATTTTATTTTCAAAGCCATATTCTCTAACAATATCAAGTATAGCATTAAATATGTTGGTTGCGTTATGAGGAAATTCTAGAATTTTAAAAGCAAAATTTTTTTATGCATAACCCAAAGTGGATCAATGTAGTGTGCAGTTGCAACAATATAACCTTTTTTGTTAATTCCTTCCCAAAGATCGGAAGTAAAAGAAATAACACCACCATAGTTATTTAAATCGACTATTAATTGTTTCTTAGTTTTAAGATAATATTGTATTGTATCAAAACGTAGAGTGTTTCGAGTAATACCTTGGTACTTGGGTTGAAGATAACGCTTGATGTATGTAACAAAGTGCTCATTGTCCACTATGCTTAGTGGCAACTCCGCCCCCGCAACGAATTGAACCAACCCAGTTCGATTCTCTGTTTCGGAATACATCCAATTTGAAAGTGTTGTAGATCCCGCTCCAAAAGCACTAGCGGCCGATGAACCAAATTGTAGTTGACTTTGATTCGATTCAACGAAGCCGTGCTTGGGCTGACACTTGCGATAGTGACGATTCAGGTGTGTAGTACCAATTCCCTTTGACCAGGCTAATTGTTGTGCACAATATTTGTACACAGCTTTGAATTCAGCTTCTCCTTCAATTATTTTCCCCGTTTTGGCTAATTTAAAGTGATCCCAACACTTTGAAGTTGGCTTCTTACCTTTTTTGACTTTTCTTTTTCCTCTTGCGTCGGGAATATCGGGATCATCTTGTAAGATTTGAACATCCGCATCTTCTTTAATATCGTCTAAATCAATCCGCTGATTTAATGGATCTTCTTCAATGTTGTCGGGAATTGGTACGTCGTTGAGACCGAAAAATTGATCGTCGAAATGAACGTGAGATTGTGGTGTTCAATCATCATGATGCCCCCCAAATCCATGTGGACCATCGAACAATTCATTAATAAATCTTCGGTTGCTGAGATCCATTCTTTTGTATGTGATGTGGTGTGGAAAAATTGAAATATAAAATTGAATACGTGTAATTGAGAGATGTAATGATAAATTGAGATATTGAAACTGAAATATGAAATATATTATAACTAAGAGAATCAGAGATATTTAAATTGAAATATCAAACTTGTGGTATATTTGTAATGTAGAAATTATAATTGTAGAAAATAGAATAAAAATGTTGGTAGAGTAGAAGAAGAGAAGAGAGTGTGTAGTAGACTTGTAGATTTATAATGTAGAATAAGAATTAGATTTGAGAATTGTAGTAGATGTAGTGTAGTAGAATTGTAGGAAAAAATTTGAAATAAGTGTAGTATTTATAGGAAAAAATGCAGGAAGAAAAAAAAAAAAAATTTAAGTGACCATAACCGTCACTTTTGTGACCGTTCTGGTCACTTTTCAATTGTGACCGTTCTGGTCCTATCTATATCTGTTTTAATTTTTTTTTTCAAGAGCTTTATTTATTTGTGTAAATTTTAATATATTATATATTAATATTGTATTGTTTTTTTTTTTTTTTAATTTTGAACGGTAAAAACACGATTTTTTTTTTTAATATACACGAGCCGGCGAGCCGCTCGGCTCGACGGCTCGTTGAGCTCGTCGGCACGAGCTCGTGGTTCAACCGGACTGATTGGCTCGTCCACGAGCCCGGTCTTTTGACGAGCCGAGCCGCCCTCGGCTCGTGTTTTCGCGAGCCGACGAGCGGCTCGGCCCGTTTGCCACCTCTACTTCCACGCGAATACATCGAGGTTTTGAAGTAAGAAGCTCTTCAATTGATTCTTGTATTCGGTCGGTGAGTCCAGTCCGATCTGCAATTCTTTGATTGGATCAAGTGGGTCTACACCGAAGCATTCTAACCTTTCAGCAGGGGTGGGACAATTGTCACCTGCCATTCTTGGGTCTAGATCGGCTAAATCCTCCTCCATTGTCATCATAACATCCTTATTTCCAGAAGGCCCTTCACCCAATCTTCAGGGTCTGAAGCAGCCTCGGCCATGGCTACGTCACTGATCATGTTCAAGCTCCGATCTCTAAATTTCGGATTGCATTTGTGTAACAGGCCCGCGATTCAATTTGGCTTCCCCTTGCAGTTGCAACGCCATGCTCCGTGGGGAACTTCATGCAAATGTATTTCGTATGCGTTACAGCCCCCAAGTCAATGAGACTGGGCCTCCCAATTGAGCCATGATAGGAGGAGATCTTGTCCACAACCAAAAACTCCATAGGGATTCTGGAAAGAATTGGTGCTTGCCCTACTTCAGTTATAAGGGTTATAGACCCCATGGGGGTTATGCTATCCCCAGTGAATCCATAAATTGGGTCCGGGACTGGGATGAGTGGAGTGCTGATCCCCATTTTATCGAAAGTTACCCCGCAAATTACATTTACCGAGGCACCATCATCCACCATCATTCGTGATAACCCATTCCGGGCCACCACTACCCTAATAACCAACGCATCATTGTGTGGGAAGTGTACCCCGATGACATCGTCTTAGGTAAATGTGATAGATTCTGTCTGGGGCACCCCAACAGGGTGCGAATGGATATGGTAATTCACGTTGGCGGGCTGCTTGGCCTCTCTGATATACCTCTTTTGGAAGTTGTTTGTGCTCCCACTTGGGTGGGGGCCTCCCAATATTGTATCGATTTCACAAATAGGTAGGTCGGCAACAGGCACAGGTGGTTCCAGTGTGCCTTTAGCATGCGCCGAGGCAGTATCCTGACCCTTGTTCCTGTCTCTTTGACGATTGTCAATTCTCTCTTTAGTCGAGTTCTTCCATGGAGCTTTCCTGTCAGCTCGGTTGAACTTCTGGCTACCAGATTTTTGAGTTCTCCCTGTGTCGGGGGAGAAGTCACCTCCCCTTCTCCCCTGCGCCTTTTGGTCAGCTAACATATGGATTTCCCTGCAATCTTCTGTTGTGTGACCGTAATATCTGTGGTAGGTGCAGTAAGCCCCAATCATGGGCTGTTTTCCACTTCAGCCACTTTCCATCCTTCCTTGAGCCGTGGGAGGATTTTGAGAAGGGGTGTTGGAGTTCAAGTGAGGGATAGCTTCTGTGATTTCTGCTGCAATCCTGTCCCCGGAAATGGACGCGGCGCTCCACCTCGATTGCCGCCGATCCTATCCTTGATTCCTCCTTTCTTGAGGTTTGCCTCATTAGAATACCCAATATTGTATCTTCCTTGGGGGTCGTTGTCCCTGGCCTTGCCATTTCTTCTGATACAATCTCTTCCTTCATCAGGTCTACGAGGGCATTGTAATCCCTTGGTTTTCTGCTTCGGACATCCCTCCAGAACATGCTGGTCATATCCAGCCCTCCTTTCAAAGCGGAAAACATCTCTGCCTCACTGATATTTTCGCAAATGTGCATCTCTTCAGTAAACGGGGCTAGAAAACTTTTCAGAGATTCGTCCCTTCCTTGCCTCAGATCCTGAAGGCGTTGGAGTGGGAGCTGGCCAGACCTGGAGGAAACAAAGCCATTTTTAAAGGCCGTTTTCAAATCTCTCCAACTGTGGATGCTGCCAGGAGAGAGTTTTTTATACCATCGTATCGCACCCCCCTCAAGGGTTAAAGCAAAGGCTTTACATTTCAGTGCTGGAGTGGCCCCGACTATTTCCATGCTAGCACGGTAGTTTAACTGGTGATCGTTTGGATCACCTCGGCTAGAATATTTTGCTATTTCTGGCATTTCGAAGTCGTGAGGCACTGGGCACCTACGGAGGCCCTCTGTGAAAGGACTTATTTCCTCGTCGTCATCCAGCTCATATGACGGCAGCTCGCTGTTCTCGTCGTGACCAGAGTACATTTGGTCACGATATTGGTTATAAGGCGGCGGAGCGTACTCCTGCCTTTGTGGTGGCAAAACGCGGACGTAGTTCAGCCTTGCAGGGGTTGGTAACTCGTTACAAGATTTGGTCTGAACTGCTTCGGCTCTCCTTTCCTGCCTATTCCTAGGCTCATGCGTGGGAGCTAACCTTTCTGCCCCCGTACCATGTTGGTCTCTATGCATTTGACTCTGCGACAAGGCTTCTTCAGCGCGTCGCTCCCGCCTATTTCTAGGCTCAGCTGCATTTGTTCTGACCTCCTTTCCTACCTCTTAATAGCCCTCCTATCCGGCTGAAGACACTGCCAGATTTTGCGGGTGAGGCCTCCCTATGTCTAGCCGGGAGCTGGTCCTACTCTACATATGCTTCATGCTCTGAGCCTTCCTCGTAGAAGGGCTCGGATTCCACCTCGACATATGCCTGTGGATCTTGATAATAATACGAGGCATTGGCCACCTCGGATTGTGAGTAATGTGGCTGGGGGTATTTTGGAGGCATCATGGGCTCGTTCCCGACATACCCTCTGGCCATGTAGGCATTCATTGCGGCAGTCTGTTCTATTTGCTGCTTCTGCATTTCCAGCATTTGGGCCTCCATGCGAGTCATATCTCGCAACATAGGGCGATTACAATGCCGGCGTGGTGGGTTAGGTTGTGCCGCCCCCTCATTGGCGTTCTCATGAGGTCCTTGAGGAACCTCTTCCTCGCTGTGCTAGCCATTTCTACCCCTATGGGGGTTAACATCGCCATCGCTTTCGTTCATATTTCAGAGAGATTTCTTGGTTTTAGTTTATCTTTCAAGTATAGATAGACTTATATCTCAATGCTCCGAGCCTTTTTCAAGGTTGTTAAACTTATGTTTCAAAGTTTTAAACCTTTTTCAAGGTTACCAAACTTGTATTTCAAAGTTTTAAGCCTTTTTCAAGGTGAATAAACTTATATTTCAAAGTTTTAAGCCTTTTTCAAGATTAACAAACTTATACTTCAAAACCTCCTACCTTTTTTCAAGGTTACCTAACTTGTATTTCAAAGCTTTCTACCTTTTTCAAGGTTACCAAACTTGTGTTTCAAAGTTTTAAGCATTTTTCAAGGTTGTTAAGCTTATGTTTCAAAGTTTTAAGCCTTTTTCAAGGTTAACAAACTTGTATTTCAAAGCTTTACAGTTCTCCGCTCTTTTGCAAGAGGTTACCCGCCCTTTTTCAGGACTTCCTTTCTATGTGTGGCTTTTCATCATGCGTTTTCGTGGTTAGTAGTATGGTTTCCCACAGACGGCGCCAAAATGTTGACCACAAAATCCGGCTGGACCTTGGACTAACATGTCTCAGCTCCTCCCTCTTGAACACGTGGATCTCCTACGCACTGTGACAATCAATCAGTTTGCAAAGGGGGTCGAGATGGCTCCCGTTTGCACTCCGATGCCAAAGTGAGTACTCATTTTAGGTGAATATACGTTGGGTGCGGGAGATATAAATGTGTAAAAGAGAGAAAAGGAAGTGAGAGAAATATATATTTAGTTAAGAGTGTGAAATTGCTAACCCCCTACCATGTGGGAGGAGTGCCGTATTTATAGAGGAACTCGTTGTCTCGGATCATGACACGTGGCATACTTTACACTTGTCTTCACCCTAGCTTTTAGAGGTGACAACCTTGCTTTTTGACTGTAATCATTGCTACATTTTGTAGGGGATGGGCGCCTGTCACATCTTGGTAAAGGCAGTGTCACATCTCTGACTTCATGCCTTGTCCCATCCTTACATCCGAGGCGGTACCGTGAACACCTCGACTAAGCGTAAAGTGTCTCTGCTAAACACGAACCAGTTCGGCCGCAGGGGTTCCTGTGCCTTTCCACCTCGGTCATTAGTTCAGGGCGGCATCTAAAACTTTGATCCTGGGCTAAAGTCCAATGGACCTTGTTGGGCCCTCACGACGGCCCAATGTGCCATATTTTAGGTGCGATCTCAACACCTTCTATTTTACAAATTGAACCAATGAGTTTATAAGAATTTAAAGTTGTAGAAAATTAAATAATTTAATTGAATTTATTTAGAAAGATCGAATATTCATTATTTCTTTCAATTTGATAAGAAAAATATTCAAAATTAATCATTTAGGTCAAATTGAATTTAGGTAAGAAATGATAGATATCTTTTTAAGACTTAAATGAGATAAATTAAAAAATTTGGAAATTAGAAAAAGTAAAAAATATAAGTAAAACATTTACATTTAGTATTTAAGACGATTGTACAAATGATATGTTTAGAGTTTGCTCTCATTTCTTAGCTTGTATTAAACTTCTCTTTGAGATCTTGGATTTGATACCCATATTGTATATCTTTCGACTTCAAAATAATGCAATAATTATTAAAAGAAAAAATAATCTATAATTTGACTTTTCATAGATATTTTTTTCCATAAATCAATAAATCATTTATTACATGCATTAATTGAACTTTTTTAATTCATCTACTAAAATAAATTGATAAAAATAAGAAATTTCCTAAAATGGTTAAAAATTATGTGTGTAAAATGGTGACGGTTATCCTATTATTATATATGTATAGATGTAACATCACTTCTTGTTGTAATTTTTTTTATTTTTTTATTTGTAGTGTATCATATATTAATTTTTTATTTGATTAATTATAATTTACATAATCATCAATCTATTTTAAATGTAATCATATCCCTAAAATTAAGGTTATCGGATGATTAAAGGACAATATCGGTGTATCATAGTCGAAAAGTACTAGTAAGTCTGATTGTTGTCAATAATATTTCTAAGCATTACACAAAATTGGACGAAAATTACACAATATTACAAAACATAACATCACATAATAGAATAGAGTAGAACATTACAAGGAGTGTAAATTTGTAATAAAATTGTAATGTTAAAAGTAACTACAATTACACAACATCACATGTTACAAGCACTGTAATGTTACATTACATAATTTTGGGAAGATTAAAACTGTCTCGTAAATAAATCGTAATTACATCCTTAAATAATAGGTTCTATAATTAACAATGTTGTTACCATCTATGCTTGGAGCACAAGGCCCCACAATTTGATAGGGCTGTCGGCCCTAGTGATAGCAATGGGTCGGGTATGGGTCGGGTTTGTCAAACCCGTACCCTACCCACTAAATATTTACAACCTCCATACCCTACCCATATACCCATTTAAAAATTGCGGGTCGGGTGCGGATCGGGTGCGGGTCGGAGGCGGGTTTGCTTCTATACCCATTTAAAACCCATTACTAATTATTTATTTTATTATTATTTTTTTAGGCTATAAATAGGTTATAAGTGCTCCGGATTAACTTGAATCAGTTAAAATTGGGCTTCACTTGAATTTGAGTTGAAAAAAGCTTGTTATATGTTGAAATTATACAAGCGAATTTGAACAATTTTTTTAGACGTTAACAAAGTCAATAGTTTAAACATATTAAGGTTTAGACGATAACAATGTCAATAGATATTTGAGTTCTATTTTTTAATTTTTTTTAAACAATCACTTTTGTTTTAAATTCTATAATTTTTAAAGGAAATTAATGGGTATGTGGGTCGGGTATGGGTATTGTAGTAAAACCCACACTCGACCCATACCCATGTCGGGTTTTAAAATTTACCTCCATACCCTACCCACGAACCCATTTAATCGGGTAATCCCCGCCCATTTATGTCGGGTCTCCATCGGATATCGGGTTCGTGGGTATTACTGCCATCCCTAATCGGCCATTTGGCTGATAACCCCATATGTTGTATATTTTTTTTTTGGCTTTTGTTGACGGCCCTTAAAACTCATTTTTTTAATTTTATTTTTTGGCTTTTAAAACTCTTTTTTTTTTTTTTTTTTTGCTTTTAACTTAAAGTTCCTTTTTTTTTTTAATTTTGTTTTGACTTCTTTTTTTCCTTCTTTTCAAATTGTTTTGATTAATTTATTATTTTTTATCTTCCTACTTATGAAAATTAATAAGTACTATTTGAACAAAAAAATATAAATTTAAATACACTTAACACAAACTATCTTAAAATTCATTTTTTTATTTTATTTTTTGGCTTTTAAAACTCTTTTTTTTTTTTTTTTTTAACTTAAAGTTCTTTTTTTTTTTTAAATTTGAATAGGAGAGTTAAAGGGGGAAATGTTATTTTGAAAATTGATATGGCAAAAGCCTATGACTGAGTTGATTGGGAATATCTCTTCAGAATACTTGAAGTCTTTGGATTCTGTGAAAAATGGATCGATATGATTTAGAAGGCTATCACAGGATGTCATTTTTCCTTATTGATCAATGGTGAATTATGTGGCTTTTTCTCTCCTAAGAGAGGGTTGAGATGATGAGACCCCTTATCTCCAGCGCTATTTGTTATTATGGTTGAAACTTTATTTAGAGGTCTGAATAGATTGTTTGATAACTATAAATCATTGAATTTCAGTTATGGTGCTGGAATCCCAATCTCACATTTAGCTTTTCCAGATGATATCATCATTTTTTGCAATGGGCAGAAGAATGCTATGAGGAGAATTATGGATTATTTGACTTAATATGGTCGAGTATCAGGACAAGCTATAAACTCTCAGAAGAGTTCTTTCACTGCAATGGGGAATAATCTTATTGAAAAAGTTAAAGTCACCACAAGCTTCAAATTCCAGCCGTTGCCTCTCAAATATTTAGGCATACCTCTGTCTAAAGGGCTCAAGAAGACTCACCTGTATGAGGAGATCATTACTAAGATTAGAGGCAAAATTCTCAACTGGGACCCTCCAAAAATTGTAATAGACAAAATAAAAATAAAAAAAATAAAAAAATCTTCAATGGTTTTTTATGGGGTTACAGGACTGATGGAAAAAAGATCCACTGGACTTCTTGGGCTAATATTTGTTTCCCTTACTTGGAAGGTGGATTGGGATGTAAAACTCTATCTGATACTTCCAAAGCTTTTGATTGCAAATTATGGTGGAAATTTAGAAATGTTGATTCACTATGGAGCAAAGCTCTTCATTCCAAATATTGCAAAGATGCTCACCCAACTATTGTTTAAGGAAGAAATCAAGACTCCCCTTTGTGGAAAAAACTGTTAAAATCAGGAATCTTGCTGAAACACATATAGCCTGGAGAACTGGTGAAGGCTTAATTAGTTTTGGCATGATAAATGGCTTCAACTGGATGTGTTAAGTAAATATAGACAATCCCCTGATAATCAAGATCACTTGGTACGGGACTTTCAAAGAGATGGTGACTGGAACCAGGAAATGTTGAAGGAATTCTTGCCATATCACATTATAAACAAAATTACTCAAATTCCAAAACTGAATAGTCCGGACCAGATCATCTGGTCACCTTCCCCAACATGTGAGTTCTCTATATCTTCATGTATGGAGCAATTTATAGAAGGAAAGACTACAGAAATCTTCCACAAATGTTTGGAAAAATATACTCCCCCCAAAAATTGGGTTTTTCAATTGGAGACTTTGGCATCAATGGATTTCAGTGGATGATATTATTAAAAGGAGAATGAATATTATCTTTGCTTCAAAATGTCTTTGTTGTGATAAAGAAGAAACCACTGAACATGTTTTTTAGAACGGTAAAATTGCCAAAGAAGTATGGAAACACTTCTTCCTTAAATTCAGATTGAAGGAATACCATTGTAACTGATGAACAATAATTCTGTTCAAGCTCAAACACGATCATGGGACAGTTTCCCCGACCACGATCAAACATGGCCTGTTAGTTGTCTCATGCCCCGAGCCTTATTTATCCCTGAGGAGTATATGTCCCCGAGGACTCACTTTCCTTCAATATGGCCATGATGTCCTCGGGGTACTTGCTGCTCGAGGAGACTCTCATGTCCTCGGACGTATTTTGGTCTAACTCCTGGGACCTACACCTTCCTAGTCCTAAAAAGACTCGATCCCTTAGAAATCCCATTTAGAGTTTACAACCTCATCCCTAGAAATTAGGAGGATGATTCTTAAAAGGACTCAACCAATGAAGGTATTTCAGTCCTATCACAACTCGTCTATATCTCTCTATAAATACATGGCTCTCAATCACAATTCAGGTACACAATTATTATTTTTCTAGTATATAGCCTCTTGCATAAATATTCCTCTTCCTCTTTACTAACTTAAGTATCGGAGGGGCGACGAGGATACACCTCCTCGCCTTTATTGCAGGTATTCGGAGCTCAAGTTCGTGCCAGCCTATTGCTCGAGCTCGAAATATCTGAGGTACTATTTTTTAGCATCATCATTGGCGCCGCCTGTGGGAACCAGAACTAGAAGCCATGGTTAATACACGCTCTGGACTTCCGCAAGCAAGCAAACTTACCTGTCCATGATCACACTGTCGGGGGGGAGCAGGTACCTCAAGTAACACCAGAAGACCAGTCCACGCTACCAGGAAACCAAACATCACACTCCCAACCCGCTGTCGATACCCAGGCAGCATTGGAGGAGCTCCGTCAGCAGGTTGCTACCCTTACACAGATGCTCACGCAGCAGGGCCAACACGGTATCCCGACGCCCGAGGAGGGGAATGCTTCACGGGTCCAGCCACAGAACCATGCCCCTAATACTGGTAAGGCCAGCACTTCGGGATTACCACCATCACTGCCAAACGTTATGAGTTCAAGAATAGTGGCCATGCCTCCGGCCGAACTCGCGAGAATTATTTAGGAAGGAATAGAAGCAGGTATACGACAAAATACACATGCCCCAGCAGGGTTCACGTCAAACACTCCATTCACGCCGGATGTTTTAGCCTTTCCCCTACCAGACAGGTTCAAATTTCCGAGGATAAAAGAGTATGATGGTACAACGGATCCAGTAAACCATCTTAATATATACACTGACGTCATGAATTTACAAGTTGCCCCCGATCAAGTTATGTGCAAGGCTTTTCCCCAAACCTTGACCAGCGCTGCTAGGGACTGGTTCTCTACTCTTGAACCGAACTCCATTCCCACGTTCGCGGACCTTGCTAATAAATTCTCAGCTTTCTTTGCAAGTAGTAAACGTATAAGAAAGACCGCTGCTTCGCTTATGAAACTAAGCCAGGGACAGAATGAGACACTGCGTGAATTCATGACCAGGTTTAACACAGAAAGGTTGCAAGTTCCCGATCTCCATATTTCTGCTGCCGTATCTGCTCTTACTCAGGCTGTAAGGTGTGAGGCCTTCAAGATGTCCCTATCAAAAACACCTCCAAAATCTGTGACTGACCTTCTCACTCGGGCTGAGAAGTACGTGAATATGGAGGAAGCCATGTATCCGAAGAAGAGCGATACAACCCCCGAAAAATCTGAACGGAAGGATAGTAGAAACGACCGAAAGAGACAGCGCGATGATAGTTCAAGGCAGGGGCGTGATCGTGATGATCGGGGAAAAGCAAGGACAGAGCAGCCACCTTCTTTCACTCCTTTGAACACCCATCGGGCCAATATCCTTATGGAGATCAAGGATATGAAGGAATTGAAGTGGCCAGCCAGAATCAGGTCCCCACCAGATACACGTGACAAGAGCAAGTACTGTGATTTTCACCGTGACCATGGCCACACCACCGAGACTTGCTACGCCTTACAGCGAGAGATAGAAGCATTGATCAAGAGGGGTTTCCTGAAAACATATGTGGGGAATGACAAGCGGCAGAAGCGTGATCATGAGCAGGATCAGCCGCCGAGGAATAACAAGCCTACGGCTGGAACAATCAATGTCATCATAGGTGGAACGGCATCGGGAGGAGATTCACAAAATGGGCGCAAAATGTATGCCAGACAGTCCTCGGGGACCGAGCGTTTTTGTCACCCTGACATCACCTTTGGCTCCGACGACATGGAAGGAGTGATCACTCCTCACGACGATGTTATGGTAGTTACGGCCATCATAGCTAACTACGAGGTGAGGAGAATATTGGTAGACAATGGAAGCGCAGCTAATGTGTTATCGCATGAGGCTTTCGTTAAAATGGGGTATCAGTAAGCAGCTTAAAACCTATCAGGACTCCCCTGCAGGGATTTGGGGGAAGCATCATCATGCCCGAGGGCACCACCGAACTCCCCTTAACATTGGGGGCAGACCCCAAGCAGGTAACATACAACGCAATACTTGGCCGACCACTGTTGAACAACATCAAAGCGATAGTGTCAACATTCCATCTTGCCATGAAATTTCCAACAGCAGCAGGTGTGGGGGTTGTTCGGGGAGACCAGACAGTAGCCAGGCAGTGTTATGTTACTAGTGTCAAGAACCTCCCAGTAGAGGTCGCGCAGGTAGATGTGATGGAGCCCGACCTCGAGCACCGAGGTAGGCTCTCCGCAGTGGAGGAATTGTTGGAGGTCGAGATCGGGCCAGGGAAAAATGTCATCATTGGTCGGGAACTCGATGACGGTCTGAAATCATGCTTACACAGTGTTTAAAAGAGAACATTGATGTATTCACCTAGAGTGTTGACGACATGCCTGGAATTGAGCCCAAGATTGCCGCGCATAGTTTAAACGTAAACTCTGACGCTCGGCCCATTAAACAAAGGAAGAGACAGTTCGCCCCTGATCGTCGAATTGTGATTAAGGAGGAAATTGGTAAACTCTTAAAGGCTGGATTCATTAGGGAGGTTCACTACCCGGACTGGCTTGCAAACGTGGTCCTGGTAAAGAAAAGCAATGGCAAGTGGCGAGTTTGTGTGGACTATACTGATCTTAATAAGGCATGCCCCAAGGATAGCTATCCATTACCACGAATTGACAACCTCGTGGACAGCACCTCGGGCCATAAGATGTACAGCTTCCTTGATGCATTTTCTGGTTATCACCAAATCCCCATGGCAGAGGACGATCAGGAAAAAATATCATTCATGGCTGATTCAGCGATCTATTGTTACAAGGTCATGCCCTTTGGCCTGAAGAATGCTGGCGCAACCTACCAGAGGTTGATAAACAAGGTGTTTGCAGAATTAATTGGGAAAAACATTGAAGCGTACGTTGATGACATGGTTGTCAAAAGCATAGAAGCTGACGGGCACGCTCATGACCTCGAGGAAGTGTTCTTCACACTCAGAAAGTACAAGATGAAGTTGAACCCCGCTAAATGTGTATTCGGGGTATCGTCGGGAAAGTTCTTGGGCTTCATGATCACTCATCGTGGTATAGAGGTCAACCCCGATAAGATCCAGGCTCTAATTTCAATGGAGTCTCCCAAAAATATAAAAGATGTTCAGAAATTGACAGGCCGTGTAGCAGCGCTTAACAAATTCATGTCAAGAGCAGCTGGCAAGAGTTTCCCCTTTTTCAAAATACTTAGGGGAAATAAGAGTTTCGAATGGAATGAGGAATGTGAGCATGCGCTGCAACATCTGAAAGAGTCCCTAACAATGCCTCATGTGCTTACAAAACCAAGTCCAGGAGACGTGTTATCCCTATACTTAGCTGTCTCCCAGAATGCAGTGAGCGCGGTGCTCGTCAAGGAGGTTGGTCGAGCCCAGCAGCCCATATATTATATCAGCAAAGTCCTCCTTGACGCTGAAACTCGTTACACCCTTGCAGAACAATTGGCGTTGGCACTAGTTGTGGCTGCGAGGAAGTTGAGGCAGTACTTCCAATCACATACGATCGTGGTACTCACAAATCAGCCCTTGAAACATATACTTCAGAAGCCCGATGTATCCGGGAGATTGCTAAAATGGGCCATTGAACTTGGCGAGTTTGATATTGAGTTCAAGCCCCGACCATCGATAAAGGCACAAGCCTTGGCGGATTTCATTGTTGAGCTCACACCAAGGCCTCGGGGGCCAGTGATGAGCCCGAACATTGATTGCTGCTGGAAAATTTTTGTGGATGGAGCATCCAACTCCTCGGGCTCGGGTGCAGGGGTCATACTTATAAGCCCGGACGGACAGGTGGAAATACAGTGCGCTTTGAGATTTGAATTTGAAACAATAAACAACGAAGCAGAATATGAAGCCGTCATCATTGGGCTTGAGGTTGCTCATGGTCTCGAACTCAGTCACGTAAAGGTATACAGTGATTCCCAGCTTGTAGTAGGACAGATCGATGGCACATTCGAGAAGAAAGAGGAGAAGATGAGTTTATACTGCCTGCATGTTCATGACCTACAGAGAATGTTCGGAAGTTGTGAGATCATGAAAATACCAAGATCAGAAAACATCAAGGACGATTTACTCTCTAGACTTGTGTTCATGAGTATTGATAATCTTGAAAGAACGGTTCATATGAAATATGTGTCACACCCCAATATTAACCCGAGGCCTGCGATTATGGACATTGATCATGAGCCATCCTGGATGGACCCCATCACCAAGTTTTTAACTGAAGGAAGTCTCCCCGGTAACCAGAGGGAGGCCAGGACCGTGAAACAAAGAGCAGCAAGATACTGCATTATAAACGGAGTTCTTTTCAGGAGGAGTTTTACTCTGCCCTATCTCAGATGTCTCAAAGCTTCTGAAGCTGCTCAAGCTCTTGCAGAGGTACATGAAGGCATGTGTGGGAATCACCAAGGTGCTAGGTCATTAGCCCACAAACTCCTCAGATACGGATACTATTGGCCGACCATGAGGACAGATGCTGTAAATTATGTGAAAAAGTGTGACAAGTGTCAGAGGCACGGGAATATCATACACCAACCAGTCGAAGATCAAACTCCTATTCCGTGTTTAGGACCGTTTGAACAGTGGGGAATTGATATCTTAGGCCCTTTTCCCGTTGCACGAGGACAGTTGAAGTTCATAGCAGTGGCAGTTGAATATTTCACTAAGTGGGTAGAGGCAGAACCCCTGGCAACAATTTCAGAACCCAAACTAAGATCTTTCGTTTGGAAATCTATCATATGCAGGTTTGGCTTACCAAGAGTATTGATAACGGACAATGGCAGGCGGTTTGATAACGCACAGTTCAAAAATTTCTGTGCAAGCCTTCATATTGATCATCGCCAGACATCAGTTGCTCACCCCCAGAGTAATGGGCTCGTAAAAGTGACGAACAGGATTATACTCCAAGACCTTCGCACGAGGATAGGAGATGCCCGAGGATCTTGGCCCGAAGAACTACCCGCCATACTTTGGACTTACAGGACCACGCACCGAACAGCTACTGGGGAAACTCCGTTCATGCTTGCCTTCGGGATAGAGGCAACAATCCCCATTGAAGTAGGCATGCCCAGTTACAGGCGTCTTTTCCCAAATATGGAAGGGGAATGTACGGGCAATCACCTTGACTTGCTCGAGGAAGTTCGTGAGCAGGCAAGCACAAGGATAGCATCATACCAGAATAGAGCCGCAAAGTACTTCAACGGCAAGGTCACACCAAGGAAGTTTAGGGCGGGAGATCTTGTGCTGAGGAAGGCAGAAGCAGCTGGTCATCCACCAGGGAAGCTCGGGGCTGCTTGGGAAGGCCCCTTTGAAGTTATAAGACAGACTCGAGGAGGATCATACAGTCTTCGGGATCTCAAAGGAACGCCACTACCAAGACCTTGGAATGCAGATAATCTCAAAATCTACTATAAGTAGCAGAATCAAACTTTGCAGTTCATTCCCTTTACTTCTTTTTAATTTTTATGGTCTGCGTGCCAAACTTTGCAGTTCATTCCCTTTACTTTTTTAAAAAAAATGGCCTGCGCGCCAGCTTTTATTTTCCCAAGAACATCTCTGAATAAAAGGTACTTCTCACTAATTATGTTGTACAACTCAAAAGCCTTCCCCACGAGGAAGCACACGAAGTCTTGCCCACGAGCAAGCACTCAAAAGCCTTCCCCACGAGGAAGCACACGAAGTCTTGCCCACGAGCAAGCACTCGAAAGCCTTCCCCACGAGGAAGCACACGAATTCTTGCCCACGAGCAAGCACTCGAAAGCCTTCCCCACGAGCAAGCAATTGAAAGCCTTCCCCACGAGGAAGCACACGAAGTCTTGCCCACGAGCAAGCACTCGAAAGCCTTCCCCACGAGGAAGCACACGAAGTCTTGCCCACGTGCAAGCACTCGAAAGCCTTTCCCACGTTACGCAAGGATTGGCCCACGAGCAGGAAATTTAAAAACTAACCCCGAGCATCACCAAAAGCACTTCCATCATAATTACGACTCTTAATGATCGGGGTTAAACATCGTACTAATCCCATTGCTCGGGATTATTACTTCATTTTTATTAATAATCCATTGATCGGGGTTATTACTTAATTATGCATCCCATGATCGGGGTTAGAACATCATTTTTATTAATAATTCATTGCTCGGGGTTATTACTTAATTACACATCCCATGATCGGGGTTAGAACATCATTTTTATTAATAATCCTTTGCTCGGGATTATTACTTGATGTATACTATTAATCCTCTGCTCGAGGAACGTACATAATGTTCATTATTCATACGACGTCGGTGTTTGTACATAGTGTTCGTTATTAATCCTGTGGCCAGGGTTCAGACATGATCTTAAGTTAATTATTGCTCATGCAAACACTGCTCATACACTATTGATGTTTAAAACACAAAATATTTGCATTATGTAATGTTCAGTACAAAAAGAGGGGAAGGGTATACAAAATTCAGCTCGGGGCATTCATGTCATCAGGCTCGTCATCATTACCATCTTCATCCCCATCCTCGGACTCCGACAGGACGAGGCCTTCTGTGACATCGGGGTCGGCACGGAGATCCTCAGGTCGGGCCTCAGCTCCTTTCACTCATAGCAATGCTCGGGCCTGTTTGAATGCGTAATTATACGAGCCTGAGGCATATTCCTTGCATTAGAGAGAATTCAGCTGATTTTTTAAAATTTTCGACTGCTAGAGCACGAGCAGTTTCAGCTGCCGAAAACTTCTCCTCGAAATCTTTTGGAGATCGCTCGAGCTCAAGCCGTAACTCTTCAGCCTCATCCTCTGCCTCCCTGAGCTTTGTTTTCAGAGCTTCTTGCTCAGACTTGATCTTTTTCTGTTCATCCTTTAGCTCTCTAACCCTTATTTCCCGGCATGCAATGGAACACCCCAGACCCTCGACCTTGTCTTCATCGTTGATGGCCTTAAGTGCAAGCCCTTGAGAAATACTTAGGGCCTACACGCGAAAACATTCTGTTAAGCTCGTGCAAAAAAGATAGACGAATTTAACTGAATTACCTTGGTAAAGTAAGCCTCGAGGTGCTTGATGCCCGTGCCTAGAGGAACCTCGTTCCTATACTTTGAGACGACGTCAGGCGCCTGTGAAGCGGCCAGTATAGGGTCATCATCAAGATCAATGAAATCAGCAGGAGGTGCCTGATTGATCGGGGATGCACGAGGAGGAGGAGGAGGGGGATGAACATTCTGCACATCCTCATCCCTTAGCAATGTATTTGAACCTTCCCCGAGTCCGCTGGCCACATGCCTTGGTCCTTTCTTTGTTTTCTTGGTCGGGGGTCTCCCACCAGCTCCCCCAGATTTCCCCTGTATGAAGTTCCTGAGCGACGAAGGATCAAACGTCATTGTATTTCCTACAAAAAATAACAACTCATTAGCTTGAGCACCATGTGAAAAAGCATAGTAAAGAGGAAGGGCTCGCCTCCTACCCCCGAAGTTCCTGACTCCTGCAAGGTCAAGCACTTCATCCCCGAGCATTTCATCCAAATTATCAACCATTGGCTCAAGGGCCTCGAGCAATTGTCTATCACGCTCTAGCACCTCAAAATAAGCCTGACCCTCATTAAACTTTGTGGTGTCAGGCATAACCCAGTTCGACCAAAAGGGATGCCCGGGCTCCTGGGGGGCCACATAAAAGTATCTCTCCTTCCAACCCCGAAGAGAGCTAGGCATCCTAGGTAATTTAAATCTGCCCCGACTAGAGAGGTAGGCAAAGCATGAGAAATGAGGAAGTTGTTTCAGTTCAAATACCATTCTACATAGATCGAGTCGGGGCTCTACTCCTAATACCCTACATGCAACGAAAAAATATACGAGCATTCTCCAACCGTTGGGCACTAGTTGACCCGGACACATGGAATGCTCGACCAGAAACCCTATGAAGAAAGGGTGCAACGGCCACCTAAATCCGGCCTTCAACGACTCCCTATAAACTAAAAATTCCCCGACCCGGGCTGTTACGATCCTATCCTCGGGGGTGGGGGCCCTAACATCACACCTGGGCATTAACCCGAACTCCCTGGCAACCTCAATAACCTTATGCTCTTTATATATACACCTAAGGTCGGGGTATGTTAGCGGGGCATCTTCATCACCAAGAGCCCGTGGTCTGACGTCTACAGGGTCCACCATGGGGATAATGGTATTCCCCATGTTCTCTATCCTAACGTGCTCGCTGCTCGAGCTGCTAGAGCTATCCGAGCTGCTACTATTACTAGATGTACTGCTGCTGCTAGACATCTCCTAAAGGTACGACTAGAAATTGATAACTTAAAAGGCTCAAAGATCTTACCTCGACCGACGATAAACTAAGGAACGAACTTCTAAGCCCCGAGCACGAACCCTGTGATCTCTCTCTCAAAAGCAAAGGTAAAGTGGCAAATGGAGGAGAGTCCCTTTTTATAGCGAGTAAGTGCACGAATACCAACGGTCGTGTGATCTGAGCCATAAACGACGCCACATGTCATCCATCCATGGCCCACGTGTCCTGCCAAACGTCACGTCATTTTAGAACGATGTTGCACATGTCAGAAACCCTCCTAAATGCCACGTCATCCCCGAACCGTTCTCGTGATAGATTAATGGCGCATCCATGCTTTTCCAAAGCTTAAGCATAGATGCGCGGGGGCCAGTGATGAACAATAATTCTGTTCAAGCTCGAACACGATCATGGGACAGTTTCCCCGAACACGATCAAACATGGCCTGTTGGTTGTCTCATGCCCCGAGCCTTATTTATCCCCGAGGAGTACATGTCCCCGAGGACCCACTTTCCTTCAATATGGCCATGATGTCCTCGGGGTACTTGCTGCTCGGGGAGACTCTCATGTCCCCGGACGTATTTTGGTCTAACTCCTGGGACCTACACCTTCCTAGTCCTAAAAAGACTCGATCCCTTTGGAATCCCATTTAGAGTTTACAACCTCATCCCTAGAAATTAGGAGGATGATTCCTAAAAGGACTCAACCAATGAAGGTATTTCAGTCCTATCACAACTCGTCTATATCTCTCTATAAATACATGGCTCTCAATCACAATCCAGGTAC
This sequence comes from Ligustrum vulgare, assembly GCA_963555705.1. Classification (NCBI taxonomy): domain Eukaryota; kingdom Viridiplantae; phylum Streptophyta; class Magnoliopsida; order Lamiales; family Oleaceae; genus Ligustrum; species Ligustrum vulgare. The sequence goes on along the minus strand of OY743171.1, from coordinate 36,211,088 downwards.
ACAATTATTATTTTTCTAGTATATAGCCTCTTGCATAAATATTCCTCTTCCTCTTTACTGACTTAAGCATCGGAGGGGCGACGAGGATACACCTCCTCGCCTTTATTGCAGGTATTCAGAGCTCAAGTTCGTGCCAGCCTATTGCTCGAGCTCGAAATATCTGAGGTACTATTTTTTAGCATCATCAGTAACCATCCTGTTCAGATGTCTACATACTGGTCTTTACATACAGACAAAGCTCAAAATATCCTTCATATGTTGATCTTCTGGTTTATTTGGAATGGAGGAAACAAAGCTAAATACAAAGACACCCCTATGAATGGAAAAAGAATTATATGGACAGTTGAGGGCATGATGCATTGGATCTTTCTTTCAGAACAGTCATTCTCCCGGGAAAGCAACCAGTTCATACTTACTCTTGTCAAATGGATCAAACCTGATTGTGGAACAATCAAACTCAATACTGATGGCAGCTGTGAGAACTCCAAATTACTATCAGCAGGGGGATAGCTAGAGACCATAACAGATCAGTGATATTTGCATTCTGTGAGCCAGTTACCGAAGGGACAAACTATCTTGGATGCTGAACTTCAAGCTGTAATTACTAGAATCAACTTATGCAAGGAAAGAAGACTTAAATCAGTCTGTGTTGAAACTGATTCCCTAAATGTTGTCAATCTCATTGCAAAAGAAAAGGGAGGACCTTGAATGTAGCAATACAAACTGGGATACATCAAGAATTTTTTGGAACTGAAAGGAAATTATATTAAACACACATGGAGAGAAGCTAACAGTGCAGCAGTTTGGTTTACAGAAAAAGGGTATGAGCAGCCTTGTCTCAAAGTTTATATCCCACAGATCTTGCAGGTAAGATTACTGGGATTATTAAAACTGAATCTGAAGAGATCCCTTATGTTAGAAAAACCCAAATTTAATTTGCCAAGATTGTTCGATCTGTTTTCCATTTGTTTTTTGATACATCTTGTATTTGGAGTAGTACTCTTCTTTATCATGCATGTAATCTTTCTTTTCCCTGTTACATTTGAGAGGTAAGTATCTTTATGTCTCCCTCTCTTTATTGTAATTCCTTTTTTACAATAAACTCTATCTCGAGCTTGGATTTTCAATAGTTCCAAATAAAATAAAATAAAGTTAACACAAAAAAATAAAAATTCCCTTTTTTCCAAAAGAAAAAAAAAATTACATGTTTGATCCCCATCATTTCTCTTTGTACCGATTTCTTCACTTTCCCTGAAGATCCTCCTAGTTATATACTGAGAATCTTTATGTCTTGGTTTTTTTATTCTTGTGTAACCTAACAAAAAAATGAAATATATATTGTCCTTCTAATAGTAAATTATTTGAAGTAGGGTTATCACAAGTTTAAGGAGATGTGGAATTCTGCAAACTTAAGCTTTGAGAAAGATGGAGCAAAAGGATTTTCATGGACTCAAAAAAAATAAAGATGCAGCCTTTGCAAGAAGAACCATGTGAGGAGGAGTCACCTCGGGCACCTCCGGGTAACTTTTAGTAAGAGATGAAGAAATCCAGATATGCAGGTTTGGCTTACCAAGAGTATTGATAACGGACAATGGCAGGCGGTTTGATAACGCACAGTTCAAAAATTTCTGTGCAAGCCTTCATATTGATCATCGCCAGACATCAGTTGCTCACCCCCAGAGTAATGGGCTCGTAAAAGTGACGAACAGGATTATACTCCAAGACCTTCGCACGAGGATAGGAGATGCCCGAGGATCTTGGCCCGAAGAACTACCCGCCATACTTTGGACTTACAGGACCACGCACCGAACAGCTACTGGGGAAACTCCGTTCATGCTTGCCTTCGGGATAGAGGCAACAATCCCCATTGAAGTAGGCATGCCCAGTTACAGGCGTCTTTTCCCAAATATGGAAGGGGAATGTACGGGCAATCACCTTGACTTGCTCGAGGAAGTTCGTGAGCAGGCAAGCACAAGGATAGCATCATACCAGAATAGAGCCGCAAAGTACTTCAACAGCAAGGTCACACCAAGGAAGTTTAGGGCGGGAGATCTTGTGCTGAGGAAGGCAGAAGCAGCTGGTCATCCACCAGGGAAGCTCGGGGCTGCTTGGGAAGGCCCCTTTGAAGTTATAAGACAGACTCGAGGAGGATCATACAGTCTTCGGGATCTCAAAGGAACGCCACTACCAAGACCTTGGAATGCAGATAATCTCAAAATCTACTATAAGTAGCAGAATCAAACTTTGCAGTTCATTCCCTTTACTTCTTTTTAATTTTTATGGTCTGCGTGCCAAACTTTGCAGTTCATTCCCTTTACTTTTTTTAAAAAAATGGCCTGCACGCCAGCTTTTATTTTCCCAAGAACATCTCTGAATAAAAGGTACTTCTCACTAATTATGTTGTACAACTCAAAAGCCTTCCCCACGAGGAAGCACACGAAGTCTTGCCCACGAGCAAGCACTCAAAAGCCTTCCCCACGAGGAAGCACACGAAGTCTTGCCCACGAGCAGAAACACAAATAGTTTCCATACTGACCACAAACCAATATATTTTCGTCCCACTTATTTTTTAGATCATTTTATTTTATTAAAATTGGGGAATAACAGAATTAGATTTGATCTGAAAATCTAATGACAAAATTAATCCCGAAAGAAATAAAAATGTAACTTGTGTATGTGTTTTTGTAAAATAAAAAAATACAAGTCTATTTCGTTTACATAAACACAAATAATGCATAAATGAACACAATCAACGAACTCATTGACAGAAAACCTCAACATTTTGTATATTTCAACAAAAATAAAAATCAATAGAGACGTAGGGTTTTGTACATTGATAGTGAAAAATTGGCTCAAACTGTTGAACATATCAAAGCCCAAATACACGACGCAAGTACATGAACAGTTGGGCGGATTAGTAAACGACACAAAGAGATTGAAAGAAAAAATGAGGGACCTGTTTTCCTGTTTTTCCTATCAATTTATTTTTAAGAAAGAGGTCGGGGTTATTTCAAGAGAGAAGGGGGGGGGGGGAGGGGAAGGGGTTATTTCAAGAGAGAAGGGGGGGGGGGAGGGGAAGGGGTAGGGGTAGGGAGGATGATAAATCAATAAATAGACAATCATTAAAAATAAAAAATAAATAAAAAATCATAATTTTATGGGCAGACAATCATATATCAATAGGTAGACGATCATAATTTGATGGATCAGAAACTAAAGATAGAAGAAACACAAACAATACTAGACTAACCATAAACCATTACTGTTTATTGGGTTTCAGGGTTTCAACTTTGGGCAACGTAGTGGAAGGTGAAGTGTTTGTTCAACCTTGGGCAGCGTAGTGGAAGGTGAAGTGTTTGTTCTGGAATCTGATTGAGGAGATACCAAGCGTGTATTGAAACTTAGTAGATTACCGTCATGGTCAGATATTTTGGAATAGTGAGATTTTTTTATTGTTTTCAAAATATTTACTTCGTCGATTACTCACTGAAATGGCGCTAATTAACTTATTTATTAATATTTTTCATAATGTTTTAATTTACTAATTTCTTATTTAAATCCTAATTACAATTTGATATTTGAAGCTATATAGATTTTATTTCATATTTGAAATTGATAATGAGAAAACATGTGTTTGTAATTTCTACATTACAAATTGGGTAAGATGGATCATAACAATATCTAGACAAAAATTAAAGAACAAAATTGAATGGTTCAATCCCTATTACATATTATTAATCTTGCCCCAGTTGAGTTGTACATTGACAAGATATACATCTTACAATTTTATATAAAAAAAATCTCTTATCAACATTATAAACTGAACTACTTAACTACAAATATACCCTTCAATACAAGTAATAATTACCGTGAATATTTGTCAACAAGCATCTTCGCATTTTCTGGTGCAAAAAACCGTGCCTGCCCACAACCACGTCATTTTAATTGCCCAATCCATATATACTCTAACATAAATATGGTCCTAACAAAAAATCAACTAATACTCTCACAATGTAATATTCTCATTGCACCCAATGCTTAGGCGAAAGAAACTTTAAGAAAATTATTATCATTGTTAGTACTGACAGTTAACTTCATTCACTTTGTATTTTTGGAAATGAAACATCGGCCACGAAGAACATCTTCTGGGCCGGAATGAGGGTTAAATTCTCGAATTCGCATAATCTTGCCATGAGTATTAATGAAAATAACTGAGAGGAATAGGATAGCTACTACAGAAAATTGTGTCGAAGAAAAGAAAATTGCCCCTACAATACTCGCATATGTTTTCAAAGAAGATAGTCTTCTCTCTATGTGCACACAAACTATAATGCAAATAGACATGGGAAAAAAAAAAAAAAGACTTTTTACCTGTATAAACATTCTCTCTGCATCGCCAATATTTCCATTTTCTTTTAAGATAATCCCCTGCAAAATCAAATAAAAACAATGGTTAGTGCTTTCTCCACCTTCAGCAATAGCCTGAAACTTCATATTGGGCCATTATAAGGAAAGAGAAGCGGAGAGTTTAAGGAAAGGAGCAGATTTAGCTTACAGGAATTTAGGAATTTTCAAAGGAATAGTGTAGATAAACCGTAGAATGACATGAGAGAAAAGAATTACAGAACACACCTTTGCTAAGTAACCCCGGAAATCATTAGGGTGGCTAGAGATAAGCTGGTCATAGACCGATACAGCGTCGCTGATTTTACCCCAATCTGAATAGGCTTTTCCAAGAAGTAAATCAACCTGAAAACATAATCTTGTTAATATTTTAAATCATATTAAATTGTCAATTCTGTTTGCTAAAATGAGCAACGAAATTTTTTTTGTACATCAAGTTAAAATTTCCACGCCCATCAAAACAATATGGATTGACTTTAAAAAACAAAACTTCAACAGAGAAAGGCATAGATAACACCATATGCCTCTACAACATATTAATCTTTTATGTTGATTACAAACTACGTAGTTATGCTAAATTAGAAACTAACACAATAGGAACGGAACTTACTTGAATGGGATCAATCTCTGTTCTTGTGTTAGTTGCACTGTTCATAGTCATATCAGCATTACCATAAGATTTTTCTTGATTTAGGTGTTCACGAGATGCTAGAAGAACTTGAACGGCCTGCATATGAAGAAGCAATAAAAGAGTTACTGATTGGATGCTAATATTTTAGGCATTCCTAGCTAAGAAGTAAGATGAACATACAAACACACCAAAAATATGAAAAAAATAAAATAGAGATCACTATCACTCTTTAATAATGCACCCAAAACGCATAAAACAGCAAGTCACAATTTATTTTTATTTTTTTAAAGAGGATTACTACGTGAATTCAAAGATCCAAGTTGAAAAATGAAAATACAAACAATAAGAGTACTCCCAAAATTAATTTGTGGTCAGCCACGTGATCCAACCAGGTAAAAAAAAATTAGAATGAAAGAAATGCAACTTTGTTTGTCAAAAGTTGTTTGTTTAAAAACATTTTTTTTTATGTTTTCGAGGTAAGGTGTGGTTGAAAAATAGAGAGAGAAAATATGTGTGGTTAAAAAGTGATTTGGAGAATTATATTGTTTAAAAACATGTTTTTTTAGATTTGCCAAACAGAGGCTAAAATTGCAACTTAGCTTAGGAACATATGTAACATGATATACATTTACATAAAGCAACTAAAAGTAAGCAAAGCCAACAAAATATGAGTGCTCTAATACTTCCAAATCATTTGGAATTACATTTCGAAAAATAATGTAGAAATAATAAAGAAAAAATTGTACTACAGCGGCACCTACTAAGATATTTTGTTCTGATTCTGAAGTTACATAGGAAAAAAAATTGTTGGCAAGAAGATAATCCGAAACACTTGACTCAATAAGGCACACAGTCCACATCGCAGGACTACCAAATCACAAATCTTTATATGTTGAAATATGTTAGTGAATGTAAAGCTCATAGATATTTTAGTCAAATATACAAATATTGACGATTAATTTTTGCAGTAGAATATATTTCTCAATTGGAATGCGCAAGACCACATGGCGAGGACAACGTGAATGAGAACCTGTGATAATCTCACTTCAGAGTCCAAATTAAACACTAGGGAAATATATTGGTTCTAATGAATATTGAAAATAAGAAATTTGGTAGAAGCAATTGAATGACAGAACAATCCAGCATTTTCAAATGATTGTCAGCATATTGACAAACCTCATCAGGCTTTTTTGCAGCCAGCAATGAGTTTGTAAGGCCACGCAAGACTTCAAAATCAATAGATTGCGATGCCTGCAAGAAAATAGAAGGTTGCCATGAAAGAAATGACACAAACTTATGAACTGGAAGCTATCCTATAGATGTTTTATTCATGCCTGTCCAAAATTTATCCGTACAGGATTCCCAAGTGAGAAAGTCAAAACCCTTAAGAATAAGATTACATACTCAATATTATCCATTTATCCAAAAATCTACAGCACACTGACCATTGCAGAACTTCTATATGCAACACCACTTCCTTCATAATCTTTGAGTGCATATTTAACATCACCAAGCAATCGAAAAGCATCAGGGTCATTTGGTTTCTTCTGCAGATTAAAGTTGGTGAATTTAGAAACAAAGCCATTTGCTTGAAATTCTTTAAAAAACACTATAGTTCATCCAAATAAGACCAGTTAAAATTCAAAAATAGACCTCAGTCAATTTTTCGAGCAATGTCGCAGCACGTTTGTACTCTCCCAGTTCAGCAAAGGTCACTGCAGCCCCCTATAAAATGACTCAAATGAATTTGAAGGGGCTAGCATTAGTGCTCAAATGATCGATTTTACTGAACTTGTCAGTATTAATAAAAATCAATCAGGGCGAGTTGAGGAATAAAGCCATGAGAAATTCTTTAAAAGAATTGAAGGAAATTGAATCCAAATTGTACAAAATCTCTCTTCCAGAAAAAACTTGGGTGAGCCACAAAATATAGAAATCTCCAATTTTCAATGGGCTGTATCAGAATGTTAATTATTGGTAAAATCGATGAATTATAACAGCAAGAAAAATATTAGCCCATGCAGCACATCACGACTCACTTCAAGAGCAGTTGGATCATCTGGGGACATAGTAAGTGTTTCTTCAAATTGCTGCAGCCTCTTCTGCACATAGAAGAATTACTAATTTAAGCTTATGTGCGGGAGACATTTTACTATTGCAACCGTAAGTTTTATTCAAGAAACGAAGAACTATGCATATTCGTAAGAGAATTTGAAGGAATATGAAGCAAGAAAAAGGCAGAATCATTGCATGAATAAGAAACAGTCCCTAAATTCATCAAGAATAGGTTCTGCACATATGCAATATAACAGGAAAGATTTTACATTTAATGAACTATTGATATTTCTTGTCAAGAAAAATTTAAGAGAAAAATTATGTTTTTGTAATACAAGTCTAATTGGTAATTCATATGAACTCTTAAGACCTTGCTTCAGACAATAAAATTAAATGAAGACATCGATACAAGAATAGAATAATTTATGAAAGTCAGAACATTACATAGCTTAAAGTCGAAGATATAATTGAACCTGAAGATTTTCTCTCTCTTCTTCTGAAATCTTATTACTGATGGTCGTGGCTTCCTCCGTGGGGCTCACACTGCAATTCGTTAATATCAGGGTTAAATTGTTTACAAGAAGTTTGAATACAATGAATTTCCAAATAAAGACATGACCGACATAATATATGGGTGTTTGACGTATTCTCGACAAAAGAAATAACCAAGTCAGTCTATGTATGGCTCATGTTTATAAACACTCAAGACCACAAGTAATATCCATAACCAACTTGCATTTTCCGAGGTCTTGGTTCATTTTTTTCTTCCTCTTCTTCTTTCTTTTTTTCTTTTTCTTTTTATTCATCGCTAATTTCTATCTATTTATAATTTAAACAGTTTATACACACTTCCGAAACACGCTTTTATCTATTTGGAATTAGCTATATGATTCCTTTTTCTTCACTTAATTCAGTCCATCGTTGAATCTACTGAACAATTCAACAAATTCAAATTATTTGCACCATAATTTCAATTTTGGTCCACCTCTCTCTACTAAATCACACGAGTGGGATCACATTGTCCTTTAAGCAATCCTAAACATGCTCTTCATCTTATATCTTCTACTTTAACATCCCAACACTCAGTATCTCAAAGCATATGTGGTCTAACATCTCATAAGCATTTACGTACAAATGGAACAATATAATGCCTGCCAATTAGATATCACTGCAAGATAGACACCACCTAGTTGGAGCAGTTGACAAGAAGACACGAAGGTAAGGTGGGTGGAGGAATTCAAAAAATAGTTAGGAAGCCGAGTTGATGCCCAGTGACTCTACAAAAACACTGAAAGATAACACGTTTGAAGAAAATAATTATTGTATAGCCTGACTATACATCCCTGCACAAATGAAAATGGAATCATACAAGAGGAATATGTATGACAGTGAATTAAAAATAGGACCAGGCAACAAAATGGTAACAATATAAAGATCGAACCAAAAACTCATAGAACACGTCCCAACAAACTTGGGAGCTTATCCATCATGAATAATGCCAGTTTATGAAACAAAAGTTTGACCATGATAAAATTGTCTAGTTTCGAATTGCAAATAAAACACAGATAAAAATTAATTAAGAATTCAAGAATCCAGGAACGCTAAGCTAGGGGAAAATCTTGCATATTTTTTACTCATACCTTCCAGAAGGAAGAAAATCTCCGAGAGCAAAAACCAACCCAAACACAATGACTGCAACTCCAACTCCAATCTATCCAATTCAATTCTAAAATGCTGAATCAGTGATAACTATACAATTCAGAGAACCCTAGTTATGCATTAAGAGGAATGCATCAGAGCTGATGCAACAATGTACCTTAGTCCCCAGCCCAATTGTGCTGCTCTCAGTCTTCACTGGAGCATCATAGTCAATTGCACCATATTGTTTCTCCACCTCTGATTTTTTCTGCTCAAGTGCCGACCTTAGAAATTTATAGAGTTGTAGTCAGTTCATAATGAATTCAAGACCGACAAGACAATAAAAGAAAGAAACATAATATAAAGGCATTAAAATCATCCACCAAACAAGGAAGAGTAACGGATGTAAATAGATCATACAACAGCAACACATGTATCTCAAGTTGTAATACATTGCCAAGTTGTACATTACTTGTTTCCAACATGAAGCTTGAATGTAAGAGCACGGACAATAGGAACATGAAAGAATCTGAAAAATGGAGAAAACACAATATGAGAAAGGACATACTTTCTGATTGCTTGCAGTCGCTGTTCAAACTGAAGATCATTGGAGGAGATGATGTTCGTCTTTCCATCAATTCGAGAACTTAAGTTAGGAGCCTCTGCAGAGAGGATGACCATATAGCACACATGGAACATAACATAAATAAACATTGGTTAAACCTCTGATCCTATTGGGATGGGAACATTTAAACATGGGGATGTACGTTTTGATAAACCACCTCAGCTATAAGCTAAAATTATCATTTTACTTTAAAAGGGGTAAGTTTTTGAAAGAATAACAATTTATCTCTAAATATGTTTGAATAACTTATATTTTTCTAACATAAACGTACTAAAATGGTTACTTTTACCTTACTACAAGTAACTTATTTATAAATTTTACCAATAAAAAAAAAATTTGTTTTAGAACTTACACTCAGTTAACTTACTAACCATAGTTATACATGCACTGCGGAAAAATTTTATTTTTAGATGTTGAGTCGATCTAAAAAGATAGTTGTGTTGTATATATAAATTGTTTAAGATATTAAGAGAGTAATAAAATAAAAAGACTAAGGCCGATATGGTAAATATATGGAAAATAAGAAGATAAGAAAAGAAATGATACCAGAATAAAAATTTATGAAAAAGGTGTGCTACTCTCTGTTTGAAACTTCATAATCTTATGGAATCAGGTACGTAGCAATTGAATTTTTTTATTTTTTTTTTTATTTTTTTTGCCCAAAAGGATATAATTTACCAAACTTTAAAAAATGAAGGAAAATAAAATATAACACTGGAAATTCCTTCATTTTGGAAAGTACTTAAGGAATTCTTGAAAAATTGAGCTCGAATATGCTGTTGAACATGTTATTATGGATAACTAACTTAACTTCTAGCTTAGCCAAACATGCTCTTAGTCTTGAACTACTTACGATTGGATTGGGTGGGCGACTGCTGAGAGAATGATTGCCTGCAAATACAATAAACAAGTAAAAAGATGAATTTCCTACAAAAGCACGATCACTATCCCACATAATGTTGAACAAACAATGAACTGAATAAGAGGGCAACCTTTTGTTCTTCATCTCCTCCTTTCCAGGTGCAGATGATTTCTTAGAGGACGGCCCAAAACCACGTTTGGGACTCGAAGCAGAGCACCGTACGCGAATCTCAACTCCCCGTTTTGAGTTTGGAATAGAATTGGTATACAAAAGGAACATTTTTTTACTGTAATTATGATAATAAGAAGAAGATGATATTAAATTGATGAGATGGTTGTCGATGCACGTATATTTTGTGGAAAATAACATAATGATACCTAGGGCTGTTTCTTCCCGGAGGTTTATGGCGGGGGATAAGGTTTACTCCTTACATTTGGAAGGCGCGATCTTTTTTCTTTTATACTCCTTATGATTTATAATAACGAATAATGTATTCAAATGTGTTTGCATATAATACGAGTATATTTGATATTGTTTAAAAAGAATTTTTTGAAATTAATAATGATTTTTTGAAGAATGTATTATTAAAATTTTGTTGAAAAGCTAAATATCGTGGACTTGACTTTTAATAGATTGTTGACATTGAGTACGGTAGAAAAAAAAATTATCTAAACCAAACAAGGGCTACATATAATTCTAAAACTTACAAGTAAATTCACTTTTGACTTTTAAGTATATCTTGTTAAGCGATCCTAAACATACATCTTATCACCGACCGTAAGTGAGATTTTATCTCCTATAGAGTTTGTTTGGTAAAGACAAACAAGCTCCACTTATTTATTCGGTAATTAATTAATTCTTCTTCTTAATTTGTCAATTCCTTTTTTGGATCTACATCTTCTCACAAGGTTTTTCATTTTACAATTGGGTTGTGTAAATTAATAAATTACTTCGTCCAGTCGAGCCATTTCCCTAAAGATTGCAAGTTCTTTGATTAGGCAATGTTGTTCTTTAATCCTTGTAGGCTTGAACCCAACAGCTTAAGAGTTCTAAAAATAATTAACTGCTCATCTTTGTTTTTTTTGGTATTCTCCCAATATGATAATGACATTAACATACTTCACAACAGTAACGTACGCTTACATTTTGTAGTAGGGGGCACAATAGCGGATACCTCTTGTTCACGACCAACCTCACGGGGTTCCCCGAATTTTGTTTTTAGGAAAATTTAAATATATATTCAAATTATTCAATCATGTAACCATTTGGTTGTTGCTCTCTCAGCATACATAATTTTTTATTTCAACAGCATACAAAATAATACAATTATACAACAACAATAACAAGAATTTGTTGACAAGGATCAAGATATATCATAGGGGATATGGTGCCCCCTCCATGCCCACCTGCCACTTGGCGGGTGGACATTCGTTGTCAGGCAGGGCCCGACAACCCCCCCCCCCCCCCCAATAGGGGGAAGGTGTCCACTGGGAGCATTATATCCTTCACCCAAGATATATTACTAGAAGCCAGAACTCAGAAGGAGAAGGGGAACATGACTATTGAATATATAATTTTTTTATTTCAAATAAGGGTTCATATTTGAGCGTGGCCCAAAAATCATTTGCAAAGGTCATTAGGTGATCATAATGTATAGGTTATCAATGTTCTAGCTATATTCCTACTACTCAACATCACATTCCCAAATCTGTAAATATCAAAATAAATCAATCACATACTCAAAAATAGGAAACAAAATAAATTACACAATATACCTCCATTGCATGCGGCGGCTCTTGCCGCCGACCTCATTACCAATGGATTCACAAGTCGAATCCAACATTGAAACTTCGTCAACACCAAAGCCAAAGCTAAATCCAAAATCCAACCAAATCTTCACCCATATTATCACAATAATACACTTAACCAACAATTTAAATTCGTATATGCATATATATACTCACCCGAATCCATATTCAGATTCAGATTCAACACCAAACCAAAATCCATATATATATACACAACCGAATCCATGTTTAGATTAATCAGATTGAACAATTCAAAAAAAATTCATTACAAGTACATATACATGCCTGCAGATGTTCCATTAGGAGATCATAATGTATAGGTTGTCAATTAAAAACATGTAGGAAATACAAGAGGTAGTTTCAATTAGTAACCCTGTGATGCACCAAGAATCAAGCAATATATTTTCAGATACTCTTAACTAACATATGAAAAATTCAGTAACTTCAACAAATAATTCCTGTAAAGTTTCATCTATAACCTAAAACCATCAGCAAATAAAGTCACATATTTACAAATTTTACCACAACTTAGACCATTTAAATACAATTAAGTGAACGGTATTATTTTTCCTATCATCCAAACTCAACACAGTAAAAATCCCACAAGAATTTTTCTTGATAGATCTCTTTGATTCTTTAGTGATAAAAACAGCAAAGAAAATTGGCTGCTTTATTTAAAGGGCATGGTCAAACAAAACTTTCATTTAAAAAGACCCCTTTGATAATTTATGAGTTCAATAGTCTCTTAGTTGGAAAAAATGAGAAAATGATTTATATAATTACCCAAATGTCCTTGAGTGCAAAACAAAACCTAATTCTTTCTTCCAATTTCCAAACGTGGTCAGCTGCTGGGTCTCTTTCCTCTCCTACAAACTAACATTTTCGTGCCATCTCCCTGCTCTTCCCTCTTCTGGAACCAAGCTGCACTTCCATCTTTGAACCAAGAAATACATTGTCTTCCTTTGAGTAATAATCTTGTTGAAGTTTGGAAATCTATTTTGCAACATTGGTATTGGGCATTTGGAGAAGAAGAGAAGGTAAGTTTTAATCTGAAAAATTCGTAACCATTTTATATAAACAATGTCTGAATCAAAACCTTCATGATGTATTTTTGATTTTCAGTTGTGATTCTGCGCGTAACGATTTCGAAGTCGTTTTGGTCATACGGATGTCGTTATTCTGAATGTATTCTTTTCATCGATATTTATGATAGTTGAAGTAATATATATGTTGGTAAATACATGTTACTCATCATATCTAAAAGTTGGAATAATATCTCCTTCTTTGAACCAAGAAATACATTATCTTCCTTTGAGTGATTATCTTGTTGAAGGTTGAAAATCTATTTTACAACATTGGTATTGGGCATTTGGAGAAAAAGAGATTTTAAGGTTTAATCTGAACAATTTGTAACCATTATATCTAAGCAATGTCTGAATCAAAACCTTCATGATGTTTTTTTGATTTTATGTTGTGATTCTGTGCGTAACGATTTCGAAGTCGTTTTGGGCATACGGATGTCGTTATTCTGAATGTATTCTTTTCATCGATACTTGTTATTGTTGAAGTAATATATATGTTGGTAAATATATGCTTCGCATCATATCTAAAAGTTGGAACAATATCTGAAGCATGTCCTATGCATTTGTGTTTCACCACAGTTAGATATTGCATGTTTTACTTTAAAAAGCTATTTTGAATTGCAGTTATGGACAATGTGGATATGGTGTGGATATCAGCATGTTACCCAGGTGAGTTTTAGCAGAATCTTGAAGGTATATGGATATGGAAATATGTGGGGAATGAAAGAGGGAGAACATTTCCTATTCTTATTTCGAGGACGATTTCGTGTGTAGAATTGTATGACAAAGTGAAACAGGAGCTCAACATTGATTCAAGGCTACATGAAATAGAGATGACATGTCCTTCCCCAATGATATCTAAGATTTCAATAGCACCGATTGTCATTGATTGTGACAACAATGTGAAGTGGTTTATGTCGGTATGTAGAGAAACACCTCTATGCATAACTCTTTTGAAAAAATCTCCTGGAAATTGAGAATGGATTGATCTTGATACATGTGTATCGCGAGTGGGGCGTGAGAAAGAAGTTGAAAATATGAACACAGAGGCAGATGTTGTGCAAAAGGACAATGTTGTGATCGATGGCAATGATTGTGGAATGTTGTTAGATTGGAACGATTTTCATGTAATTCGAGATAGCCCTCAAAGGCCAACTACACAATGCTTGGGAGCCACGGATGATGTTGGGTTGCCTGAAATTGAACCTTTTAGTCAGACAGGAGCAGTTGACAATAATGCTGATTTGAGTGAACCTGACTCCCATACTCAGAATCTTGCAGATGACAATATTGATGGCCGAATGTTAAGTGCATTTTTATACACTTTTTATACCTTTAAATTAGCATTTTTTGGAACATCTTGAGCAAATATCTACTAATTTATGCATATTTTGTATTTAAATAGGTTAATATCCAAGTTTGAGGCCAAAAACCACAAAAGAAGTGCAAATTACGCTGAAATTGGAAGTCTGGGGGACCATTTTGTCACTTCCGGGAAGTTTTGGACAAGCCACGCAATTAACCAAGGGACCAAATTAAAAGATTTCAAAAGTTGAAGGGCCAAAAGTGCAATTTTAGAAGGACATGTTTGAAAGAAATCTGAAAATTTGGGGACTAAATTGCTCGAGATTAAAAGATGGAGGACTTGATGGCAATTACGGAAAGGACTTAGCTGCAAAACCATCATTTGGCTGAGCCACGCGATCGCGTGGCTCAAACCAAGTCGCGAACGCGACTTGGACCTCAAAACGGACCCGAGACAACGTTGCTGCTGAAATTTACCGCGCGCGATCGCGCGCCTTTAGAAATTAAAAAAAAAGGGAAAATTCCGGGCCGGACCTGGTCACCGAACAAATGAGGGCTATTCGCAGGCTATAGTTTCAAGTTTTCCTTCTGTCCATTGCGGTTCGTCTGTAAGAATTCCAGAAGATGAAGATGTTCAAGCAAAACAGTTGTTTCCAACAAAGAATGCCTTGATAGAAAAATTGCAGTGGCTTGCTCTGAAGTGTCACTTTGAATTCAAAGTTAAGAAGTCAAATAAGAGCATTTATATAGTTGTTTGTGTAGAGGAAAACTGCAAGTGGCGGTTGTGGGCAACCAAAATGAAAAATTCTAATATCTTTCAAGTTCGAAAATATCAAGGTCTTCATAATTTCTCTATGAGTGTTCGTCGCAAAGACCATAGACATGCATCCTGTATGGTTATTGGAAAACACATTGTCTCAAAGTATCAAGATGCCAACCGAATTTATAGGCTGAGAGATATTATTAACGATGTTCGTCGAGAACTTGGCATAACGATAAGTTATACCAAGGCATACATGGCGAAAGATTATGCTGCTGCATTGATTCGTGGGAATCCCCGTGAAAGTTATGCTAAATTGCCATCGTATTGTCATATGTTGGAGTTGCAAAATCCAGGCACCCAAACATTCATTCGGACTACTAGAGAGCAGCGTTTCGAATACTTTTTTATGGCATTGGGACCAAGCATATGTGGATTTCTTACCTCGATTCGACGAGTAATTTCTGTGGATGGGACATTCTTGACATCGAGTCGAAAAGGTACTCTACTTTTAGCAACTTTTCAGGATGGAAATTACCAAATATATCCGCTCGCTTGGGGAATAGTAGATTCAGAAAATAATAAGTCATGGACATGATTCTTTAGAAAGTTGCATACAATCACAGGTGATACAGATGACCTTGTGATAATTTCCGACCGTGCAACAAGCATTAAACATGGCTTTCAAAAAGTTTTCAAGCTTGCCCATCATGGAAATTGTATTTACCACATCCAAACAAACCTGAAGAGTCGATTTCCACGTTGCGATCTTGCACATTTGTTCATGACAACAGCGGAGGCTTATACAGTCCATGAATTTGAGAATTATTTGGCAGCATTGTTAAGTAAGAATGACGGAATTAAGGACTACTTGCTGGAAGAAGATTATCGTTATTGGTCTAGAGCGCACTTTGATGGTATACGATACAATATCATGACCACAAACAATGCAGAGACACTGAATGGTTTGCTGAAGAGTGCTCGAGATTTTCCTATAATTGGTTTGATTGACCATATCCGAGAGACACAACAAAGGTGGTTTTATGAAAGACACGTCGAAGCAGGGAAATGTGCGACCATTCTCACCCCAGCTTTGGAAAAGAAGATGTGCATGAAATATAATGAATCGAATGGTCTGGATGTAAATCCCATTTCTCCGGACATTTATGATGTTGGTAACAATCTGGGTCGTTACATAGTCGACTTGGATGCACGAAGATGTACATGCAAGAAGTTTGATCTTGACAGGTTCCCATGCGATCATGCAATTGCTGCGGTAAGGTATAAAGGGGATAATGGTTACAGTATATGCAGTCCCTTTTATACTACTACTTATTGGAAGCAAGCATATTCTGAGTTTGTGTATCCTTTGCCGAACAAAGCTGAATGGAAAATTCCGGAGCATGTGATGTCCAGAAATGTATTACCACCTTTGAAGCGAAAACAAAGTGGTCGCCCATCAAAAAAGAGGAAAAGATCGGCTGGAGAATCACGCAATCCTCGCAAGTGTAGTAAGTGCAAAAAATCAGGTCATAATAGGTCTACTTGTACGAGCCTTGGAGCTGGGGATCAGCAATAATGGACGGAGTGAGAAACTTCTTTTCTTATTATAATTTCACTTTCATACGCTATTTTGCTATTTTATTTGTTGTATTGGAACGAGGTTGTAGTCCATTTATATTGTTCTAAATTTGTGTTCAATGATCACGTACAGGAATTTTCATTTTTTGTCCAGAAATGATAGCTGTAATGTTCCAGTTATGAATGTACCATGCAGTGTTTAATCTACGCAAAATGAGTTCTAAGTCGTTACTTTGTATACAAAACGATGTTAATGTCGTTCCAGGAAAACAAGCCAAATACCAACCTCGAAGTCGTTCGCAACTATATTAAATGTCGCTACTTAGTAAACCACTCCGCCTCTTACATTTTCAATGTAACGACTTCGGTGTCGTTCTGAACGACATGAATGTCGTTACAGTTGAAAAACCTTTCTGCTTAACTGTTGCTCATAACGACATATAAGTCGGTACTTTGTACACAAAACGATGTTAATGTCGTTCCAGTCAAACAAGACAAATAACAACACCGAATTCGTTCTGAACTATATTAAATGTCGTTACTTAGTAAACCACTCTGCTTCTTACATTTTCAAAGTAACGACTTCGGTATCGTTCGGAACGACATTAATATCGTTACAATTGAAAAACCTTTCTACTTAACTGTTGCTCATAACGACATAGAACTCGTAACTTTCCCATCTAACGACATAAATGTCGTTACCTATATTTACAAATATACCCTCGTCGTGTCTCATTTCCCAACGGTCAACAAAGTCGCACTAACTTCTGAAGAACGATGTTGAAGTCGTTGTAACGACTTCAAATCCGTTATCGTCTGAAAGGTCGTTCCATTGTAAACGTAACAACAATGAGCTCGTTTCCATAGAAAAAAGCCTAAAACGATGTGTATGTCGTTCACGTTTCAGTAGAACGAGGTATAGATCGTTATGTTTCAGTGTCAGAAAGTAACGTAACGATAATTATGTCGTTTTTTTGTAAATTTGACGACATTAAGCTTGTTCCAGTGTACTTTACTAATAAAACGATATAAATATCGTTTCTTCAATAGCAAAACTATATTGGAATCGTTATGTTCTTGGCCGAATAAATATCATAACGAGTTCAATGTCGTTCTTTTGTGATTCTAGCAAAGTCCATGTCGATTTACAAGGTGTTTGAATCACCTTCTACGACCCATTTTTGATAGATTACGTCTGTTGGAGGAACTTCGGACGACAAGGAACGATCAAATCGATGATTTGCCCCATAACGATATACATGTCGTGATTCGTACGAGGTAACGATATATATGACGTTATAGTAATAATTTACACTGGAACGACACGGACTTCGCTAGAATTACAAAAGAACGACATTGAACTCGTTATGATATTTATTCGGCCAAGAACATAACGATTCCAATATAGTTTTATTATTGAAGAAACGATATTTATATCATTTTAGTAGTAAAGTACACTGGAACAAGCTTAATGTCATCAAATTTACAAAAAAAAACGACATAATTATCGTTACGTTACTTTCTGACACTGAAACATAACGATCTATACCTCGTTCTACTGAAACGTGAACGACATACACATCGTTTTAGGCTTTTTTCTACGGAAACGAGCTCATTGTTGTTACGTTTACAATGGAACGACCTTTCAGACGATAACAGATTTGAAGTCATTACAACGACTTCAACATCGTTCAGAAGTTAGTGCGACTTTGTCGACCGTTGGGAAATGAGACACGAGAGGGTATATCTATAAATATAGGTAACAACATTTATGTCGTTAGATGGCAAAGTAACGACTTCTATGTCGTTATGAGCAACAGTTAAGCAGAAAGGTTTTTCAACTGTAACGATATTAATGTCGTTCCGAACGACACCGAAGTCGTTAATTTGAAAATGTAAGCAGAGTGGTTTACTAAGTAACGACATTTAATATAGTTCAGAACGAATTCGATGTTGTTATTTGTCTTGTTTGACTGGAACGACATTAACATCGTTTTGTGTACAAAGTACCAACTTATGTATCGTTATGAGCAACAGTTAAGCAGAAAGGTTTTTCAACTGTAACGACATTCATGTCGTTCAGAACGACACCGAAGTCGTTACTTTGAAAATGTAAGAGGCAGAGTGGTTTACTAAGTAACGACATTTAATATAGTTCAGAACGAATTTGATGTTGTTATTTGTCTTGTTTGACCGGAACGACATTAAAATCGTTTTGTATACAAAGTAACGACTTAGAACTTGTTTTGCGTAGATTAAACACTGCATGGTACATTCATAACTGGAACATTACAACTATCATTTCTGGACAAAAAATGACAATTCCCGTACGTGATCATTGAACACAAATTTAGTTAACTGCCACATAAAATCCACTGCCAACAAAAACGTTCATTGTTTTCATAACTTCCACAGCACATCCGTATCCTAAATATACTTGTTCATTGCTAGCCTAAATGCTACAAACGAGACACTTCACAATACAAACCAATCAATAAAAATGCTCAAAAAGATTGTCTAAAACAAAACCGCCATATACATCGGTAAACATTAAGGCTCGAAGTTCCACGCCAGTAACTCTGCAACTAATTTCTTCCGCCACATTGGTATGCATTCAATGCGGATTTCATTGACGTCCATTTTGGCTTGGAGAAATTCAATATACTTCAATGCAAGCATCCCACAATCAGATCTACGCATTTTAAATAGTTAGGTTAGGTTACTTATCAAGACCGCAAATAGAAACTAGGTTTAAAAAATAAATAAATTTGTAAGCTTACCCATTTCTTTGTTGCGGCACCTTATCATTCTTCACAAAGTTGAACTTCTCCGTGCTGTAATGCTCATCCGATGTGGCATGAAATTTAATCAACAAGGGAATAATCTCCTGTAATGGCAAGATGAATGTCTCCAAAGCCGCCCTACGCACATGACCCTTCAAACTATCGAACATGAAAATCGTGCGTTGCTCCAAATCTATTTGTATTGCAAACCAGTGGTCGTTGCTATTGCATGGGAGATACAAATGTTTGCAATCCTTCCAAGGCTTTCCTAGTTCTGGAGCAGCTCCCAAGACGTAATTCAGCAGACTCTTACTGCATTTGAATTCCTTCGTCTGCGACAACGCTTCATGTGCATTCCAAATGAACCGGTAAAAGTATGTGTCCAAGATACTGCATTTTTGTTGGAACACATTTGGATACAACCTAGCTCTGTCACGCATTTGGTACAGGGCCTCTTCAATAATCTATACACATAAAAGTTATTAGTGGAAAATAACTTCATTAGCACTGTTTTGTAAGAGCACTGAAATTGATTACTTACGTTTCCAGTCAACCAACCGTCCTCGTTCAAAAGGTTTATCAAATTTTCTGCGGAAACATTGGTACAATGTAGTGGTATAATCTGACTACACACATAACAAAATAATTACAACATGCTTCATATTATGAAAAAATTGTTAATTTCAAATGTAATATAAGCTATATGTATCAGATTACCACGAAGATACATCTTGAACCCATCTATCCAGCACTTCCAACTTTGAAGGATCAACTTCGCGATATGGATCAAACTTGTCAACCACCTCCAGCTTTCTCCTCTTTGTCGGATCCATGAAGGGCGAACATAAATATTGTGTTTTTCTCTTTGTTCGATGCCCCCATCCTTTCGGTGGGTCAGATCTTACCTCTTGGATCTGTACACTTTAACCTACATTTTTCATAACAATTGAGTAAATAATGACTTTGTGTTGGATGCGATTATATGAAAAATAACTAATGACTTATTAACTAACATACCTACACTGGACTGGGTAGCATCCCCCTCACCTATCTCTGGTGTCTGAAATCTAGTTTCTTTCTCCCCCTCCTCTCCTTCAACATCCACTTGTTTTCCTTTCTCAATCTCCTCTCCGACTTCCTCCTCCATCTTTCTGGTCCCTTTGTCATCCATCATATCACCGCTCGGTACATAGGCTGCACTGCTAGTGCCACCCACAAATGCACTAGGTGTTGAATGAGATCAACTCTTCTCGGCCAATTCAATGAACCGATCAATTTTGCGCTCCATGCGATCAAAACGGGCAGTTAACACCCCTAGTAGCCTTCCCTCAACTTTCTCCATTTCAATTCTTACCAAGTTTGCTAAGTTGAGGTTAGAAGGTACGGACGGTGGTTGAGGTGAGTGTTTCTCGTCAACTTGCTCAGGCTCATCTCCCTCAGACTAATGAGAATCATTCTCATCTTCTTCCTCATCCACTGTCAATTCTTTCCAATATGTCTCCTCCATTTCAGCTTCGTTAGGAACCAGTCTAGATTTAACCTCCAACTGCAAATATTAAGTTAAACAGAAAATTAGGGATTAAAGTAATTCATTTCCACAATCCAAGCCTATTATATTTATTTTAAAATCCCAAATTTACCTCTCTTGATCGCAACACCTTGTCAACAGAAATCGATGTCAATCTCTTTGGCAATTTCCAGGCAACCATTCTTGGAGTTGCATCTTCATATTTCTTGGCAAACTTCATTCCCAAGCTTGGAATTGCCTCAAACGCCCAAATCTGTTTTAAGTAAAATGAACATCATTATCTCACGAAAATAAATTTATAGTCATAACATAAAACAAAGACAAGTGTATAGTTCAATCATACCATAATTTCAAGGGGAAAGCCGTGTAAGGAATATCTCCAACGAGTTTCTCCACCTACATCTGAATTTTTTACTTTACTTCCCATGTCGCGCTTGAATACATTAATCGTGTATTCAAAACATAACTTCCCCCATGGATACTTCTCGAACCTGTCGAGGTCATCTACAAGTTCAAACCACCATAGATCCATGTATGTGTTCTCCTCTGGGGCCCATAGGACGTATGCCAGTATAACGAGCAAACTCAACTTGTATTTATCACTCTTCCGCTTCTTGCAACTTAGAAATGCACTATACACATCCCACTTTGTTATTTTGCCCTTACTCTTCTTAAAGTATTCCTTTACAATCCTACACTCTGCCCCCAACGTCTTATCAACATGTGTAGTCCCTCATGCATTTAACCCAGTGACTAATACGAATTCCTCAATCCCAAACCTAGCACGCTTCTCTCCTATCTTAAACCATACTTCATTTTCCTTCGAAGTCTTCGCCACTCTCAAAACTAATTGATGAACAACTTGCGAGGCCAACTTAATATCTCATAATCTTAGAAGAGATCCAAAACAACTCTCCTGAAGTTTATTCTTATGATTTGGATCCAGCTTCTCAAACACCTCATTCACCATTTTCAATTTGCATCTTGTTGTTATTGTAGCATCGGTCTGCAAATTCTCCATAGCACTGCAAAATATAATCTAACATATAATTAGTTTCAAAATACAAAACAATTAATTATGATAGTTGCAGTATATAACAGTAAGAACCTACAAAAGTTTTGATTTCAGTGGCACTCATTATTTGCTTACACTCTTTACTCTTGGAGGGTTAACTAATGGCCATGATTATTGTCAATCTAATTCTCCTAGTTATAAATTAGGTTGTTTTATACGAGGACAAGGCATAATGTAACTAGTGTCTAACTATAGTGATATTGAGAAAATTTTGTGAACTAGATGTGAGTTACTTGTGTAGTGCAACAGTTTCAACGTGTTAATATGTAAAATAAATAGAAAAATGGGGCTTAAAGAACACACTAAACAATTAACTCCACCATTTCTCTAATCTGCAATTTGTTTTTAATTTTTACCATCAAAGCCAAATGAAAAAAATGGGTACAAATTCAGTGTGGGCAAAATTATAAATTTGACCGAAGCGAATCCTCTAAATTCCAAGACTTCAGTGGACACAGTCTCTTAATCACTTCAAGATCCAATTCTGTAGGATTGGTTACTTGAATCTCATAATGGACACCATCAAATTCTCGTTTCAACCTGCCCTTGGATGTAGCATATAACATCTTTTCAGGAGACCTGATTAACATACATGTCATTCTGCTAAATGATAGTATCAACTTAACCAATGCTATTTAAAATCATCAAGACTTTGCTACCAAAGGCATAAATGATATTGGAAATTCATTAAAAAAATGTTCGTTAAGCTATAGATTCCTTTCAAATTAGTTTTGAGTTCTAAAGCACGGTTGTATCAGAGTAAAACTAAACAAAGGCTTATGCAAGACAAAGATAAAGGATAAACATAGGGGTGAAAATTGACAAAGTGCAGATGATTGAGTAACCTAATTATAACAATAAAAGAAGGGATTAGAAGAATATTTTGCTCTTTTGAAAATTTTCAAAATTCGCAAAATCTAAGTAATAGACATCGTATCGACAATCATTCTCCAGTAAGGAATTGGTAAAACCTTTTTCACTTTTAGGACCAGCAGTCTTCTCAACAACAAACTCTGACTTTTTTTCATCAATCTTAAAGATCCATAACGACAAACATTTTTCCTATTCAATTCCAAGAACGTCTGTTTGCTGTGATTAGCAACACCCATAACAGAAGAAGTATTTTTCTAGACATGTTAGATCATGAGAAAATACAAGTTACTATACACAAGACTATAAGATCATTGACAAGGATATCATACCATGAAAAGAACCAATCAGTAATTCATTTACTTTGTGTAAAGAGAAATCAAATCGATGATGTTTGGCTGCAAATAATAGATTGCAAGCCAAGACAATCAATTTTAAATAAAAGTGAAAGAAAAGACAAATCCAACATAATTTTACTATAAGCCAGTCCTGAGCACGGGTAGAAAAGGGTCAAGGTATGTCAACACCCAGTATAAAATTTTATGGCTTGATTCCTAATACACATTTCATTGACATATTCCCTACTTGCAACACTTGCATCTGAATGGCGTGGCCAAATAAGATTCATTTAACCTTCCTCAAATATAATAAAAATGGTGGTTACTTTGTTTGTGCTGTCCATGACAAAAAATTCAAATATTCCTACCGTCCCTCTCATTTTGATTTTTGACCCAAAAAAAAATCATCAATTTGAAGCTAAAATTTAATAAAAATCCCACTGCTTTATATACAAATATAACATCATATGGCATATCATTCAATCAAAGAAACATTTTCCATGTCGTAGCTTAAAAAATACAAAATGCTAGGGAATTTGCTTAATTCAAAAAATTGATAAAAATAAACAAAAGATCATACCCTTACAAAATATGAAATAATTTGTATAAAATTAAAAATATACTAATGTATGGCAACATTGAAAAAGATAAAAAAGTACCACAGACAGAAAAAATTTATCTTAAACATTTACCTCTAAAAACCCAAACAATTACAATCTCAAAATAAACCCGAAATTGTTGAAGCAAAGGGCGAACAATGGCCAATTTTGACAGCGAAATCAGAACCGAGATGTTAAATAATTTCACACCCAGCCTCTTCAAATAGTGGAAACAAAGATGCAACAACTATAACATCAAAACAATGCAGAAATTGTTAAAACAGTGAATGATTTAGACATCAGTGGTTGCAAAAATCGAACCTTTCTTTGTACATATCGCAAGAATATGGGTAATAACCAGGCAGAACCAGACGGAAGCAAATCGCAAGAATATGGGTAATTACTAGGCATAACCTTTCTTTGTACATATCAGTGGTTGCAAAAAATCGAACGTTGGACAAAAGGAAATGCAAAAGCAACGGACATCGAAGAAACTTCGAGTAAACAGAGCCTCCGGTAGTGGAGTTGGTGATGATCGGTGAATAGTAGGTGGGATCCAGAGGCGTGCGTGTGTGAAATAGAGATAGATATAGAGATTGGGTTGGGTTCCGTTTGGGGCAGGGGAGATGCTGAAGGGGGTGGGGAACACACTACTTACCTTCAAATCTTCCGTCGATTGCAGAGGTTGCAGGGAGTATTCGGTTCTGGAAAAATGGTCGTCTTCTTCGCCCGAGATTGCAGAGGTTGCAGGGACACTACCGTTGGAGAAGCAAGAGTGGAGGCGTCGCTGAGTTTGAGCCCACGAGAAAAGTGGTAGAAAATGAGAAGGAATTCAAAAATATTAGGTTTAGGCATTTGGACAAAGTAGTCTTTTAACACGTAACTTATTTTTCATCTTTTTACTTTTTGCTCTTATTTATTAATTTTTGGTCAAAGGCTATTTAGACAAATATTTTGTATATGGGGTTCACCCCAACTAATTCCCCAAGAAAATTAGGATGCCCATGTCAAAAGATTCATTCAATAAAGTTTATCCTTACCTTAAAAGATGCCAATTGCTTTCGAGCTCTGAATCCAATTGAAGAAGGATCACTAACAGAGGAATGGTCCGAAAAAGAAACCAATCCTTTATGTAGCCTTTGATTGGGTGGAAAAATCGATTGAAATGAATTCAATGACGAAGAAAATGAAGGCACAACCGAATCCATATTCACATGAATCAGATTCATCAATTCAAAAAACATTCATTACACGTACATATACATGTCGACAGACGGGAGGAGAGGGGAGGGGAGGGAAGGTATGGAATGAGTACCTGCAGGTTGTCTTCAGATCGGCTACTGGTAGTGGCTCTGCTTTTGGTAGTGACGACCGGGTGCTAGATAACGGGGAATGATGTGATCCAGACCACGGATACAAGCCCGCACAAAGATCCGTTGAAGATCAAAGGAGGACCGATGACTCGATTGCAAGCAAAGAGGGCCAAGGAAGCAATGGACAAGTTAGTTCAAGAAACAATGGCCAAAACAATGTTCGTGTCATCGAAAGAAGCAAGTTTCATGTTGGGGCCGAGCCAAAACGACGAGTGGATCAACCTCATCCAAGCCTTCGAAGAAGATTGCCAAAATTCGAGAATTACGGCCGTAATTCAAAAATCCTCACGGCCGTAATCAACCTTCTGCTTAAAACGGAATTTTGAAGAAATTGCAGTTTACGGCCGTAAAGATTATATCACGGCCGTAATGGAGTTGCTGCTTAAAAATTGAAGTTTGGACGTTTTGGACTTACGGCCGTAAGTCATATGTCACGGCCGTAAGAGTGAGTCAGAAACAAGTTTACGGCCGTAAGGAAAGTAGTCACGGCCGTAAACATGTATACGCGGAATTTTAGGTTATTTTTATTTCCTTATTTTTAGGTAGTTGTTTCCTTATTTAATTAGAACTCTTTAACCTAGTTTTGACCCTATATATAGGGATGTAATTTTCATTATTCACAGACAACTTTGATATATTAATTGAGAGGCAAATTGCTTTCACATTCTTATTCTTTATTGAATAAAATCCGAACTTGCGAGTTAATTCTTGTTTGTTCAAATCTTGGGTGAGATTTATCTTCTTTGTGATCAAGAGGTCAACATATCAATTGATTGTGTTGGTTGCTTGATTCAATTAATTTGAATCAATCTCTAAATCGTGGTTCTTGGCGTTCTTGGGTCGATTCCAATAATTTGTGGGTTGCGTAGCTACAATTGCTACGTGGTTTGCATCATCTGGTATCAGAGCTTAGGCTCCAAAAATCAAGGTTATATCTTGTTTTTGTTTTCTTGAGTTTCTTATTCTTGTTCTTCGTGTTCTTCCAGCTTTGAGTCTTTAATCCAGAAAAGTGTCACAAAAAATTCAATAGTCGTTATTTCCTTCGTTTGTTATCCAAATTAAATTTCATTTGTTGCGTCTTTCTCGTAGTTGAATTTTCAAAAAAAAAAAAAAAGAAAAAAAAGAAAAAAAAAAAAAAACGAAAATTCTCAGTTCAATTAAAATATTTGATATTTGATTTCAAGAATTATTTTCTTGAAACAATCCTAGTTTCCATAAAAAGTGTCAAGTTCTATATAAAGTCAAATTTAATTCTCTAAAGGTCTTCTTTGAGTTTTCCAACAAATTCATTACTTCTCACTTATATTCGATTTGAAGCAATCGAGTTTAAACTTGTTTGAGTTCGGATTCGTTCTTTGAAGCAATCGGGGTGAAAGCTATTGAGTGGAAAAAGGCAGAGAGGTGAGATCAATAGAGGGTAAAAGCCTAATTTGAGTGATACACGAGCGAAATACACGTGAGGCATATAATCATTAGTGTTAGGATGTCTGAACAATCTTCTACTGCAAAAAACAACGATCGAGCCAACATGACGGAAGAGATGGTACAACGTTTTGAGCGGTTGTTTGGGGATGTGTTAGGTAGGTTAGAAAGGCTTGAACAACCTCGGGAAGTGCCTAATGTCCGTAGGCAAGGTGGGCAAGGTCGTAGAGTAGAGGGGGTCGATGAGAATGAAGAAGGTAGTGATTTTGACGATGGGGCAATTGTGGATAGAGTAGTTAGGCATGGAAGAAGGGATAGAGATCTTGGTGGCGATAGAATGGATGGTAGTATGAACAACATCAAGATGACAATTCCGTCATTCAAAGGAAGGAGTGATCCGGAAGCATACTTAGAATGGGAGAAGAAGATGGAATTAATTTTTAATTGCTACACTTATTCGGAAGAGAAAAAGGTTAAAGTAGCTGTACTTGAATTCTCCGATTACGCTATTACTTGGTGGGATCAATTGGTGACTTCTAGGAGAAGGAATCGCGAGAGACCCGTTAGTACTTGGGATGAATTAAAGGCTATCATGAGAAAGAGGTTCGTTCCTAGTCATTACCATCGGGAGCTTCATCAAAAATTACAAAGTCTATACCAAGGATCAAAGAGTGTGGAGGATTATCACAAGGAGATGGAGTTGTTGATGATTAGAGCTAATGTAGAAGAGGATAGGGAGGCTACGATGGCTCGGTTTTTGAATGGGATGAATAAGGATATAGCTAATGTGGTTGAACTACAACATTACTTGGAGATGGAGGATATGTTGCACATGGCTATAAAGGTTGAGAAGCAATTGAAGAAGAAGGGGACAGCAAGGTATCAATCGGGTACTAATTCTTCTTGGAAGCCGAAGTGGGAAGGTAAAGGAGAAGGGACTGTTTCTAAAGGAAAGTT
The DNA here is from genome assembly GCA_963555705.1 of Ligustrum vulgare. Taxonomy (NCBI): domain Eukaryota; kingdom Viridiplantae; phylum Streptophyta; class Magnoliopsida; order Lamiales; family Oleaceae; genus Ligustrum; species Ligustrum vulgare. Next base: position 36,183,392 of record OY743171.1, on the reverse strand, counting down.
TGAAGCATCAAAAGGGAAGTTTGAGGCACCAAAAGGGAAGGAGGAACAAGCTAATAAATTTGTACCTAAAGGGGAACCTCAACCATCTAGGAGTAGAGACATTCAATGCTTCAAATGTTTGGGGAGAGGACATGTGGCGTCTCAATGTCCTAATAGGCGAGTGGTACTTTTGCGAAAGGATGGAACTATGGAGAGTGATAGTGAGGAAGAGGATTATAGCGATATGCCAGCGTTGGAGGAAATATGTGAGGATGAAGATGTGTTATCCGGGGAGCATGGCAAGTTATTAGTGGCAAGGCGAGCTCTTAGTGCCCAAATCCACACGGATGATTTGGAACAACAACGGGAGAACATATTTCATACTCGATGTCGCATTAATAACAAGGTATGTAGTATGATTATTGATGGCGGTAGTTGCACTAACGTCGCTAGTACTATACTTGTTGAAAAATTAGGATTACCTTTGTTAAAACATCCTAAACCTTATAGGCTTCAATGGTTAAATGATAGTGGAGAAATTAAGGTGAATAGGAGGGTGTTGGTGAATTTTTCTATTGGTAGCTATGTGGATGAAGTTATGTGTGATGTGGTACCTATGCATGCCGGGCACATTTTGTTGGGTAGACCTTGGCAGTATGATAGGAAGGTCACGCATGATGGGTATAAAAATAGGTATAGCTTTACCAAAGGGGGAAAAACCATTACACTTGCACCATTGACACCGTCACAAGTGTATGAAGATCAAATAAAACTGAAAAATGATGAAGAAAAAAGAGTAAAGGAAAATGAGAGAAAGAGAGTTGAGGCCACGACCTCAGAAAAAGGAGAGGAAAAGAGAGTTGGAGCCACGACTCCAGAAAAAGGAGAGGCGAGAGAAAAAAAGAGTGTTGGGGTACATACCTCAGAAAAAGGAGAGGGAGCGAAGAGCGCCAGAAAAGAAAGAAAAATGAGTTTCTACGCAAAAAGGAGTGAAGTCAAGAAAGCATTTATGGAAAAACGACCAATGGTCCTTTTATTGTACAAGGATTCATTCCTTGCCTTTGATGAAACTAACAAATCCCTCCCTAGTTTGGCTATTTCTTTATTGCAGGAATTTGACGATGTATTTCCGGAGGATATACCTAGTGGGTTGCCACCCATTCGTGGTATTGAGCATCAAATTGATTTTATACCTGGAGCAGTCATTCCAAACCGTCCAGCTTATAGGAGCAATCCCGAGGAGACGAAGGAGCTTCAAAAGCAAGTTGAGGAATTAATGAGTAAGGGGTACATAAGGGAGAGCATGAGCCCATGTGCCGTACCCGTGTTACTTGTGCCGAAGAAGGACGGAACGTGGAGGATGTGTGTTGATTGTAGGGCCATCAACAACATAACGGTAAAGTATCGTCATCCTATTCCTAGGTTAGATGATATGTTGGATGAATTGCATGGCTCTAGCATATTTAGTAAAATTGACCTTAAGAGTGGTTATCATCAAATTCGAATGAAAGAAGGAGATGAGTGGAAAACTGCTTTTAAAACTAAGTATGGCTTGTATGAATGGTTAGTAATGCCTTTTGGACTTACTAATGCACCTAGCACATTTATGCGTTTAATGAATCATGTTTTACGTGCATTTATAGGTAAATTCGTTGTAGTTTACTTCGATGATATCTTGATATATAGTAAAACTTTGAATGAGCATGTGGAGCATGTTAGGTGTGTGCTTGTGGTTTTAAGACAAGAGCAAATTTTTGCTAACTTTAAAAAGTGTGATTTTTGCATGGAAAAAGTTGTATTTCTTGGTTATGTGGTTAGTGCTAGAGGGATAGAAGTAGATGAAGAGAAAATCAAAGCTATTAAAGAGTGGCCAACACCTAAAAGCATAACTGAGGTTAGGAGTTTTCATGGCTTGGCTAGTTTTTATAGGCGCTTTGTTAAAAATTTTAGCACGATTGCCACACCACTCACAGAAATTGTCAAAAAAAGTGTAGGATTTAAATGGGGAGTAGAACAGGAGCATGCATTTGAAACAATCAAAAATATGTTGTGTAAAGCACCGGTTTTATCACTTCCTAACTTTGACAAGGCTTTTGAGATTGAATGTGATGCCTCAGGGCTAGGCATTGGAGCTGTTTTAATGCAGGATCAAAGGCCAATCGCCTATTTTAGTGAAAAACTAAAAGGGGCTGCACTTAATTATCCCACATATGACAAGGAGTTATACTCACTTGTGCGCGCTTTGGAAACATGGCAACATTACTTGTGGCCACGGGAGTTCGTGATACACACCGATCATGAGTCCTTGAAGCATTTGAGGGGTCAAGCTAAACTGAGTAAGAGACATGCAAGGTGGGTAGAGTTCATCGAAACATTTCCCTATGTCATCCGGTACAAACAAGGTAAGGAAAATGTGGTGGCTGACGCATTGTCTCGAAGGTATGTTCTTTTAAATTCTTTGCATTCGAAATTGCTTGGATTTGAATACATTAAGGACATGTATGCTAATGACCTGGACTTTTCTAATATTTATGAGTCTTGTGGTAAAGGGGCTGTGGATAGGTTCTTTAAACATGATGATTATTTATTTCGAGAAAATAAATTGTGTGTCCCTAGGTGTTCAATGAGGGAGTTACTTGTGAGAGAGGCCCATAGTGGAGGTTTAATGGGTCATTTTGGGGTTAAAAAGACCATTGAAATCCTAAGTGAACATTTCTATTGGCCTAAAATGAAAATTGATGTGGTTCGGGTTTGTAATAGATGCATTACTTGTAAAAAGGCTAAATCTAGGATTAAACCCCATGGATTATATATGCCTTTACCCGTCCCTAGTGAACCTTGGGTCGATATCTCTATGGATTTTGTTTTGGGATTGCCTAGGACTAAGAAGGGTCGAGATTCGATTTTTGTGGTAGTAGATCGCTTTAGTAAAATGGCACATTTCATACCATGCCACAAAACTGACGATGCTACAAACATAGCTGAAATTTTCTTTAGGGAAGTCGTGCGCTTACATGGAGTGCCTAAAAGTATTGTCTCGGATAGGGATGTTAAATTCCTTAGTCATTTTTGGAGAGTCTTGTGGAATAAATTAGGAACAAAATTGCTTTTTTCTACAACTTGTCACCCACAGACCGATGGACAGACCGAGGTAGTAAATAGGACAATGATTCAATTATTGCGCACCATAATCAATAAAAATTTGAAAAATTGGGAAGAGTGTTTGCCATTTATTGAATTTGCATATAATAGGGCTATACATTCTACTACTTCGTGTTCACCATTTGAAATTGTTTATGGTTTTAATCCGCTAACACCATTGGATTTAATTCCTTTACCTGTGAATGAACGTAGTAGTTTAGATGGCAAGAAAAAAGCTGAGATGGTTAAAGCACTCCACGACAAGGTGAGGTTGGCGATTGAAAAGAAAAATGAACATTATGCTTCGCAGGCTAACAAAGGAAGAAAGGACATCATTTTTGAACCTGGTGATTGGGTTTGGTTACATTTGAGGAAGGAGCGGTTTCCAGAACAACGCAAGTCAAAGTTACAACCGCGAGGGGATGGTCCGTTCCAAGTGATTGAAAGGATCAACAACAATGCCTATAAATTAGACCTTCCTGGTGAGTATAATGTTTCGGCTTCATTTAATGTTTCTGATCTATCTCCGTTTGATGCAGGTACAGATTCGAGGTCGAATCCTTTCGAAGAGGGAGGGGATGATGTGATCCAGACCACGGATACAAGCCCGCACAAAGATCCGTTGAAGATCAAAGGAGGACCGATGACTCGATTGCAAGCAAAGAGGGCCAAGGAAGCAATGGACAAGTTAGTTCAAGAAACAATGGCCAAAATAATGTTCGTGTCATCGAAAGAAGCAAGTTTCATGTTGGGGCCGAGCCAAAACGACGAGTGGATCAACCTCATCCAAGCCTTCGAAGAAGATTGCCAAAATTCGAGAATTACGGCCGTAATTCAAAAATCCTCACGGCCGTAATCAACCTTCTGCTTAAAACGGAATTTTGAAGAAATTGCAGTTTACGGCCGTAAAGATTATATCACGGCCGTAATGGAGTTGCTGCTTAAAAATTGAAGTTTGGACGTTTTGGACTTACGGCCGTAAGTCATATGTCACGGCCGTAAGAGTGAGTCAGAAACAAGTTTACGGCCGTAAGGAAAGTAGTCACGGCCGTAAACATGTATACGCGGAATTTTAGGTTATTTTTATTTCCTTATTTTTAGGTAGTTGTTTCCTTATTTAATTAGAACTCTTTAACCTAGTTTTGACCCTATATATAGGGATGTAATTTTCATTATTCACAGACAACTTTGATATATTAATTGAGAGGCAAATTGCTTTCACATTCTTATTCTTTATTGAATAAAATCCGAACTTGCGAGTTAATTCTTGTTTGTTCAAATCTTGGGTGAGATTTATCTTCTTTGTGATCAAGAGGTCAACATATCAATTGATTGTGTTGGTTGCTTGATTCAATTAATTTGAATCAATCTCTAAATCGTGGTTCTTGGCGTTCTTGGGTCGATTCCAATAATTTGTGGGTTGCGTAGCTACAATTGCTACGTGGTTTGCATCAGGGAAGGAGACGAGAGGGGAGGAAAGGAGCGGGGAGGGAGAAAATGAGGATGCGGCGTTGGGAGGTGTTTCTGGTAGTGACGACCGGTGCTGCAATTCTGGGAAGGAGACGGGATGGGAGGAGAGGAGCGGGGAGGGAGAAACTTATTGCAGTGCTGGAGGTTTGTTAGGTAAGTCTGAAAGGTTGAATCCAGAAATTGAAACAAAAAAAAAAAAAAAATACGTTTGAACTTGGTTTAGATTCGAACACCTGACCTCTTTTACAACAATTGAACACTCCACCAATTGAGCTACACCCATCCTTGGCAAAATGGAGCATTTCGCGCATTTTGATAAGTTGCTTCGTTTCAAACAAAATTTCCAAAACAATGTTTTTGCCCTTTTGCCTTTTCTTTTGTAATTTTTTTTTTTTTGTAAAATTCGTTTTGCAAAATAGTAAAGAGAACACGTTTTTAATGTTTTGAAAAATAAAAATAGAAAATAGCTCCAAAACAGTAAAGAGAATAGGACCTTATATTTTCCCCCCATTTATTTTTTTGGCACTTATTGTAAACCAGTAAGACTATATTAATCATTTGATTTTTATTTTTTTTGGCAAGCAAAAATGAAATAAAACTGGGGAATAACAAAATTAGATTTGGTCTAAAAAATCTAATGACAGAATTATTTCTGAAAGAAATAAAAATGTAACTCTTGAAAAAAAAAAAAAAAAGTACAACTCTATTTCGTTTACATAAACACAAATAATGCATAGATGAACACACAATTAACAAACTCCTTGACAGAAAACTTCAATATTTCATGTATTTCAACCAAAATAAAAATCAATAGAACATTACTCACTACCAAATATCTGCACACAAGATTTTCCATAGGAAAAATTATAGTGGTTTATGGAGGGAGTGAGTTCTCGATCTTGAGTGGTGAGAGAGAAATGGGAACTCACTATTTTTTTGGTGTATTTAAGAGGCATAAATAGGAATTGATGAGACGAAATGAAAACTGACGTAGGATTTTGTATATTTGATAGTGAGAAATGACTGAAATTGTTTAACATATCAAAGCCCAAATACATGGCGCAAGTACATGAACATTTGGGTGGATAGTGTGATGAATAGGAAAATGAACAGTATACTCCCTTAGGCACTTTTATTGTCAAAAAATATCTTTTTAGAATTACTCTTTCGGATTAGGACAAGAAAGAAAAAGAAAGAAAGAAAGAAGAGGAGATAGAAGGTAATGATATGGTTGATACACCAACCTTGGTGGTGACCAATTTGGGTAATTTGTTGTTGGCTACCTTGAAATGCCAATCTTAAGTACATCAACTCTTCTTCCCAGTTCTTTACCCAACTAGGTTTTCCGTTTTCGACGATGACCCCCTTCCTTTTTCGGACAATTTTTTTTTATTTTAATTAGTTCGCAAGTTGTAATAAGGTGAGTTTTGATAAATTGTTAAGATTTTTAACTTGATCGATTGAATTAAATATGTATGTTATATAATATACTTAGTTTTTTTTTTTTTTTTTTTTTCTAAACCTTTTTTTTTTAATTGTTCCTAAGAATTATCTCTACTAAGGTTTGATCCTATAATTATTTCTTTAATAAAACTAGTAAAATTCCTTATTTCAAAAATAATAATAATAATAATAATAATAATAGTAAAATTCCTATGATTTTCTCCTCCATCCATTCTTAATCTAATTTTAATCTTGGGGAAAATACATAACTACAATCCTTTAAGTTTCACTTTTTAAAACTAACAAACTTAACATTTTTCTTTCAAAAATCAGGTATTTCATAATTAAAAATATATATATATATATTACATATAATATAAACATAATTATATATTACATATTATATTAAAACTAATACAATATTAAATCAAAAACTCAAATCTTGATGTCACAACCTCCCTCATCCCCGCCCACCACCTGACCCCCCGACCCACCCACCCACCCTACCCCAATTTTTTTTCTGCTCGATGTTTTCCTTCCCACCCCACTCAACCCCACCCACCTCGTCGCAAAGTGATAAATTGATCTCGTCAAAGCCACAATCTCCTCACCCAAAAAATTATTTAACCCACCCCACCACACCCCACCCCACCCCACCCGACCCACCTACCCTATCCCAAAAATTTTTTTAATTTTTTTTCTGCTCGATGTTTTCCTACCATTTCCCACCCACCCCACCCCCACCTCACCTCATCGCAAAGTGACAAATTGATCTCGTTAAAGCCACACCCCCTCACCCTAAAATTATTTAACCCACCCCACACCCACCCCACCTGACCCACCCACCTCAACCCCACTCGACCCTACCCCACCTCATCACAACGCGACAAATTCATCTCACCCCAACCACAGATCCCGACCCACCCCATCCCCCAACCCACCCCACCCCTAAAATGATTTTTCTTCTATTTGTTTACACTTTGCCCCAACCACCCACCCCGACTTCACTTCACCCCACCCCACCCCAGCCAACCATGACCCCACCCACAATTTTTTATGTCACAATTTATTTCTCTGTCACAAATTTCGAATTTCGTAGGTCACGATTTTTTCGATCGTAAATCTAGAATCAATGTCACAAATCACAAATTTCATTGGTCACTATTTTTTCTCAAATACAAATCAAGATTTTTTTAGGTCACAATTTTTACAAATCACTTATTTTCTTGGTCACATATCATAAATTTTGTAGGTCACAATTTATAAAATTATTTGGATGACTTTTAGGGTCACAGCTTATTATGGTCACAAATTACAATTTTTTAGGTCACAAGTCACGAATCAGATCATAAGTTTGTGGTCACAGTCAAAATCTTTTAGGTCACAATTTATTTCCCGGTCACAAATTTTGAATTTCGTAGGTCACGATTTTTTCTGGTCGCAAATCTAGAGTCAATTGGTCAAAAATCACAAATTTCATTGGTCACAATTTTTTCTCGAATACAAATCAAGATTTTTTTAGGTCACAGTTTTCACAAATCACTAGTTTTCTTGGTCACATATCATAAATTTTGTAGGTCACAATTTATAAAATTATTTGGATGACTTTTAGGGTCACAACTTATTTTGGTCACAAGTCACAATTTTTTAGGTCACAAGTTTATGGTGGTCACAATCTATTTCTCAGTCACAAATCACAAATTAAGGTCACAACTTATTTTTTGGTCACATATTATCAAATTAATCGGTCACAACTCTCTCAATGATCACAAGTCACGAATTTAATAGGTAACGAAATCTTTCTAGATCACAAATTCTGAAAATTTAGGTCACAACTTATTTTTCCATCACAATTTACAAATCTTGTGAGTCACAACTTATTAATCGATAAAAAAAATCTCAACTTTCGTAGGTCACAACTTTTTCTCAGTCACAAATCTCAATTTTATGAGTCACAATTTTTACAATTTGTGGTCAAAACTTATTTTTTGCTCACAATTTACAAATTTCATAAGTCACAACTTATTAGGTCACAAATCTCGAATTTTGTATGTCACAACTTTATCTCGATTACAAATTTCAAGTTAATTTATCACAACTTATCTATTAATCAGTCACAATCACCTATAATTGGTCACAACTTAACAAATTATGAGTCACAATTAATTTTTTAGGTCACAACAATCCACCCACCCACCCATCCCCATCCTACCCTATCCTACCCTACTCCACAACTGCTGTAGCCGCCGCATCACTGTCGCCAACCACGTACTCCACCACCACCACCATCGACCCATCTCACCAATTGCACCATCACCACCGGCACAAACCTGTTTCGTCCACCACCACCACCACACACCAACGCCTACATTCCCCAGAAACCCCCTCCACAACCAACAACTCACCCAACCTTTTTCGTCCACCAACCACCAAAAATATCACCACATCCGCCTCCAACCAACCACCAACACTGCTACCAAAAACTCACCGCAACTACCACCAACCACCCACCACAAACGACCAAACTGCCACGACGACTCACCACCAGGAACTGCAACCACATCACCACCCCTGTTGGACAGAAGAAACAGTAGCAGCGACACCATAGATCCACCACCTCCAACACAGATCCACCATCTTCAACATCCCACCACAAAGCAGCTTGCTACTCGTGCGGCTGCGGTCTCAATTGCACAGCATCATAGTGCGGTTGTGGCTTTGCGGCAAAGAGTGGGAGCGGAGGTGTTCGGCGGAGTAGAGGAGACAATGGAGGGTGTAACGTCGGAGGAGATGGTAAGGCACCGGAGTTGGGTGGTGATGAAGCCTCGCGACGAGTGAGTTTTGTGGAGAGCATGATTCTTCCTCAGTTTTGAATTATTCTGAATTAGGGATCCGAATGATGTGTGGGGGTTTGGATATTGGATAATTCAATAAATATATAATTATTATTAATAACTTAAAGTGACCTGATTTATGTATAATTAACTTGTAAAACGTAATTTTGAATTGTGAAATTGATATTCGTGTCCCTGCGTAATTTCCTCTTTAATCTTTTACCTGTAACATATGTATATGATGTTGTCTAGGGGTGGCCGTGGTTTGGGTTGGGTTTAGGTTCAACCCAAACCCAACCCAACTTGATCGGGTTGGTATAAAATCAACACAACCCAACCCAATTTCATGTTTAAACCCAACTCAATCAAGTGTTGGGCGGGTTGGGCTTCGGCCCAATTTTGCAAAATTTTAAAAATAACTTATTAATCCAATTTTTATTGTCCCAATTAAATCTTAAGTTTACAACGTGCATAACCACTTAAAAATTAAATTATTGGCCCAATAAAACAACTTAAAACATTGTACCAAAAATGTTAAATACCTATAAAACCAATCAACCGAAAAACAAAAAGAAAAATTACAAATATTACAAATTTTAATCATTATAACTACATCTATATTTATACAATCATTCAAATAATATCATATTGTCAATCATACACAATCGATCAATTCATCCTAATAAAATTGAGACACCAATAAAATAATTTAATAGTACAATCATTCATATATAATCAAAATAATAATCCAAATAATTAACTTTCTAATGATCCTTTCCGGATTGAAATGAACTATCAAAATAGTTCTTCTAAAGCAAGAGGATATTTGCATATAATCAAGCATTTAAATCAATGGGCACTAGTGGAGAATAAGCCAAGTCCAACATAATCTTAATCAAGTTTGCGGACATCAAATATCCACATTCGTACAGGTAGAATTAATGCATTATACGGCTCATAGTTCTGCTCTGCTGCTGAAATTTACCCGCACCTTTTTTTTTTTATGGGTTCGGTTGGGTCGGGTTTATAGGTTAACCCATAACCCGACCCAACCCGACCCACTTGCTATCTCAAAACCGAAACCCACCTAAAATTTCATGGTTGGGTTGAATGGGTTGGTTTGGTTTTTGCCCACCTCCTAAATAGGATTTTAAGTAAGCCCACATTTCTTCTACAATCGTTTGTATAGGTATTCTATTATATATGCCCTAATTACAGGTTTTTCTCCTTTACTTATCGTACTAGGTCTATCTTGTGTGTAGTTTTCAATTATTTATTTATAATATTAATCTCCTATCACTTGCTACTGGTAAATTACCTTCTACTTCACTTTTTTGGACTACTTTTAAAAATGGTGATCTTTTAAGATGAATCCATAAATCTTAACATGGACCCAACATAAAAAGCTGAATATAAATGAGAGTTTTGTTTGACCCAAAATTGAAATCACTTCGGTAATATATGTATGGAGAATGAGTGATTAAAAAGGATTTTTTTTTTTTTTTTAGTTTATATATAATATTATTTTATTGAAAAAATGTAAAATTAAAAATGAAAAAGAAAAATTTTTTAAAGAAAGAAGCTTGAACAATATTGACAAGCCCACGAGTTGATCCAGTCTTACAACTTGGAAGTCGATCCATGCTTGTAGTGTAGGCTTCTAAGAACATCTTTAATGGGTATGTGAAATGTCAAAATCCATTATATGAGAGATAAAAAGTGAGATATATTATTTTAAGATTAAATTATGGAGAGTAGTGGTGGGCATTAACCCACCCAAATCGTAGAAACCGCCCAAACCAACCTGATCGATTTAGATAGGTTTTTTATGAAAATCGGGTTGGGTTTGATTCTACAAAAAAAAAAAAAAAAAAAAAATTGTTCGGATTGGGTTGTGTTGGGTTGAGTTGTGGGTTGGGTGAAAAACCCAACCCGATCCAACCCAACCCAATAAAAATTTTAAAAATATAAGACCATTTAAATTGGAAAAATTACGTAACTACCTAGATGTAATGTACTGTAATTGAAAATACCCAAATTTCAAACTATTCATAATATTACTGGATTTTTTGTCATAACTTTAGAAAAATACCGAATTTTGAAGAGAGAGAATGTAATATTTGATTGACAAGATTAACCAAAAATCATTTAATTTGGAGAAATTACCAATTATTTAGCTAATTAAATTAGACAATTTCAAATATCCAAAAATTTAGTCATTCGTGTCCTTTCTATGCATAAATTAAGCACATTCTATATTTGTGTACTGATAAATCCATGTCATTTTTATGTAATATTACATTGTTGCTACTAATATTACATGTTGTGTAAGGTATTGTAATATATGTTGTCATTACAGTGTATCTAACATAATAAAAGACGGTTTTTTAATTACATTACAGAGCTTGTAATATTAAATAAATTAAAATTAAACTTATTGAAATGTTACTGTGCATGTAATTTTGCCTCATGAATCCAGAGTGTTATATAATATTACTGGATGTGATATTACAACAGATGTAATTCATAGTGCAAGTGCTGAGATTGTTCGTAATATTACATTCCATATAACACCAAGTTCGAGGTATGTTAAATTGCATGTGATTTAATTAAATTACATAGCTGATAATATTACGTTCGATCTAAATAATGACTTCTCATATTATTAAACTAATTTAATAATTGTAATTTTCATATTATTAGTTGATTTTAAATGTAATTACACTCCTAATTTAATCTCCTAAATAAATGGTAATTACATCCCTAAATAATAGGTTGCATAATTAATGAGGTCAGTCAAATAATACACTCTCTCTCATAGAATTATATATTTTTCTAAATAATTTCTAAATAAAGTATTTATTTAAGAGGATTGAAGGAACTAGTGTAGAGTCTAATTAATCCATTTAAATTTCAAGTATCTCAGGCCTATTTTAAATTTGGATGAAACTCAAATATGGTTTGAACATATTTTAGTTTTATTAGTAAGTATTCAATTTATCATATTTGAGCTTATTATATTGTACATAATTTATTTAAGTTAATAGTTGATTTATGAGCATAATTTTTTATGGGAAAAATACATAATTACAAACTTAAAACTATCACTTTTTAAAACAAACAGATTTTTTTTGTTTTTAAAAATCAAGTATTATTAGCAATTAATAAATATAATATTGTGTGATATAGAAATAATTATCCATTATATATTAAATTAAAACTAATATAATATTTAAATAAAAAAAAAGTCATAAAACAATAACTTGTGTCCGTCCCACACAACTTCCTCACCTCGACCCACCCCGCCCACCCTAGCCCAAAAAATTAATTTTTTCCTTCTATTATTCCCCACCCTACCCCACTCCCACCCAACCCGATCGATCCTACCCCGCGCACCCCACCCCACCCAAATTTTTTTCTTCTTCTACTTTTCCACACCCATCCACCACCCAGCCCTCGACCCTACCCTACCACCCAACTCCACTCACCCCACCCAAAAATGATTTTTCTTCTATCTCACCACATCCCACCTAGGGATGGCAAAAAAATTCGAACGACCCGAAACCCGGAGGACCCGAAACTACCCGCCCCGTCGGTCCGGGGGCGGGTTTTCCGCCCCGAACAGCATTTCGGGGCGGGTTCGGGGCAGACCCACCCCGACCCGTGACTCGAGAATTTTTTTTTTTTTTTGAATGAGAAATTAAAAATAAATTTAATGAGGTCTAGAGGAATTGAACCATGGTGGGATTTAAGAATATGAGAATATATAATCACTATACCATTATGTTGTTTATTGATTTTTTTTCCCTTCAAATATACATATTATGTTTAAAGTTCAAACTTAAAAACTCTAACTAGTTCGACTCCTAAGTCTTTCACCTAAAATTTTATTACCCAAAAAAAAAATTAATTTTAATTTCGGGTCATTTGGCGGGGCGGGATGTCACCCCGCCTCGCCCCGCGACTGTTCGCGGGGCGGGGCGGGTCGGGGTGGGGTTTGGCCATTTCGGGTTCGAGGCGGGTCGGCCCCGACCAGTCCCGAACCCGACCTATTGTCATTCCTAATCCCACCCACCTACCCCGACCCCACCATACCCAAAAAATAATTTTTTTCCTTCTACATTTTCACACCACACCATACCACACCCCACCCTCTGCCCCGACCCCTACCAGCGCACCCAACGTACCCCTACCCCCAACCCACCTCACCTTATAAAAATGATTTTTTCCTTCTACTTTTTCACACCCCACCCGCCTCGACCCTATCCCGGGCACCCAATCACCCTATCCCAACCCACCCAATTTTTTTTTCTTCTACTATTCCCACCCACCTACCCAATCCTCGACCCTAACCGACCACCCAACCCCACTCAAAAATGATTTTTCTTCTATTTTTTTCCATCTCACCCTCGTCCCATCCCACAACCCCACCCAAAAAAATGATTTTTTCCCTTCTACTTTTCCAGTCCTCATCCCACCCCCCCGATCCTACCCCGCGCACCCAACCACCGTACCCTACCCCAAAAAATGATTTTTTTTCTACTTTTCCACACCCACACCCACCCACCCCGACCCTACCCCCACCCACCCAACCCCAACCACCCCACCAAAAAATAATTTTTCTTCCTTTTTTTTTCATCTCACCCACCCTACCTCATGCCATCATATCATAATTGGTCACACAAAGTCATATTTCAGTTACAAATCACAATTTCAAACTTAATCTCAAATTTCAACGCAATCCCACCCACCAATACCCCACCCCACTCGCAAAGTTACAATTAATTACACAAAATCACATTTCAGTCACAATTACAAATTAAGTCACAAAATTTCTCCCCATCTCCACGTCACCACACCCCCACCCCATTAGTAAAGTCAAAATTGGTCACATAAAGTCACAGTTCAGTCATAATAACAAATTTAGTTGCAAAATTCACATCCCACCGCACCACACCACACCACACCGCACCGCACCCCACCCACAAAAGTCACAGTTGGTCACACAAGGTCACAATTTAATTACACAAGGTCACCGTTCGGTCGCAAAAAGTCACAGTTCGATCGCACAAGGTCACGGCTCGATCACACGAGGTTACAGTTCTTCAGTCACACGTGTTAGATTACACAAGATCACAGTTCATTCTCACAAAGTCACAACTCGATCACACATGGTTATATTTGACACAATTATATGTCACATCACGTCCTCGTCCATTGGTCACACAAAGTCACATTTGGTCATAATCTTTAATATAATTGGTCACAATCATCCATAATTGATCGCATATTATTTGTTTATTTGTCACAACTTAGACGCTTCTCGATCACAATTAGTCAATATTTCTTGTCACAAGTCGTACAAAATCATAATTAATTAATATTTTTATCACAATTACCTAATAATTGGCCACAATCCGCACTGGTCACAAGTCACACAAAATCATAATTAGTTAATATTTTAGTCACATTTACTTAATAATTGATCACATTCTATACTCATCACAATTAGTCATATTCTGGTTACATTTACCTAATAAATTTACCTCACCTCACCCGACATGCAAATTCATATCTGGTCACGTAAAGTCACAATTGGATCACAATTACAAATTTAGTTGCAAAATCCCACATCACCCCAAAGTCACAATTGGTCACACAAGGTCACAGTTCGGTTACACAAAGTTGTAATTAGGTCACACGAGATCACACCCCACCCCAAAAATGATTTTTTTTCTCTATGTTTTTCCACTCACCCCACTCAGACCAAAAATGAATTTTTTTCTATTTTTCCCACCCACCCCCCGCAGGTCCACCAACCCCACCCCACCCTACCCTGCAAAGTCATAATTGGTCACACAAAATCACATTTCTGTCCTGCCGCCCTACCCACCCACCCACCCACTACCGCCCATCCACCAACCCCAACCCACCCTACCTCGTAAAGTTACAATTGGTCAAACAATCACATTTCGGTCCCCCACCACCCTACCCTACCTCACCCCATCCTACCCATTACAAAGTCACAATTCGGTCACATATACAAATCTAATTGCAAATTTACCCCTCCACCCACCTACCCACCCACCCCACCACACCCCAGCAAAGTCACTATTGGCCACACAAAGTCAAAATTACAAATTTAGTTATAAAATTCACCACATCCCACCCACAAAGTTACAGCTGGTCACATAAGGTCACAATTCGATCACTCAAAGACGCAGTTGGGTCACACAGGATCACAGTTGGGTCACACGAGGTTACAACCCAGTCACACGAGGTCACAGTTCGATCACATCGATCACACATAGTCATATTTGTCACAAGTGTAGGTCACATCATGTCCTAGTCCAATGATCACACAAAGTCACAATTGGTCACAACCTCTAATATAATTGGTCACAATTTACTCGTTTTCTTGATCACGATTAGTCAAACTTTCATGTCACAATTACTTAATAATTGGTCATATTTTGTACTCGACACTAGTCGCACAAAGTCACATTTAGTCGACATTTTGGTCACAATCATCTAATATTTGGTCACAATCACCTATAATTGATACAATCACGCCACCCACCTCACCCCCACCCATATACTTTCCTCCACCACCACCACCACCATCGTCCCCGCAGCGACGAACCACACACGGTTCATCCTTACAGCATCAACAACCACAAGATCCTAGCCATCACCGCTTCACACAGGCAACACCACTACAAGGTCCCAACCATCACCGCTCCACACAGGCAACACCACCATAAGTTCTCAACCATCACCGCTCCATACAGGAAACACCACCACTAGGTCTTAGCCATAACCGTACACAGTCACAGCCAATGACACCCTACCACCACCGCTTCACACAGGCAGACGTTTCATGATCTAGCACCACAACCTGCACCCAACTATATCGATCGCGCGCGCCACTGCCTACACCCAACGAACCACCTGCACCCATCGCACTAGAAACACCACATGTACCCAATGCAGGTCTACCGCCTACAGCGACGATGTAGTTGCTTGAGGCTGGCAGCGACTAGATCCTCGCTGCTACATCCAAAGTGTCACACCAGTTGTAGAACGTGTGCAGCGAGATGGTAGAGAGGGAGAGGTATCTGGTCGCTAGGTCGTGGATGATAGATGAGGTTTGAACTTGGTAGATCTGAAGTTGCAGTGGCGATCTCGAAGGCAGCTATCTCACCGCTACGCTGCCGTCGTCTGGGTGTGGACGGTAGAGAGAGATAGGGCTCCAGTGATGGAAAATTATTTGATGCGTGATTAATGATGGCGATTTCAAGTTTGATTTGGTTGTATTGATTAATAATAATTTTGTTAATAAATTTTAATTTGGTAATTAACACCTGATTTTGAAAAAAGTAAACTTCATCCCCTTCTTTTTAAAACGTGATCTTTAAATATAGGTCTCCATATAATTTTCCCATTTTTTAATTTTCTAAGATTTTTAGCTAATTAGACCAAAATCCAAACCACCCAACACAATTGGATTGGGTTGAGTTTGAACTCATGTTTTGGTTGTGTTGGGTTGGGTTGATTTTTTATCAACCCGACCATAGTGGGTTGATGTAACACCCCAAGTTTCAAAACCTAAAACCTAGGCATGTTAACTTCCATTCACATTAATTGAGAAATTAAATCGTTTACACGACAAAAATGTTCATTTATCTATTATAAAATTTTAGCGAAATTTCGGCAGAGTCTCTTCTATAAATTGGACATAGCCAACCTGTAGAGGAGCATCAAAATCATTTATAAATACACATCACAACTCACTCCATCCCAAACATCATCCAAACCATTATAATAAGTCCCAAACTCCTCAACAATACAATTTTTCATCAATAAGCTTCAATTAAATACAATAAGTGATAATATAACCAAAATTAGAAATTCCATAACTAATTTAAACTAATCTCAACCAAACAATTATCAAAATAATGAATTAAGGAATAAATTCAAATGATAACTTAATAATTTTAACTTTATTAATTAAAGCAACAGCAGGTACTATATGAGTCAGCCGCCAAGTGTTCTCCTCGGATCACCTAACTTTCATCACCTGAAATGTTGGGGAGGGATTGGGGTGAGCTAAAGCTCAGTAAGTAAACTGTATGCATGAATGCATGCTTATGACATGAATGCTTTAAAAATTCCATTTATGTATCCCCTTTTTCTTTACTTTCCAGAATATTTGAACATTTCAAACTTTTACTTAACATTTCAAAACTTTCACTTCTTTTTCATCGTGAGCTCACTTGGTGTAACTTCTAGTCAATCAGAATACAGTGGGCAATTACTTATTTGGAACCAGATCCCACCGCAAAGCGGTTTAACATTCTGTCGCAAAGCGACTTAATTCGGGTACGCCGGTCCCCCGCGCCCCATTTCCCACTCGCAACTTTCATGAACTAGAAGCACACCCATTCATTCTTTCAAAAACTTGGGATACATAACCTTTGAACAAACTTGCACCTTGACACATTTCTTTCATTTAAAAACATTTAACTTCCCAATTTCGATGTCAATGCATGCTTCATGATGCAATGACATGATAATGTGCATGCTTGAACATTCTTCTCAATAACATATACTTTCACAAAGTAAATGAAATTCATCAAAGCAATTAAGTTGCAAGACAGTCATTTACACATAACTTTCACATTTACATTCAACTTTGATGAAAATAGGGGGAAGTTTACTTACTTAACATCCTTAGTATTTACCATCATCTGAATTTACAAGTGGAGGACCCTCGACTGCCCGTGTCGTCAATGTACCAAAAGTCCTAATTATTCACATTCATCAATAAACATGACTCTCAGTTCACAAACACGTTCGTTATTCATTTTAACACTAATCGAACATTGACCGAGATTAAAACTTCAATTTAACCCAAACGTGACTTTACATAATAACCAAAACACATAAAACCATAATCGAAAGCAAAAGATTAAACCATTCGACACAACATTATAAGCTTAACTACTATTAAGGTACTTAAATCAAAACCAAGTTTGAAAAATGTACACGACTTTACAATTTTCTCAAAAATCTAGCAATTACAATTATTACTCACGTTCACAAAAATCATATTTGAAATAAGGGGCTTAATTTCATACAACTTACGAATTGTACTAATCCATTTACTCAAATCTCAAACTAAATTATAACTTAGTCAAACTTTATAAAACAATGTCCCATTAAAATTCCAACTTTTTTTTAAAATCTGAAAATATTCAAAATAAGGTTTCAATTAGACTTAAAACTAACCAAACATAACCTAAAATCTTAAATTCAAGAATTTCCCATATATAACATACACATTTTGATTTTCAATTACGAAATTCGAAACCATGAAATAATCAAAATTTGAAATTTCAATCAAACTAATTTAAAATCTTCGAAATCAGAAATTTCCAAATATATATATATATACATACTTGTATACAATTTTTCCCAAACCTGAACATACATTTAAAATCTCAAAATTAAACTAAAATATCAATTAACCAAGCTAAATAACAAATGTTTGGAATCTGAAAATACTGTGTAAATTATGCACATATATACACGCATTTATGCATCAATACATACATACTTACATACATATTGCCTAAAATTTGGATCTGCCTGTTTAAATTTCGAAATTGACTTATAATCCAAATCTGAAAATTCTGAAATCTTCATAATAAATACACTCAACATATAGACACATATCAATACATACATTCAACATATATACATGCTTGTGTGTGTGCTCGGTTGAGTGGGTATGAGTGCGAGGGTGAGTGCGCGAGCGGGTGTGTGTGTGCGCGTGAAATCCGTGAGCGCGGCCCCGGGGAAGAAGGAGAAGAGTGTTACCGTGGGGATGGTGGCCGGTGGTGGTCGTTGTTCGCACGGTGGTCGGAGGCAGACAGTAGCAGCGTCGTCGCCGCCGTGAGAGGAGATGAGAGTGAGTCGCGAGAGAGAGAGAGATCGAATGGAGAGAGAGAGCGTGTCTTGAGAGAGAGAGACCGAGAGGCGTAAGTGAGGGAGAGGTGGAATGAGGTTTAGGTTTAATTTTAATCTTTTAAAATTTGCAAATTGGTCCCTCAAGTCTCATAAATTGGTAAGTTAAGTCCATGACTCTCAAATAAAATTCCAAAGTGTCACCAAACTTTTCCCAACTTCAATTTAATGCAATTTAGGCAACTTACTACTCAACTACAATAGAAATGGCAAGTAACAATTAAAATGAACAATTAGACATAGAATTGCACGTAAAATAATTAAGTAACCAATTTATAAACTTTCGAATTGGTACATTGATCGAGACGGCGTCCAAGTCTTTCCACTGCAAAATAATTCCATTTATAGACATTAAAAATTATCAATTTAAAATTTATAACAACATTAACATAAATATCATGTGGGATTTCAGGATTGCCCATAAAATGAAAAGCGGTCTTACAGTTGAGTTCGGGTTGGGCAAAAAATTGACCAACCCACGCCCACCCCTAATGGAGAGGAGGTGGATGTTGAAAGTACGAAAAAAAAGAGGGAAAAAGAAAAAGAGAGATTGTCACAAATTCAAATAAATTAATTAAAAAATAAATGAATGGTCAAGTAAAAGGTCCAATTTTTAGACCTTGTGAAGAACTAAAGTGGAGAAAATAGGGAGAGAGAGAGAGAGAGAGAGTGGGAGTCACGAGATTTTTGTCTCTCTCATACACTTAGACATTATGATCGACCCAACAATTGAGGATACTTTCACTTCACTTCACTATTATATATACTAGTAGTACCCGTGCGTTGCACGGATGCGGTAAGAATTGTGTATATAATAGCGTATAAATTTTCTTGTGTTATATCTTAATTCAACATTCAAAAAAGAGATTTAGTTATTGACGTATATTTTGCCTCTTTAATAATTGGCTTTAGAAAGTGCCAAAAAAAATATCATTCCAAAATAATTGGCCGTAGAAATTGTCAGAAAAAAAATATTCCGAAATGACCATATGTAATTTGTAGTCGACCTTTATTCACCCTTCTAAGAGGGAAAATGTAAATAAATATATTACAAATAATTACGGCAAACTAAAAGTACGTCGCGTCTTATCTATAGATTAGCTGAAGAAGAAAAAAAATGACGTCAGCCTTATGAATAGTAAATGAACAGTAAAGAGGTCTTGCCTCTTTTACATAAGTTACAAGTAATATTAATTATTATTATTATTATTATTATTATTATTATTATTATAAAATTAAGTTATTATTAAGTTATATTATAAGAGAATTTAGAAAAAAATAAAAAGCCTCTTTTATATAAGTTAAGTTAAGTTATATAATATGATAGTTTTTTAAAAAAAAAAAAAAAAGACGTCATTAGTAAATGAACAGTAAAGAGGATTTGCCTCTTTTATATAAGTCAGTTGAAGTTAAGTTTTTATTCAGTTATATTATTTAAGTTATTATGAAGTTATATTATAGGAGGATTTAAAAAAAAAAAAAAAAAAAAAAAAGAGAGGCTAAAACAAAAAATTATATATACATATATGAGTTAAGTTAAGTTAAGTTATTATGAAGTTGTATTATAGGAGAAAAAAAAAAAACTCTTTTATATAAGTTAAGTTATTATTAAGTTATATTAGTTAAGTTAATATGAAGTTATATTATAGGAAAAATTTTTTAAAAAAAAGTATAAGTTAAGTTATTATGAAGTTATATTATAGGAGAATTTTTAAAAAAAAAAAATTAAGCGAAGTTTTAAAAAAAAAAAACTAAAAAAAAATGTATAAGTTAATGTTAAGTTATTATGAAATTATATTATAGGAGAACTATAAAAAAAAATTAAAAAAAAATGATGTCTATATTAAAGGAGAATTAAAAAAAATTAAAAAATGACATCATTAAACAAAAAGATGATGTGAGCCTTATGAATAGTAAAATTAATTTCCCTCTTTTATATAAGTTAGGAAAAAAAAATGACATCATTAGTATATGAACAGTAAAGAGACTTTGCCTCTTTTATATAAGTCAGTTAAAGTTAAGTTATTATTAAGTTATATTAGTTAAGTTAAGTTAATATGAAGTTATATTATACGAAAATTTAAAAAAAAAAAAAAAAGTATAAGTTAAGTTATTATGAAGTTATATTATAGGAAAATTTAAAGAAAAAAATTTAAGAGAAGTTTTTTTAAAAAAAATTTATAAGTTAAAGTTAAGTTATTATGAAATTATATTATAGGAGAACTAAAAAAAAAAAAATGATGTCTATATTATAGGAGAATTAAAAAAAAAATTAAAAAATGACATCATTAAACAAAAAAATGAAGTGAGCTTTATAAATAGTAAATAAATAGTATAAGTTAGGAAAGGGCACTTCAAATTTCACTATTCAAAAGTACCAAATGTATTTTCATTGTTAGCAAATACACGTTTTCTCCTCATGCTACGCTTTTCTTCTCTTCTTCAAAAGTCCTAGAATCTTCCATCTTATTCTCCTTTCATTTTCAACCACCCCGAGTCACCCCTCCACCACCATGAATCCTCAAAACAAGAAGAGAATGAAGCAAAAGCTGAACCCAGAAGTAACAATTCCATTGTTCCATTTTGCACACCTCTCTGACCGACGGACCCATCACTTCTGTTCATTTATCTGTTATCTTTTAGTTTAATCGGGGATTTATGCAGGGTCAATGTGTGGACTGGTATTGGTTCAATTTATGGTAATTTTTTTAAAGCATTCGTTTCATATGTTGAATTTAATGGTTCTTACCTAAAATTCTGCACATATTTGAACTAATTCTTAATTCTTTGTTCTGTGTATAGAGTTCGATTTTGCTTTTTATTTGGGCTCGAAATTTACCCTTTCTTCTTAGGACAACAATATCTTTCTTTTATTTTATTTTGATTTATTAAGAACCCATTTTCTGGCTTTATATCGGCAATCAACATTAGATGAGGCAGAAGAAAAATAAGATAGATGATGAAACTATTGTTTGTTGTAACTGCAAGAGTAGGACTTACCAGTTCTTTCTATAATTTGGTATGTGTGTTGAGTTAAGGATTAGTGTGCTATTGTATAATACGTGCTTGTTTTTTCTTTTAAAGAGTTTTAAAGCTTGAGTATCTACCCTTTTGTAGAAGATAATTTGATGGAACAATATGTATCACTTCTATATGTGAAGGATCCCTTATTTAAAAGAATGGGAGCATCCAGATTAGCTCGTTTTGTGATAGATGGTAATGTTTCAATCAAAGATTTTCTGGAGGAGTTACTAACAAGTTGATGTATACCGTTGTTATTTATTCAAAATGAAATATTTTTTGTTTAGTTGTCTCGATTAGCTCAAAAATGCATCTCATTTCTCTTCAATCTGCAGTAATCTCTATTGGTGTATGACGTATCCTATTTTGCTAGAATTTTATTCATTTGCTTTAGTTCCCAAACTTGACGTTTCAGGTGACTTATATGAAAGAACAACATATCCATTTGAGTTTTCTACTATGGAGATGCCATATCAGACATACAATGACGTAAACGTTCAGCTTAGGTATGTTCTTCTATAACATTACAATGTGATCTATTTATATACTGTACCTTTTAGATTTTGTTGTTCTTAATACATTTCATAGTTTATATTCATTTTCTTTCTTTTTGGTCGTTGAAACCATGGCTAATAATGGTTAAGAAGTGGTTTCAATTCAAGATACTTGTGGTCGAAGAGTGGCCCTAAACTGTTGCATATATGGCTACTGGGAATCTTATTTACTATAATCTAATAAAATGTTTTAACTGGTCTAATTGTTTATGGGGATCCTTAGATTCTTTTTCAACTATCAGGTGATATCTCTATACTTTCCATGTTTCATCTTCAAAATGGTGTATGGTTCTGTTTAACGATGAAAAATGGTGAACTTGTGATTTAGATATTGTTTGGAGTTTCGTAAGAAGGTAAAAATGAAAGGGTCCAGTGTCTTCTAGATATTTTCTAATGGGTTACTATTTAAAACACGAAGTTGAACTTTCATACCATTTTCTTTCATTCTTTAATATCTATCTCAAATACTAAATTTGTTGAAAATACTTGTTGGTTGCAGGCAATCAATTGATCTATTGGACAAGAACCAAACAAAAGAAGCTAGAGAAAAAGACGACGATGAAGGAATTGATACTTTATATACTTATGGGCAGTCTTTTGCCATATAATAAGGGTTTTGAGTCATCATATTTTGAAGGAATTGATGAGATCTTTTTGAGGAGGTACATCTCTTTTTCTTTATTTTTTAGAGAGTTGTGTGCAATCTCTTATGTATAGCATTGGTAACCAGCAAATGAGATTTTAAACGAAGTCCTCATTAGAAAATGCATTTTAGGTTCAATTTGGTACTTATTATGCATAATCTTCAGTATATGTGATAAGTACGTTTTTCTCACTTATTTTGATTTCAAATTTACACAATTGTGAGTATTTTAGAGTTTTATATTGCTTAAATGTTTATTTATTTATTTTTATTGTTTTAGGAAAAACTAGAATTTGGAAGAGATTGAAGCAAAACGAGGAAGTCATGTGCGGAGTATATAAAGAAATCAGTGTATAACTTTCAGTACAAATATTTTCATGGAACCCATAATATATCATTAGAAAGATAATTGCATTTAGAGTCCAATGCAACAAACGGTGCACAAATTGGAGTTGTAGATCAAAAGTTATGCGCATTTGAAGTTCAGCTGGTGGATCATAATTTCAACCGCGGTCCAGTTTTTAAGCCCTGTTTTCCGCGGTCCGACCGCGGCCTGCTGTAGGGTTTTTTTGTGGATTTTTTGGTTTTTTCCTTATTTTTTCCATTTGTTTTCAAGTTCAACAATGATTAAAACCATTTTCTTGACTTCTAAACTATAAAAAGACCTATTTTAACATAGAGAAGGAGAGCCCCAATTCATTTTTCACCTACATTATACAAGAAATCAAGGAGAAATTTCAATGAGCCAAAGAAGAAATCAAGAACTTGGGTTGAAGATTGGATCTTGGTGCATGAATCTCTTCATCTTCTCAAACTTATTTCATGGATTTGGTGATGTTCTTTATTAATCCTTCTTGTATTTCTTTAATTATGTGTTATTAATTTATTAGTTGTGACAAACGATGTAATCTTAGTTTAATTATTCAATTTCAATTCTCATGTGTTTATAATTTAATTTGATTTATTGAATTTATTTTCAATCTTAATGCATGAATTAATTGGTCACTAATTCATTGATTTTGTGAGTTGTTTTCATAATCCGAGAGGTGAGTTAACATCCTATACCATGTGATAAATTTCAGCAATTTCATAAAAGGGTAAAGATACATGGTTGTGGTTGTTGTGATTTTTGTAAATTCTTGTGATTGAATGCGTTTAATTAGGGCTTATTCTGACCTAACATAGAGATATGTGGTTGACCTAATTAAATAGAATTAATTTAAACTCGAATGGGGAATTTTAGATACAATCGTGAATTCGATCAAATACTACTTTAGAAAGAAAATATGAGATGAGAAATTGAATACGAAAATTAGGATGAAATCGTGAGTCCCAACACTTTTTATTCACAAAAACAAAAATCAAATCTTTGAATTTATTTGTAGTTTAGGAATTGATTAATCGAAGCTAGTAACAAGTAAATTAGTCCTTGTGGGATCGACATTCCGGACTCAAAAAGTACACTTTTACTACTTGTTCGCGATATCGTGCACTTGTGATATTTTCACAACAAGTTTTTGGCGCTGTTGTTGGGGATTAATTTTTTATTTGTTATTAGTTTGGATTAATATTTTTTATTTGTTATTTTTATTTTTTTCAGATTGATTTCTTTTATTTGTTATTTTCTTATTAGGTATTGATACTGAACGCTCAAAATGGATGCGGTTGACTTTAATAAAATGCTTGTACGTGACTTCTTCATAAGGCAACAACAATTGATAGATCAAGGAGTTGAAGAGGAAGATATTCTTATGGGAGATTGTATCATAGGTATCGACTACAAGAGATAAAAGCAGAGTATGAAATTAATGAAGTTGTCCTAGATGACTTTAAAGCTGGATTTTTTATACGCTTCACAAAATTTGATGAGAGTGATTTACCCTTGAAATTATTTCTTCCACCAAATTCAAATGAGTATTAATTAAATGAATCACCTCTACTAAATCTTCAACAAATAGAACAAGAATCAAATGATTGATGTGAAGACGTCATTGTCCATATGTCAACAATTTCACATCTAGATATGAATCTTGAGGAAACTACAACAAAAGAAGACGATCAGGTTGGGAATGAGGATTTGATTCTAACGACAAACATAACAGCCGATGAGGGTAGCGCTATCAAGCGGTCCTTGGACTCAATTGATTCTCTTAAAATTGATTTTGTGATAGGGTTCGAAGAAGAGGTTGAGGTTTATGTAGTTGAATTGGAGATGAATGGTAAAATTACCTCTGATTTTGAACAGGGCACCATAAAAACTTGGAGCAAAAGTGCAATTGGGTACAAAGACAACTTCAGTAAATATAGCAGATTATCAAAAGCCTTGTTTAGAGTGCCTAGAAGCATTGTTCAACAGTTAAGCTTGAAACTATAAATCAAGAACTAAAGGGTTGTAACCCTACTTCTAACCCTAAACTTTTTTTCTTTAATTTTGATATCATGTAGTTTGCATTATGATTTGCATTAGAATTTAGGACACGTTTTCCACGATTTTTGTGGAGTTTTTTTTTATTGCTTTGAATAAAAAAAAAAAATCATCGTTATCCCACCACTAATAGATTTTTACACACAAAAAAAAATAAAAAAATTCCCTATTTATAAGGTTGCACCTAGATTTTTGATTTTCAAAACAATTTGTAAAACTTATCTTTTCCTATTTATAGGACTTTTTGTAGAAAGGTACACTACTTATCTTTTGATTCCTAGTACATTACTTGAATTTTAAAATATAAAAGCAAATTATCATCACATACCATATCCACGACCATAAGTTAGTACTTAGTAATGATTAACGAAATTCATTTACCAAAATCTAACTATTACACAAATATCAAGTTACATCTCCATACAAAATATTTTCTAATAACAATGATTTAAAAATGTAGACGAATGAGTCATTGATAGAGATTAATTATATCAAGCTACATGACTACGTCTTCATGTTTACCTAGAAACTATTAGCATAAAACAAACAAATTAATACACGAAACACAAGATGATGCCTATAATCTCATAATACCTCTCTGACTACAAGCATCATATTTTAGGACGAGTTAACAAATGTCCAGATTTCATCAAAAAGGTGAGGGATATGTAATGCATGAAATCTTCCACCGAGTAAAAGGAGAGGTGAGAGCCACATTGAAATATTTTCAGTTACACAGTAAGCAAAACCTCTTTCAGGCTACATACCAAAAATGGAAAAGGAAAAATAAGAGAGGATTAAAGAAAAATATTTAGATTTCTAACGGCATAAACAAGCTAAGACCAAGATTACCAAAAGATTAGATAAAGTTAATTTTTTAACTTTTAAGACTAATTAAAAAAAGAAAATTGATCTAAAAGTGGGCTTGTGCTTCAGTTCTTGGTTCTAGAACAAGAACCGGAACCGGAACCAAAACCGTTTGGTTCTCCATACTAAGAACAAAATCATTAATTTTTTTTTTTGTAAAATCAAACCGAACCGCTCGGTTTGATTTGGTTCGATCCGATCATTTTGTCCACCCTCATATATATCCAATAAAAAAATGTAATTGTAAAATCAAACCGAACCGCTCGGTTTGGTTTGGTTCGATCCGATCATTTTATCCACCCTCATATATATCCAATAAAAAAATGTAACACCCTAAGTTCTGTAAACTCGGAACACCACGTCATCCTTTAAAACTAACTTTTGAATAAGGTTTAGCGGAATAACTAAAATTTAAACTCCCATATTTTATTCAATTCTTCCAACGGTAATAAATTAAAATGATTCAACACTTGATAAACATCGAATCCATTTAACATAAAACTGCAAATTTAAACTTTAAACATAAATCATTTGTTTATCCTTTTGCCACCCCTTGTCCATCAATCACCACCATCTTCAAAGTTAGCAAAAATTGTTAATAATTGGGTGAGTATTTCAAAGATATACTCAGTAAACTCATCGTAAAGTAATTAATTCATACTATGAAGGTACACATAAACATACAAATCATGCTAAACATTTTTTGACATATCATTATATCATATATTCATATAAGTGCGTAAAAGTAGCCTCGTCTCGTCTCAACATGAAATAATGTATGTATGTTATAGCAAAAATAACATCACAACTTCTTAGTTCAATTCCATGAACATAACTTCATCTCGTCTTGTCTTAATTCATATCAACATATGCATAATCACATATTTACGTGCATTTCATAGCTAAATCAATTAATAAGAATAAGTCTACCTCAAAACTTAACAAGTTTGAATCGAGCGGGAAAAACTTCAAGTCTCTAAATGTCCGATCGCATCGTCTAGCTAAAGAAAATAAGTCTCAAATTATAAATTTCAGAAATTCAGAGTTTAAAAGAAAATAAAAGTTTAGAGATTAAATTGAACATTTTGTTATAGTTGAAAACAAAAATATTCGTGGCTGAAATAAAGATTTTCAGAAATAAAAGGGTTGACTCTCAAGCATTTCAAAACATTAGTGTTGACTATTAAATCTAGAAAAATCAGGGTGAGATAAAATACATTTTTAAAAAAACTAAAGGACCGAAATAAAAGACTTCTCAAAGGGCCGGGGTTAAAGGGCAATTTTGAAAAATCAATTTTTAATATGAATTTTCTACTTGAACAATTAATTTAACAATATGGTTGACAATTATGTGATGTGGAAATGTGTTGATTGTTGATTAAAAAAATGATATTATTTATGGAAAAAGAGGATTGTGACACATAACTCAATTGTCAACATTATTGTCAAAATCACAAGTAGCAAAAATCTTTTTAAGATATCATCACAATCACACACACCTCTCCCCCCCCCCCCCCCCACACACACCCACACCCCCAATGGAGAAGAGAGGTTGCGAACGGGGCTTCGTCCCCTTCCGGTTCAATGCTTCCAGCGTCCAGCCGGAGGTTATGCCACCGCTGCGAGGAGGCGGCTGGGCCGGTGTGGGCGTGTTTGTGAAAGGTGAAGGTTTGAGCGGTTTTTGGGGGCATGGAACCGAGTCGACAGAGGCTTGGGTTCGAAATTAAGAATAGCGATTTCTGGCCAAATATTCGACGAAGTAGGTAAGTATTGAGTTTCTTGGTTTATTTTCTGTTTGGGCTTGATTTTGGAATTGGCAGTCGCTGGTGGTGATCAATGGTTCAGTCGGTTATGATAGTGGTATGTGAAAATGTTTGAATTCAGTGATTGAGGTTTGATTGGGTTTTAGCTGGCATAGACAGTGTTGGATAGTGGCTCGATGGCGGGTTTGTTGGACTTTATGCAGTGGTTGCCAATGGTGGTGATCAATTTTGTTTATTGGGTGTGGCACTTGGTTCGATGGATTGCAGATTGTTGTGAATTGTGGAATGTTTGAAATCAGTGATGGAGGCTTGATGTGGAGCTATTTGTGATGAACCAAGACTTGTGTGGTGTATGGAGGTTGAGGTTGAAGTTGAAGGCAGTGTTATGACCTTAACTAATCAACAAGAATTACTACATAATTTAATCTCCCGTAACGCAATATTCTCAAATTGATAAATCCATCATTTCATTGATAATTCAAAAGATATGATTACAAAATTGAATAACTCTCAATTTGTTTGCAGGAAAGAAAATGAGATAGAAGTTAAGAGAGAAAAGAAGAAGAAGACGGGGAAGTGAAGAATTCAGAGAGGGAAGATGAAATTTGACATTTGACAACCATTTCTCACTCTCCTCTGTTCCCTTATAAAATAAAATGAAAGCGTGTGACAAAAGTGTGACTTTCTAATTTATTTCCATTTGCTGAAACGACATAGTTGCTTCAATCCCTAGATGTTGGTTCCTCTTGCTGAAACGCTGTCGTTCCGATGGGTTTAAATCCACTCAACTGTTGTGCTGCAACTTTGTCTTTCTCTAATTTCCCTCTATGATCTCTTCTCCTTTGTTTTCCCCACTTCGTTGTTCGGTATCATAAAATCCGTCCCCCATAAATGACCCTTATCCCCAAGGGTTAAATCAAGGGAATCTCTTCTAAATCCATGCAGCGTTCACCCATGTTGCATTTTCTAGAGAATCTCCTTGTCAATTGGGGCTGTTTAACTCCGTATAATGCTTTGAAGGGTGTCATTTTATTGCAGTATGATAAGTAGTGTTGTACCACTATTTAGATAAGCTTAACCACTTTGACCACTATTTTGGGCATTGACGAACCATGCACTTCAAATACATCTCCATACATTGGTTGACTCTCTCAGTCTTGCCGTCAGTCTGGGGATGGTATGCCGAGCTTAGCTGCAATTTGGTTCCCATGAGTGTAAACAATTCATTTCAAAAATCCACTAGTAAAAATCCTGTCCCTGTTAGACACAATGCTCTGGGGCAACCTCTGAAGCTTAAACACGTTATCTAGGAAAATTCTAGCTACTGTAGCCACATTAAAGGGGTGTGTGAGGGGCAGAAAATGAGAGTACTATGTAAATCTGTCCACCATGACTAGGATAGTATTGAAGTTACCTGACTTGGGGAGTCCTTCAACAAAATCCATGGTAATGTGGCTCCATGCGATTTTAGGTTTCGAAAGTGCTGCAATAAGCCAGGATATGGGACTTGCTCAGATTTACATCGTTGACAAACATCACACTTTAAAACCTCTTGCTTGATATCCCTGACCATTCCCGACCAGTAGAAGAATTGTTTTGCTTTGTGAATGCTGGCCTGGGTACCTGAATGTCCCCTTTCTTGTGATTCGTGTATTGCTGCAATTAGTTTCATCATTATCTCTCCGTGTTCACCAATGTATATTTTGTTATGGTGCTTTATTATACCACTGGTATAATGAAATTCTGGTTGGCTCGAAGCGTCTAACAGTAGAATTTGTATGGTATCCTTAGCCTTAGAATCGCCTTTGTAGCTTTCCATTACCTCTTGCATCCAGGTAGGTGTTACTTTCATTGTATTCTTCTTCTCCGAGTTCGTCTCTTCTTGATAGAGCATCAGCCACAAAATCTTCTATTCCCTTTTTGTATTGTATCTCGTAGCTCAAACCTAGTAATTTTGTAACCCATTTCTATTGTGCTATAGTCTTACTTAGAAATGAGATGGGTCTCCTTTCCTGCATAAGTATTGTCCCTAGACCACCATAGCAAGCATCTGTCTCAATGATGAAAGGTTTATTGAAATCAGGTTGTATCATGACAGGGGTTTGGCTCATAGCCTGTTTCAACTTACCAAAGGCTTGATCTGCGCTTTCATTCCAACCGTAAGCGTCTTTCTTATGAAGTTCTGTTAGTGGTCTTGCTATAGTCCCATATCCTTGCAAAATTCTTTTGTAATAACCGGTGAGACAGAGAAACCCTCTAAGTTTCTTAATTGAATCTGGTTCAGCCAATTAACCATAGCCTAAATCTTCTTTGGATCAGATGCCTCTCCCTCTTCCTTAATTATGTGCCCAGATATTCTACTTTCTTCTGTCCAAAAGAGCACTTGTTCCTCTTAGCAAATAGCTGGTGTTGTTGGAGAATTTCCAAAACAATTTTGAGTATCTTGCAGTCGTCTTTAATCGTCTTATTGCAGATCAAGATGTCATCAAAGAATACCAATACTCCTTTGCTGAGATAATCTCTGAAAATCTCATTTATCAGCTCTTGGAAAGTTCTGGGTGCATTGGTGAGCCCAAATGGCATCACCTTAAACTTATACAGTCCTTGGTGAGTTTTAAAATCAGTTTTATAGATGTGTTTCTGTCTTACCTTGATTTTGTGGTACCTCGACCAAAGATCCACTTTAGAGAACCATCTAACTGCTTCCAATTCATCAAGTAATTCATCCACCAAGGGCATAGGATATTTATCCTTGATTGTCAAATTTTTTAGCTATCTATAATCTACATAGAAACGCCACGGAATCTGGGAGGTGGCAATTCTTTAGGTTCTGCAAACATCAATTCAAAATCATCCACTACCTGTTGGATTTCCATGGGAACGTTTCTTCTCCCTCCCCTTTGAGACTTACTTGTGCTAGTATACTGTAGGACTGATTTTGAAACCATTTTTGGAGGTTCAACCCTGCCACAATCTTGCCCTCTTCGTTGCTTTTCTTGCTCTATAATGTAATTGTGCTTCCCTTCAAATTATAACAGATACTCCCTCTAGTGAAATAAAACGGGACAGGGTCAAACTGGCTCAACCAAACTACACCAAGTACCATGTCACTTCCCCCCAATCAAAGAACTCTAAGAGGGTATTGGAATTCTAGTTCCTGCATTATCTAGTCAAGCGGGGTTGCAGCCAGCCTTATTGATGAGCATTTCTCCATTAGCCACCTTAACCTTTGCTGGGGATGTAGGTACCAAAGTACACTTTAGATCCGTCACCAGCTTTTCATCAACAAAACTATTAGTACATCCACTGTCTATTAGTATAGACACCTTCCTGGCCCTTATACTACCAGGAATTCTTATAGTTTTGGGCCTGCGACTCACCATCAAGGCATAAAGTGAAATTTCCATTATTTCTTCCCATTCTCCTATTTCAGTCTCTTTAATTTCTTCATCTCTAGTTGTTCCCTCCAGCTCTCCTTCTTCATCCAGTAACATGAAATTTAGTTGCTTATAATTGCAAACGTGCCCTACATGATACTTCTCCTCACACTTGAAGCACGGTCCCAGCCTCCTCTTTGTGTCTAGGTCATTTGGGGAGAAAGTTTTGAATCTAAATGGTGGTTTGGTCTCCGGATTGGGTAGGGCTTTGGTGGGTAGTGGGATTTGTGGATTAGCAAGTTTGGTATCTGGTGATTTTTTGTAGTGGAATGGCCAATTAGATCAGGTGTGGGGAGAGGAATATGATTTATTGGTTTTGTATGGTTCTTTTATGGCCTTAACAGTGGTTTCCATTAGTAAGGAGATGGTGAAGGCTTTCTCTAGGGTGTGGGGTTCCATAATTTCTAGCATCGATCTAATTTCAATCTTAAGGCCACTGGAAAATATGGCTATGTAATAGGATTCAGGGTGGTTTGGGAGGGACTGGATGACTTGTGCCTTGAGTTTTTCAAATGTATCTATGTATTCCTCCACCGTTCCCTTCTGCTTAATTTTGCAGAATTCCTCCATTATCTCCTCTTCTGTTTTCTCTGTAAATTTTCTACATACAGCGTCATACAACTCACTCAATGAGAGGTGAGGATGAGTGGCTATGTACTCGTAGTACCACACATCAACTTTCCCCTTTAGACACATCTGGGCTATGAAAACATTTTCTTCCTCTCTAACACAGCTGGGTTGAGACTGCATTACCTAAAACATTTGAGCTCAGACTATCATGACATAACTGGGACTGTACAACTGAGTGACCGACCTACCGAACTTGAATTGTCATGGCGGGGCTGAGATTGCATTACCGCCGTGCAGAACTTGAACTGTATGGGACTGCATGGCCAAACCACCGGACTCGAAATGCAAGGCCAAACTGGGACTGCATGGTTAAATTTGGACTGCAAGTTCGAACTTGTCCCTCTGTTGTAATTCCTTGAAATTCATAAAGAAATAAACCAATTTCTTCATCAAAGTATCTTGAGTTCATCAAGCCAACGGGTGATACTATCAAAAGTGTTGGATATTGGTTAATAAATCGAGAATTGAAAATTGATTAAAGTGACTTCATGTCGACTTCGGCCTAATACTCAAAAGCTCGACTCAATCCGTTTAGGAAAAATTGTTTGCCACTTCGCCGCTTCGGGGCGCACAAACGGGGATCGACCTGCATGTATTGAAGGGTATATTTGGCATTTCGAAAACCAATATCGGATGAATAAGAAATTACGAAAAAGGACGAAAATCAGGTCAAAATGTTTGACCATGCGACGGCACGGTTAGTAAACCGCGCGATCACACGTCAAAATTAATGTTCTATTTTTTGAGTTAAACCGTGCGGCCGCACGGTTGTCTGGCCAGAAGGTACCTTTTCATAAAGGTTCATTGTTTGGAAATGGTGCATGGTTTGGGCCTCAACCACTTCGTCCACACCCTTTCATGATCTATAAATAGGACCCTTTGGGTGTCCTATTCCTCACATTTTGATATGCAAAAACATCTCTCATCCTCACTTCTCTTCTAAATCAAAATCATTTCATTTATTTTGATTTTCCTTCATTGCATCCTTTGGAGTACATAAGCCTATATTTGGTTCGTTGTACTTGTGTTTTGGAGTGCTACAAACACAAGTGAAGTCGTTGTATCTTGGGAGTTGATTGCCGAAATCCGTAGGCACCGTTGCGGGGCAAATTCGACTTAAGGACAAAGAGTCCAATTCTTGCCTCGGCTTTGTCCCTTCTTTTATTATTCTTCTTATTTGTGTTTTTCTTTGCCGTTACTCTGTCCAATATTCGGCAAGGATTTACAAACCATCATTATACTTATTTTGGCATCACTATTCACAAATCCACCCAACAATCTTAAGTCGAATTTTTTATATTTTGTGATAGTGACATTCTTGTTTGGTTAAACTTGTTAAGTTTAACTTCTTCTTCATTTCTATTTTGTTTTGGTTGATCTTCTGTTTTACGTAAACAGAAATGAATACGGTTCTTAATACCGATACTACTTCGAATGAAACTTCGAACATGGGAACTTCTGAAGGAAGTGTTCCTACCGGTGTGATTCCTCCAGTTGTGAATACAACTACTACTAATGTGATTCCTCCGGTTGGGGGTGCCCCTACTATCGTACATTCAAACTCCGTTTCACATGGGGGAAAACCGGACAAATTTGTTGGGGTTGATTTCAAAAGGTGGCAACAAAAAATGTTGTTTTATCTCACAACCCTCAACTTGGCGAAATTCTTGAATGAAGATCCTCCCGCCATACAAGAAGGGGAAAATAATAGGGCATCTTTGATTGCTTTGGATGTTTGGAAACATTCAGACTTCTTATGCAAGAATTACATTCTTAATGGCTTGGACAACGCCTTATACGGTGTATATTGTTACAAGAAATCTGCAAAGGAACTATGGGAGACCTTGGAAAAGAAGTACAAGACCGAAGATTTCGGAACCAAGAAGTTCATTGTGGGAAAATTCTTGGACTACAAAATGGTAGATTCAAAGACCGTCATCAGTCAAGTGCAAGAATTGCAAGTCATACTCCATGACATTCATGCTGAAAATATGTCCGTGAGTGAATCATTTCAAGTGGCTGCAATTATCGAGAAACTTCCACCCATGTGGAAGGACTTCAAAAACTATCTCAAGCACAAGCGCAAGGAGATGAACATTGAAGAACTTGTGGTCCAATTGAGGATTGAAGAAGACAACCGAAGTTCGGAAAAACGAGTTGGGAATAGTATACCACAAGCAAAGGCAAATGTGGTGGAATCTAGCAACAACAAAGGAAAGAAGAGAAAGCTTTCCGTTGAATCTACAAAGAAGAATGCAAAGAAGTTCAAGGGAAATTGCTACAATTGTGGAAAGGCTGGTCATCGCTCGGTTGATTGTCGCAAACCGAAGAAGCAATCCCAAGCCAACATTGTCGAATCTGATGCCATATCAAATGGCATGTCCGATATGAATTTATCGGCGGTTGTTTCTGAATGCAACCTTGTTGGAAATCCCATGGAATGGTGGGTTGATACGGGTGCAACCCGTCACATTTGTGCCGATAGAGGAATGTTCACATCATACACTCCAACCGAGGGAGAAAAATTGTTTATGGGGAACTCCTCAACATCCAAAGTGGAAGGACAGGGCAAAGTGGTCTTGAAGATGACGTCGGGAAAAGAACTTAGCCTCAATAATGTCCTTCACGTACCGGATATTCGCAAGAACCTTGTGTCGGGTTCTTTGTTAAGCAAGAATGGCTTTAAAATAGTCTTTGTATCGGATAAGTTTGTACTTACCAAAAATGATATGTATGTAGGTAAAGGCTATGTAAAAGATGGACTATTCAAAATGAATGTCCTAACTGTTGTACCAAATCCTACAATCAATAAAACGTCATCTTCAGTTTATATTCTTGAGTCATGTAATCTATGGCATCATAGATTAGGACATGCAAACTTTAATTCAATACGAAAGTTAATGAATTTAAGTTTACTTCCGAATATGCATTTTAATAATGGAAAATGCGAAACATGTGTAGAGGCAAAAGCGGCCAAAACACCATTTCATTCGGTTGAACGAAACACCACACCACTAGAACTAATTCACACGGATGTGTGTGATTTGAAGTTCGTACAAACAAGGGGTGGTAAAAAGTACTTCATCACATTCATAGATGATTGTACAAGGTACTGTTATGTGTACTTGTTGAAAAGCAAAGATGAAGCTTTGGAAGTGTTTAAACACTACAAAAATGAAGTTGAAAATCAACTTGGAAAACGAATTAAAATGATTCGTAGTGATAGAGGTGGAGAATATGTTGCACCGTTTGAAGAATTTTGTGCAGAATCTGGAATCATTCATCAAACAACGACACCATATTCACCACAATCTAATGGAATTGCTGAACGCAAAAATCGAACGTTAAAGGAAATGATGAATGCAATGTTAATAAGTTCGGGCTTACCTCAAAACTTGTGGGGGGGGGGGGGGGGAAGCCATACTTTCTGCAAATCATATCCTAAATAAAATACCACATAAAGATAAGGTTGAATCGCCTTACGAATTATGGAAATGTCGAAAACCTTCATACAAATATCTCAAAGTGTGGGGGTGCTTAGCGAAAGTACAAATACCCAAACCTAAACAAGTTAGGATTGGACCAAAGACAATTGATTGTGTCTTTATTGGATATGCTATCAATAGTAGTGCATATCGATTCTTGGTTCACAAATCCGAAGTACTTGATGTACACGTAGGTACAATTATTGAATCAAGAAATGCGGTCTTCTTCGAAGACAGTTTTCCGTGTAAAGAAAAGGAAGTATGTTCAAATAAACGAACTTATGATAACATACATGGAAAGAATGATGATCTTCAAGTAAATGAAGAACCGAAACGTAGTAAAAGGCAACGAATTCCAAAGACATTCGGTCCAGAATTCGTAACCAATTTACTTGAAAATGATCCTAGGACATTTGATGAAGCAATGTCCTCTCCCGAAGCTCCTTTTTGGAAAGAAGCTGTACGCAATGAAATTGAATCCATCATGAGTAACCATACTTGGGAATTGGTTGAACTCCCTCCGGGAAACAAAACTTTAGGCTGTAAATGAATCTTCAAAAAGAAATTGAAGTCGGATGGATCAATTGATAAATACAAGGCTAGATTAGTAGCCAAAGGGTATAGACAAAAAGAAGGACTAGATTTCTTTGATACCTATTCACCCGTTACAAGAATTACGTCTATACGTGTCTTGATTGCAATCGCAGCATTGCATAATCTTGAAATACATCAAATGGATGTCAAAACCGCGTTTCTAAATGGTGAATTAGAAGAAGAAATCTACATGGAACAACCTGAAGGGTTTGTTGTACCAGGAAATGAAAAGAAGGTGTGTAGACTTGTAAAATCATTGTATGGATTGAAACAAGCACCGACGCAATGACATGAAAAGTTTGATAAAACTATGTCGTCAAATGGCTTCAAAATCAATGAATGTGACAAATGTGTCTACATTAAAAACACACCTAATGAATATGTAATCATATGCCTATATGTTGACGATATGCTAATTATGGGAAATAACTCCAAAGTCATTTCCTCGACTAAGAAAATGTTAACAAAACATTTTGACATGAAGGATATGGGAGTGTCGGATGTAATATTAGGGATTAAAATCTCTAAGACATCCGATGGTTTGTCATTGTCTCAATCACATTATATTGAGACTATACTTAAGAAATTTAAGGCGTATAACGATAAACCGGTTAAGTCACCAGTTGACTTATGTATTCACTTAGCCAAGAATACTGGTGAGCCCGTATCTCAATTGGAATATTCGCGTGTTATTGGTAGTTTAATGTATATTACCAACTGCACAAGACCTGATATAGCATACATAGTCAACAAGTTGAGTAGATTCACTAGTAATCCAAGTGTTGTACATTGGAAGGCATTAAACCGAGTTCTTAGATATTTAAGACACAGGGTTGAATATGGATTACACTACTCAAAATATCCTGCGGTGTTAGAAGGATATACTGATGCAAATTGGATATCGACACTAAGGATTCAAAATCCACGAGTGGTTATGTATTTACCATTGGAGGTGGAGCCGTGTCCTGGAAATCGTCTAAGCAAACATGTATTGCTCGATCCACGATGGAATCTGAGTTTATTGCGTTAGACAAAGCCGGTGAAGAAGCAGAATGGCTTCGTAATTTTCTTGAAGAAATTCCATGTTGGGAAAAGCCGGTTTCTGCGATTAATATACATTGCGATAATCAGCGGCAATAGCAAGGGCACAAAATAGTATGTATAATGGCAAGTCTCGACATATCCGTCGGAAACATAATACCATTAAACAGTTAATATCGAATGGTATAATCTCTATTAACTATGTGAAGTCAAAAGAAAATTTGGCTGATCCTTTGACGAAAGGACTTGCAAAAGATCAAGTATACCATCTTTCGAGAGGAATGGGCCTAAAGCCTATTGAATAGAATTACTATGACGGAAACCCAACCTTGTAGATTGGAGATCCCAAGATCTTGGTTCAATGGGACAACTAAATCATAAATGATTCGGAATAAAGCACTTATTCCCATTCCTAAAATTTAAAGTGCTATGTAAAATGTGTATAAGGATAAGTATACATATATACTTTTAATGATTCATAACCTTGAGATACAAAGGTATGATATCACCTATATAAGTGTGAAGTGGGGCCGCTTCTACGAGAATTCGAGGCTTAATTCTCTTAGAGCACTTATGAAACCAAGAGTAGTCCAGGGCCAAAATGGACTCAACCATGAGAATCGAATAGGTTAGATAAGTCATGGTGTTGGTACAGTTGTTTGGTTTTACACGAACGGCTGGATGGTTCAAGACATCGCGTTCACCAACTAGCCTAGTAAATCCGATTGTATTCAACTAAAGAAGGCTCAAGGCCACAAGCTACCTATCTTGATGCTATGACTTGTGGTCGCGTACTCCATTTGTTAGAGTCTGCATTTCATTTGCATTGCATTGCATTCGCATTGTGTTGCGCATATCGAGGATTTTCCATTCATGTGGGGGATTGTTGGATATTGGTTAATAAATCGAGAATTGAAAATCGATTAAAGTGACTTCGTGTCGACTTCGGCCTAATACTCAAAAGCTCGACTCAATCCGTTTAGGCAAAATTGTTTGCCCCTTCGCCGCTTCGGGGCGCACAAACGGGGATCGGCCTGCATGTATTGAAGGGTATATTTGACATTTCGAAAATCAATATCGGATGAATGAGAAATTACGAAAAAGGACGAAAATCAGGTAAAAATGTTTGACCGTGCGACCGCACGGTTAGTAAACCGCGCGATCACACGTCAAAATTAATGTCCGATTTTTTGAGTAAAACCGTGCGGCCGCAGGGTTGTCTGGCCAGAAGGTGACTTTTCATAAATGTGCATTGTTTGGAAATGGTGCATGGTTTGGGCCTCAACCACTTCATCCACACCCTTTCATGATCTATAAATAGGACCCTTTGGATGTCCTATTCCTCACATTTTGATATGGAAAAACATCTCTCATCCTCACTTCTCTTCTAAATCAAAATCATTTCATTTATTTTGATTTTCCTTCATTGCATCATTTGGAGTACATAAGCCTATATTTAGTTCGTTGTACTTGTGTTTTGGAGTGCTACAAACACAAGTGAAGCCGATGTATTTTGGGAGTCGATTGCCGAAATCCGTAGGCACCGTTGCGGGGCAAATTCGACTTAAGAACAAAGAGTCCAACTCTTGCCTCGACTTTATCCCTTCTTTTCTTATTATTCTTATTTGTGTTTTTCTTTGCCGTTACTCTGTACAATATTCGGCAAGAATTTACAAACCATCATTATACTTATTTTAGCATCACTATTCACGAATCCACTCAACAAAAAGTAGACCTTCTGCTAATATCATAAACAACAAGAGCACCAAAGACACCGTGATAGTATGTAGAGGTGACAGGACGAAACCGTTCTTGACCGGAAGTGTCCCAGATCTGTGCCGTTGAATAGGCTGAAATTCAACTCCAATGATGGCCTTTGAATGCATATTGAACTCATTTCTCGCGTAACGAGAGAGTAAATTTGATTCCAATTGTTGAATCTCCGATTAATACAACTTTGAACAAGTACGTACTCCTCCCCCTCGTCCTCCGATGATGAACCCATCTCAGATTGTGGTTTTTTGGATCTAGAAAGAGAAAATAGAAATGGAATAGGCGTGAATGATAGAGGGAGGTGGAGCAGAGCTGGCAGAAAAATGGATTTTCAGGAAAGGCATGCGCTAGTGGTGGTGGGACTCTATGTACCGAGCTACAAATTTGGACTGCCAAGGACGGATTGAAACTGTATGTTCCTAACTGCGACCTTAAGACTGCCATGAATGGGCCAGGACTGAATTACCGAATTGGGGGCTGCATTTACCGAACTTAGGACTGAATTACCGAACCGGGACTGCTTTTACCGAACTGGGGTCCTTGGGATGTCATGGCTGAACTAAGGTTACATGAGTGAACTTAGGACTGCATGTCCCGAACTGGGTGGGAGCTCCATGGTTGCCCAATTGAGTCGCAGGGCTGTAAATTGAGCTCCATGGCTTTCTAGTTGGGCTGCGTAGTGGTGAGCTGAGTAGTGGCAAACTGAGCTTCATGGTGTAAGTGATCATTGCTGTTGAACTAAATATGGCCAAACGATTTGGCATTAAGATCAAGCTAGTCCTGAAGGACTAATTATCGACTGGCAGAATGAACAAACGCGAAGTGAGCTGACGAAATAGTTAACTCAACAATGGAGCTCCTTGGACCGAATTGAGTTAGATTTAGAAAACCAAATTGGGAAACAAAGGTACTGAATTATCCTCAGCCAACTTGAAAATTTTCCAACCAGAACTGACTGGAGGGATGACTTGAACGAATTGGAGCTTCCATAATAGATCTGAGGTATGTCGAATGTCATTGAGAAATTTGAGCGAGCTGATATAGTGCTTGCTAGGTTGATCAGCTAAACTTGGACAGACATGAACGAGTTGAATGTGAATAGTGATGGCTAAAATTGAGGTGGAGCCGCTACTTTCGAGCTGGGGAAGAGATAGGTCGAACTGGGTTAAACTTGAAATTTTAAGTGGACTGACCTCTATTTTGAAGGAGTTTAATCTCCACTATGGAGCTCGAAGTTCCCTTTTTCCGGCCAAGATGAGCACATCGAAATAAGCTGCTTAGATGGAAGGAGGTTGATCTCAGCTGCAACGTGCTTCAGTTGATTCTATTCCCAGATATACAAATCCCAATTTTGGAAAATAAAAAATTCCAGCTTTCTTTTCCTCAACATGAACCTTGAGCTCTTATCCTAGCATTGCTAGCTCAGAACGTGAACTGATATTGTTCATCAATGTGCTGTTACTTGGCATAAAGCCACTCATTTTCTCAAGCTACCATATTTCCACATATATTTGAGCCAACGAACTTTCGACAACCAAATTGAACTCCGATCTTGATCCCACTGCTTACCCATGAATCTGAATTTCCTTATTCAAATCCTTTAACCCAATGCAACTTCTCAACACATTCCATTGAGCCTTGAAATGAAAATTGCATAAGAGTTATGCAAATAATCTTGGAAAGTTGAAGAAAACAGAACTCGAGTAGCATCCAAGTTGGGGGTGAAGAAGGAAGTGCTGTGAGCCATCACGTTCGAAATTCCTTCAAGTGATAAAATATTCAAAAGATCTTGATGGGTTACAAAGATAATCTTCAAAAAAATACCGGCTCCTCGTTTCTCTAAGAATAAAAAATTTAGTACCACTCACCACTTACAGCAATAAACAAAAGTTTCACTACAATCTAGATAAAATGAACCCATTTTCTTAAAAAAAAAAAGGTGTAGCCCACACCCTGAGGGCCCGAACCGACCACGCCCAAGGCCATTGGTTCGGGAAGGTAAATTCAGGTTATGCCTCCAAGGAGCCAGGGTGGAAGGGCTTATGGTAAGCATGAGAAACGCTCAATAACTCCCGCTTGCCACAAGGTCAATTTCACCTTGCGGGGAATCGAACCAAGCACACAGCTGCGCTGAGCACTTACCACCCATCCCCTTTGCCACTTGGAGATGTGCCCTGGGGCAAATGAACCCATTTTCTAATTTATAGCTCCCAAAAACTTCCCACAACATATATAATAATAATAATAATAATAATTGTGCTGGACAATGGTAGGGATGGCAATGGGGCGGATCAGGGCCGTCCCGCCCCGCGACTTTACGGGTCGGGGCGACCTCCCGCCCCGCTAAGGACCCGAAATATATATATATATATATATAAATAAATTGGTAATGAAATTTTACGTGAAAAATTTAGGCGTTGAACTAGTTAGAGTTTTTAAGTTTGAACTTTAAAAATAATATGTATATACTTGAAGAAAAAAATCAATAAACAATATAATGGTATAATTGTTGTATATTCTCATATCCCTAAATTCCACCAATGTTCAATTTTTCTGGACTTCATCAAATTTATTTTAGTTTCACATTTCATTATTAAAAAATAAATAAATAAATAAAAAATAAAAAAAAATTTACCGGGTCACGGGGCGGAAAACCCGCCTCGCGGACCCGACGGACGCGAGTAATTTTCGGGGCAGGTCATTTCGGATTTTTTTTGCTATCCCTAGACAATGGATAACCTCGTTTTTTAGGAGGAGACCCCTCCTTCTAGCGCCAAGCTGTTGATGTAAAAAAATGACTTGAAGACGTGACATTCTTTTAGTCAACTTAAATGAAAAATGTGTAGTAAAAGTAAGAAAACTTGAACACACGATAGGGCAGGACTTGCTATCCGATCTTAATTAATTTTTCTCTTGTATATATGGGGAAAATAATTTGAAAGAGTACAAGTAGTTTGAAAGAGTTTTCCTCTCATTCTCGCGCGGGGGGGGGGGGGGGGGACTTGAATCCCTTTTCTTTACAATACTTGGCCATATTTATAGGCAAAAATGTAATAATTGCACTCAAGTTGCTAACGCTTTGTCAAATATAGGGGTGGACAAAATAAATGAACTAGACCAGACCAAACCAGAACCAAACCAAACCAAGCGGTTTGGTTCGGTTCTACATAAAAAAAATTATGGTTTTGTTCTTAGAATCAAGAACCATTCTGTTTTGGTTCTGGTTCCGGTTCTCTTTCCAGAACCAGAACCAAGAACCAAACTATATATATATATATATATATATTTTACAAATTAGTGGATATTCATCTCACAAAAAAATTAAAATCTAAAATTATAAATGTGAAATGTACAAAAATGTTATTTAACATACATTTTATCTCATTTCATATTAGACAAAGATTTTAAATCATAAATCTAAATTCTAATTCTAATTCATTTTTCTTCTTTTTAATTATAAATACGCTTCACACTGCTTTAATTGCACTCCTATAACACAACAATCGTTGCACTCCATAGTTACGATCGACGAAAATGATGTTTATTTTTTAAAATTTATGTATATATAAATCTCGACCCAATTCATCAATTCTCAAGAGTTAACCTAAACTCAAATTGCAAATTTCATCCCTAACTCACACGGCACCACGGTAGAATGAGACTCAGAACTTCATCGTAACCTGTAACTATAAGTATAAATTGCCTTTATGCTCGATTCTCTAAATTTCAACAGGTCGAAGAGCTTCCTTCAGGCTAGTTTCTTCTTCTTTGACTTAGAATAACATGTTACTTTTTCTAAATCTTTGTTTTGTTAACTAAAAATTTCATTTTCTATTTAGTAATGATGTAGATGGATTCTAATGAAGAAGCGGATATAAACAGGTTTTAATTTACATTTATTATTTAAAAATTCAAGTAATGGTCTCAGAACCAAACCAGACCAAACCAGAACCGAGCGGTTTGGTTCCGGTTTGGTTCCATATCTTTGAAAAAACCAATTGGTTCCATTAGTAAAAAAACCATCGGTTTACGGTTTGGTTTGGTTCTTCTAGAACCAGAACCAAACCGAACCACGTCCACCCCTAGTCAAATATAATGATGATTTTTATCAACTTTATGTACTTTTCTTGCTTCTACAAGTGACCTTGGTGGGCCCTTCCTGAGTTAGATGTGACCTGATCGCAATTTGTATAGAGCTTGTGGAATAAGTTAAAGGAATATAATAGATGTTCTTTGGGAATTGTGAT
This sequence comes from Ligustrum vulgare, assembly GCA_963555705.1. Classification (NCBI taxonomy): domain Eukaryota; kingdom Viridiplantae; phylum Streptophyta; class Magnoliopsida; order Lamiales; family Oleaceae; genus Ligustrum; species Ligustrum vulgare. Next base: position 36,140,016 of record OY743171.1, on the reverse strand, counting down.
AAATAAAAGATATTTAAGCAAGTCGGCCAAGTAGATCCACTAGACACTTTAATATACTTGGTTGGATAAATATTCTATCTCTGAGGTAGACGGAGAGCTAGATCTCACGTTCTAAGCCCAATATGAAGGTCTTCACTTCAACGCCTAATATTAGACTTTCCCAAGATCTTAATTTAGACTTCTAAGTCATCCAAGGCACTTCCAGGCCTTCTTATCTCCAAGGTCCTCCAAGCTTTGCAGGGAAGACCTAGCAAGGTCTTCAGGTCGGATGTCACCCGTGGAAGACTTGGCGAGGTCTTCAGGTCGGAGGTCATCCGTGGATAACCTAGCGAGGTCTTCTGGAGAAGACCTGCTTAGGTCTTGTCCTCTTCTAAGGTGCTTAGTTGAGCTTTTTAGGTTCTAAATTTGTGGTGAGATCTTTACTTTGTTCGCATTCTTCATGATTAGGGGTGGACGTGGTTCGGTTTGGTTCTGGTTCTAGAAGAACCAAATCAAACCGTAAACCGATGGTTTTTTACTAATTGGAACAAATTGCTTTTTTCAAAGATATGTAACCAAACCAAAACCAAACCGCTCGGTTCTGGTTTGGTTCTGAGACCATTACTTGAGTTTTTAAATAATAAATGTAAATTAAAATCTGTTTATATCCGCTTCTTCATTAGAATCCATCTACATCATTACTAAATAGAAAATGAAATTTTTAGTTAACAAAACAAATATTTAGAAAAAGTAACATGTTATTCTAAGTCAAAGAAGAAGAAACTAGCCTGAAGGAAGCTCGTTGACCTGTTGAAATTCAGAGAATCGAACATAAAGACAGTTTAGACTTATAGTTACAGGTTACGATGAAGTTCTGAGTCTCATTCTACCGTGGTGTCGTGTGAGTTAGGGATGGAATTTGCAATTTGAGTTTGGGTTAACTCTTGAGAATTGATGAATTGGGTCGAGGTTTATATATACATAAATTTTAAAAAATAAACATCATTGTCGTCGATGGTAACTAAGGAGTGCAATGATTGTTGTGTTATAGGAGTGCAAGTAAAGCAGTGTAAATGCGTATTTATAATTGAAAAGAAGAAAAACGAATTAGAATTTAGATTTATGATTTAAAATCTTTGTCTAATATGAAATTAGATAAAATGTATGTTAAATAACATTTTTGTACATTTCACATTTATAATTTTAGATTTTAATTTTTTGGCGAGATGAATATCCACTAATTTGTAAAATATATATATATATAGTTTGGTTCTTGGTTCTGGTTCTGGTTCTGGAAAGAGAACCGAAACCAGAACCAAAACCGAATGGTTCTTGATTCTAAGAATCAAACCATTATTTTTCTTATGTAGAACCGAACCAAACCGCTTGGTTTGGTTTGGTTTTGGTTTGGTCTGGTCTGGTTCGGTTCGGTTATTTTGTCCACCCCTATTCATGATGACCTCTAATATTTCTTTTGTTGACTTGGAGCTTAAAGTAGGTCCTCAAATAATATGGGTTAAATTAAGCATCTAAATTTAGGTGGTCAACAGATAATATTCTTTTAAGTTTTTTTTTTCCATTTCGTCATATATTTTTATTATGTTTTGATTTATGATTTCTATATTATTTTATATATTTTCTAATCTTTCATGTATTCCATTTGGTCCTATATATTTTTCTTATATGTTCTTTTCATATTTATCTGTTTTATTGAAGTTGGTGCTTGTTCTATTGTTTCTATAGATTTTTCATATCCTCCTAACATGTTTCCAATTTTTACTTATTTATCGTTTAGTTTTTTTACTTTGGTTTTCTAGCTTTGTTATTTGTTTTATTAAGTTATTAACTTTTTGTTTTATTTCTAATATTTGTGCTAGTATATTTTTATTAACGTATTTATAGTCATTAGTTATTTTTATCACCTCCCTTAATTCTAATGGTAAATTATTAATATCTTGAACTTGTTTTGAATTTCTGCTTTCTAAAGGATAATTATAGTGACACCACTAATTTTATTAATCAAATCACATTTTTCGTATTTACTAAATTAGTCACAATTAAATAGGCTTAAATAACCCCAATTTTATTAGTTTTTCTCAATGTTGTCAAACTTGGTCTGATCCGAAAACTCGCGACTTGCTCCAAAATCGGGCCGGGTAACATTAAAAACTCAGTCGGTAGGGGTGGGGCGTGGGTTGTGTTGAATCGATTTTTTCCCCAACCCAAATATGAGTTCAAACCCAACCCAACCCAACCCAAGTTTCGGTCAGGTTGTGTTGGGTTTGATGGTTTGGGCTTTGGTCCAATTAACTAAAATCTTAGAAAATTAAAAAAATTATGTCCATAAATCAATTATGAACTCAAAAAAATTATGTACAATAAAATAAACTCAAATATAATAAATTGAATACTTGGTAATGAAACTAAAATATGTTCAAATCATATTTGAGTTTCATCCAAATTAAAAATGGGTTTAAGATTCTTGAAATTTAAATGGTCTATATTTTTAAAATTTTGATTGGGTTTGGTTTTTCACTCAACCCACAATCCAATCCAACCCAACCCAAACAAATTTTTTTTGTTCAACCCAACTCAACCCAAATTTCATAAAAAATCGACCCAAACCGATCGGGTTTGGCCGGTTTGGGCTGGTTGGGTGGGTTAATGCCCACCCCTACCAATCGAGTCAAATCAGGTCAACTACCCGATTAACCTAGGAAACCCGACCGTCTTGGTCGACCCGGATTTTATATTTTTTTATTTTTTTTAATATTTTTTTAATATTAATTAATATCCAGGTCGACCTCTGACCCTTGACCCAATCTCTCTGTCGGATCGATGCCTGAGCCAGGTTTGAAAACACTTTTTCTTCATCTTTATTCTTGTGTATGCCACATATTTTAAACCCTAAATTATACGTGTATTACTACTTTGAAGAAATCTTGAAGTTCTCGTGGGCTCCTTTTTTTTTTTTTTTTTTTTTTAAAACAAAAATTCTTTTCAGGAAAAAAAAAAAACTATACAGTTGAAACCTAAATGTTCATGTTAATAAGACAAGAAATAAGCAAGAAACGAAGAGAGGATATGAGAATTTCTCAGCTAATGAATACTCCTTCTATTGCCTAATTTATGTTAGTGATTTCAATTTTATTTTTTTCTTTGACCGTGATTGTAGGTGTGGGCATTTGATGTTGGACATAAAAATTACCAAATTTGCTTTGGGGTCGCCATCATTGTTCCGATTTGAGTTTTTTTTCCTTCTGGCAAGTATCATATTTAAAATCGAATAAATAAATTTTTATGTTTTATAATCTATTCCACACTTGAGAAAAAAGATATAGTGTAATTTTTGTGATTCTAATTCAAATGTTTATCAAAATTGGAATTTTCTGATTTTGTGTTTGTTTTCTTGATGTATTGTGTGTCTTTTGTGTGTGTTCTTGTTGTGGTGTGAAATTTCATGTGTCTTAGTCTAGTGTGTATTTTTGTGTATAAATGTTAGTATGTATTTTTTTGGTGTTGATGTGTATCATGTTTTATTTTATTTAGTGAATGTTATATTTGTAAGAAAAATGTAGTGTAATTATAAAATTCATATTTTAATAAATTTGTATATATAATGTTGTATGATTGACAAAATTAGTAATATCAATATAATTATCCTATCCTAAATTTTGTTATGTTATTTTATCTAAATTTTCTCCTAATTTATTTAATAAAAATAAATTAATTTATCCAATTTAGTTGTTTATATTCTCCTCCTTCACCTATTAAGATAAAATGTATAAATTTTTCATAGGATTCGGTTATTAAAGGACAATAACTATTACTTCGTAAATTCTTAGAATTAAAATTACATACTCTAGGTTCTATTTTTGGTAATTTCTTCGACATTTTTCTTATAAGTAAACTAACTTTGATACCAAGGTGGGTGGATTGATTGTTTTAGTTGTGGAATTTATAAATGTTTATAATTATCTAAATAATTCTAATTTTTTTCTTATCTTTGTAATTGTCTAATAAAATTTCAAAAATTATTATTATCTTGTCTAAGTTCTTGTTTTCTTATTAATTTAAGATATTCTCTATTTTGTTCTAAAAGTCTATTCTTCATGTTTTATATAATTCCAAAAACTCATTTAAAATTTTAATTAAATTTCTTCTTTTTTCACAAAGTATATCAGGACATAATTTACTTTGTGTAGAATAAAATAATAACTTAATAGAATAATATAAAGTAACGAAATAAGAGTATTTGGTTATTTTAAATATGGTATATTTCATATTAAATTTACAAGTAAGGGTATATTTGGTAGCTAAATTATGTTAATAAGCTGTTTGTAATATTTGCTAGTACGTGTACTTTTCATAAAAATCATTAGCATCATCTAAGAGCAGGCGCGGAACCAGTTCAAGCCTAGCGCGATCGATGGACCGCATTGGACCTTGGGTCTGCACCCGGTCCGGCCCAAAAAAAAAATAAAAAAAAAAATTAACTGTTATCTACTCGGCAGTTAGAACTCAAAATTGCAGAAGCAAAACTAAGGCAGTCAGAACTCAAAATTGCAGAAGCAAAACTAAAGAAGAACTGAAGAAGTACCATCTCCTCCTGGCCGCCTCCGCCTGCCGACTTTGAGTTCCGACCACCTGCCGACGAGTACAATTGTACGATCGGCTGGCCAGCAAGGTTCTCTCAACTCCTCCGCCTGCCTGCAATCTAAAGTCTCACTCTCACATTCACCGAGACATCAACGCACCGTGATTAGTGATTTTCATTTGGTCGATTGTTTCATGTTTGCTCCATTTGGAATTTTGGAGGCTGAAAGTGAAAGGTAAGGTAGTCTACTATTTTGTGTCTTGACTTTTCAGCATTGAGTTAATGTTAAATAATAATGGTTGAAACTTGAATTTGGTTAATGTTAAATATTAAGGTGGCGTTCTGTTTGTATTTTATTTTGTATTTTCATTTTCGAAAATGTTTTGTATTTTGTGTTTTCATTTTTGTTTTCAAATTTGCTGAAAACGCGTTTGGTTTGTCATTTCTGAAAACTGTTTTTGAAAATGAAAAGCTGGAAAACACGTTCTGTTTGAAATTTTGCAGAACACTATTTAAACTATTTTTAATTAATTTGCTTGCAGAATACTACTAACTCCAACTCAAATTTCCTTTCACAATACACTAAAAATATGGTTACATGCAACACACTAATGTGAGCATTAAAAGTCTATATTAACACAGCTTGGTCAGGTTCGGGAGTTGAGAAAGCTCTACTTCTATTAAAATCCAGAAAATGCAAGTTCTTTTAAAACCACCAGAGTCCATTTATCATTGCATTTTTTTGAAATATAACAACAAGAATTCTCATTTAATTTTTTTTTTTTTTTGTAATGTTGATATTGAATTCAATAAAACTTTATTTAAACTAAGTTCCAAGTTAGGATAATTCTAAAAAAATAAAAAAAATAAAAAAAAAAATATTTATTTAGGCTTAGTTCCAAACTAGGATAATTCTAAAAAAAATAAAAACTTTATATTAAGCTTAATTCTAAGTTAAGATAATTCTATAAAAAAAAAAAAAAAAATTCCCAAAACGCGTTTTCCGCGTTTTGAACATTTTTTTTTCAAAATAAACACAAAACGCCCAAAACGATGTTTCAGTCGTTTTCCGTTTTGTTTACAAATTTTTTTTTTGTTTTCCAAAATGCGTTTTCGAAAATGGTAAAGAGAACGCGTTTTTAGCGTTTTCGAAAATAAAAACAGAAAACGACATCAAAACAACAAAGAGAACAGGGGCTAATTTTTAAATAGTCATTGATTTATGAAAATGGCTGAACTTGATTTAATAGCATTGATTTAATATACAGTTTACTAATTTTTTTCTTTTGGAAATAGTAATTTATTTATCATGTCTTGTTGTCTACTTGATATTAATTTGGAATTGGGAATATTTTTAATTGATTTAATTAATGATTAGCTTTGTTTGAATTTTTTGTAATTTGAGATTTGTGGTTTGTTGAGTTGATTTAATTTTGAGATTTGTATTTTATGAAATTCATTTGTGAAGGTTAATAATAAAGTTATTGTACAATGATTTCAAAGTATGAAAACTCGTAAGGAATAATTATAAGGCATTTCATTTGAGTCAGAATTTGTTTACTTCTCATTTGTAAAACTAAGTTTTCTCTGTTTAGTTTAATTTTTCAAAAAAAAAAAAAAAATTCAGGGGCGCTGCTCCCGAACCCCCACCCTCTATCAGAACTCATTTAAATTTTAACCACGCTGACTGAAAATCCTAGCTCTACCACTGTCTAAGAGCATCTTTAATTGCTGTGTGTAAAGTCAATGTCCATTAGATGAGAGAGAGATAAATATATTATTTTAAGATTAAATTGTGTAAAGAAGGTAGATGTAAAAAGTAGAAAAATGAGAGAGAAAAATGAAAAAACGAAGATAGAGATTGACACAAAATCAAATAAATTAATAATTATTTGTATCTTTCTCTCTCACCTAATTGACAGTGATGAGAACCGAGAAAGTCAAATCTTGATGCGCGTGCCCTGGGACCCATGACGAGATCCGACGTCGAAGAGGTTCAAGATTCGAGGCTAAATAATGTGAATAAGTCAAGAAAACAAGTCGAGAATCAAGTTGGAGCCAAAAGAAGATGAAATTGGACTCAGCTAATTCGGTCGACCGAAAATCATACCGGTCGACCGAAACTCTGCAGAGGATTTTTGAAGGAAGCCTCAGTCGCGTTCGGCTGAGGGTTGGTCGACCGAAAGTCCCATTTCGGTCGACCATGTGATCGACCGAAAATGGTTCGGTCGACCATGTCGGTCGACCGAAACACTCTGTTTCACAAAAACGGGGTTTTGTTGCAATTTTCGAAATTTGCACATTTTGCCCAATTTTGTACATTATATACTATTTTCTTTTCATTTGTAAAATAACTTGGTTGTTCATATGAAGTGTTCTTGAGAGCTTGTGATAAGTGTGTTTTTACACACTTATTTAGTTCCTAAATTAGCACTTTAATTGACAAATTGAGCAAATATCTACTTATAAATTGTGTTTATCTTGTACAATTAGGTACAAACTCAATTGGAAAGCAAATGGACAAGATTGAAGTGCAATTGAGCTTAAAGATGAGCAAATTTGACGTTCAAGGACCAAAGTGAAAGAAATCAAAAGTTTGAGGACTAAATTGCAACATCCCAAAAAGTTGAGAACCAAGGTTTACTACTCAAATTCAAGGAGAAAATCACAATAGAAAGCGAAATGATTGCTTAATTGATGAATTTGAGTGAAGATGGATCAATCGCACACAAAGAGTAAAGTTGGGGACCAAAGTGCACAAGTGTCAAAGGTTGAGGACTTGGGATGAAAAATCAAAGTTGAGGGACTTGGCAGCAGTTTAAAATCCGATTTCATATTTTTCCAAAGAAGTATTGAGCTGGGCACATAGATGAAGAGAAAAATAGAGTTTGGGGACCATTTTGCTCAACTTCCAAAACTCAAGGACCAAATGTGCAATTTTAGAGAGACAAGGACAGGAGAGCATGGCTGGAACGTGCTTACTGCTGGCAGCATGGGCAGATGATGGGAGTATGGAAAAAGCAGGCTGACAGGAGGATACATTGGAGATATATACATACAAGCGAGGGAGAAAAAGAAAGAAGAGGCATTGAGGGGGAAGGCAGCTGGTGCTGCCATTGACGCCAAGGGAGAGCAGACGGCACTGCAGCAGAGTGACACTACTGCCGGCTGTTGCTGCTGGAGAAGACACAACTGGGGGCAGCCTGGGAAGGTGGATATTTACTGCTGGTGACAGCAGCAGCGAGGAAGGAGAACACCAGTTGAACTTAGGAAGGAGGCTGCTGCTTGCTACACATTACTGCCGGTGCTACTGCTGCAGCCTGGAGAAGGAGCAGCTGCTGAAAGGAGATAGCCAGGGGGAGGACCAGAGGAGCAGCTGGTGACGCTGCTGCTACTGCTGACTGCTGCCTGTGAACACTGCAGGCTAGTGCTGTAGATCAAAAACCTGCTGCTGGGAGTGTTGGTACTAAACTATTGCTGGGAACTAACTGGAACATTACTACTGCTGATAATAAGACGCTGCTGAGGATAAAAATCTGGATTCTTGGTGATTGTTGCTGCTAATTCTGGACTGTTGCTGCCGGCTGGAGAAGAAGAAGTGGACTGCTGACCGGAAACAGCTAACACTGCTGGTACTACTGCTGCTGAAACTTAAGGGAAGCTGGTGACAGCAGCAATTACACTTGTACTGCCAGGGTTGCTAAATCTGTTCTGCTGCTGGAAGTGCCACTGCTAGAGAAGTGCTGGTTCTGCTGCTGAAACATAAACTGCTGCAGGCTTGGGGAAATCTGTTGGAGGCAGTAGGAAGTAAAGAAGCAGTGGAAGCTACTGCAGAGAAAAGAAAGTGAGGCAGCAAGAAGAGGTAGATGCTTAGCCAAGAATCTGGAGCTGAAGAAGAAGCTGGGATTCAGATCAATCGACCCACAGGATGCTGGACTTGCAATTGATGAACTGGAATGCAAAGTGATGTGCTGCCGGTGGATAGAAGCTGGTGAATGGTGCATGGGACTGATTTGCACAGAAATGAAAGTTCAGGGACTGAAATGCAATTACTTGATAGTTGGAGGACCATGATGCAAATTCCACCATTTCCAATTTCCGGGTTTTTATTTTTAATGCTTCTTGTTATTTTTATTCTCAAACTCATGTTTAGCTAAATTTTGCACGTTGGGATGATTGATGGAATTTAACCTAGTTTGGATTAATTTTAATATTTGCTATTTGATTAAATGCTTATTTCATGTGTGTTTGTTATTGAGATTATTACATGTATTTGCTTGATCACCAAATATGTGTTTTGTGAAGTGTATGATAATCGAGAGATATTATGCATTTTAGACCAAATAACAAATGCTCTAGGTTCTTGTTAAGGATAGAGATATACCTTAAACCCTAGATGATCCATTGAGCTATTTTCACAAAGAGTTAATGCAATTGATTGGGCCTTAATCGACATAGAGATATAGTAGGTTAGACCAATTGATTAGGGTTGATTTCACTCGAGAGAGGTAATTGGCTAAGCTTGGAAAATCGGGTCTAACATTGTAAATGAGTAATTTGTTAATTTGCATGTTGATAAATTAATTAGGCGACGGTTAAATGAAATCATGAATCCCAACCACGTTTTATCTTTCATTTTCCTTATTTTAATTCGGTTTAAAATTAGTTTAGTTAATTTAGAATTGTCAAAATCCATCTTATTAATTGTGTGTTTCTCTTTGTTGTTAGAATTAAATTAATTAAAGTTGTATAATCTAAAGTAAACATTCCTCGTGGGATCGACAATCCGGACTCAAAAAGTCCACTTTATTACTTGTACGCGACCCGTGCGCTTGCGGTACACTATTTTGAGCGAACAAGTTTTTGGCGCCGTTGCCGGGGAATGTTTTTACTTTGATTATTACTTTAGTTAATTTTAGTTTTAACAATTTGTAATTATTTTTGTTTTATGTTTTATTTTATTATCTTTGGTTAACCACCACAATTCTAATCTCTCTTGTGTTTGGTTTTCTTTCTATGCATATTTGATTCTAATATTGGCAAAATAGGAAAGCAATTGCAATGAACAATCTCAACATGGGTGATGAATATATGCTTGAAGAATATTCAAGTTGTGAAATTTGTTACAAGATGCATTGTAATGGACAATGTTTGTTTTCGGGCAATAGTTTGATTACGTCGAAGCTTATTAAGTTTAGACAATATTTGAAATGCCGAAAACAAGCAATTGATACATCGGATGTGAGTTACATGCTCTTGGGAGATTGTGTACCGGATGATTGGGATGAGGACATCACTCTTGTAGGAGATGGTCCTCCATTATTGAATGAAAAGGTACTTGCAAAGTATTACAATGAGCTTGCCAATTTGGATGAAGAGGATATGCTTATGGGAGATGCCATGTATTGGGAAGGATTCCAAATGTGGGGGTATAATCCACTCTTGGGAATTAATAGGAAAAACTTGCCGTTGCCCATGGATTCAAATTTTGGATCGGTCATTCAATCCGAGGAGACATCAACTAATGGAGATGAGCTTGAAGAGAATGATAATTTAATCACAAAAGAAATACATGGAGAAGTGACAATTAATGAGGAAGAGATTAAATCAAATTTTCTCAACTTCATTGATTGTCCAATAATTGACTTTGTGATTAAACCACTTGAGGAGGAGCAAGTCTACATTGTTGAGTTTGAATTGGATAAAATAGGCAAGTCCCATGACACTGAAAAGGGCAAGGTGCAAGTGTTCAGATCAAATGAAGAGTGGGGCAAAGCCAGAATAAGCGCAATGGGTAGGACATCAAAAGCTTTATTTAGAGTGCCATGAAGTGCTTATGCGGAGAGTCGAGCTAATGACTTTAAAATAAGCGCTTAATGGGAGGCAACCCATTCTCTATCCTTTACTTGCTTTATTTTCATTTTTTGCATATTATTTACCTTCTTGCATTTTATTTACATTTTTGCAAATAAGTTAGCTAGGTCAATTCTTTATCTTCCATAATTATGTTCCTCGAGTTGGGTATTGTGAAATAGCTCTAATACATTCTCATTTAATTCTAGCATATACTCGTATCAAACTTTCAAAGTCAAAATTTGCTTAAAACTCATTTTTAAATCACTTGGTTCGTATTGTCTTTTATCTTCAAGTGTGATTTAATATTGATGTGGATGGGCAAATTACATTGGATTTATGAGTTAGAATTGAGATGATGAATGTAATTTAAATTTTTGGATCATTCACCACTTATTATCTACTCTTTTTTTGTGTTTTCATAGGATGCTCACAAGGTGTTCGATGAAATGCATCATTGGAGAAATTTGTGTTCAATTGATTGGAGGCTTCAATACAAGTTTGGGGGTGGATCGTTGGTGATTGCAATGAGAGTTCACATACCCAAGACTACTTATGAGTGCCCTACCACTTCTTGGGATGTCTAGTAACTTTTTTCCTCTTACTTTGATTCTATTTTACACATTGAGGACAATGTGCATTTCAAGTTTGGGGGTGATTCCCTATTGTGTATTGACATGTTAGATAGCCTTGCCGTGGCCAGGATTATTTAGATGTTTAAAATTGTTATTGATTCATGATTTATGACCAATATGCTACTTGTGTCTACTTTTACAAAATGCTTATCCATGCAAGATCATATTTATCTTGAGCACAATAGTCATGATTGATTGTTGGTGAAGTTTAGGAATTGTTGAAGGGTGATGAGGTTAATGGAGTAAAAGAACTAGGTTGTGAGCTTGTATTGTTAATTTTTATCAACCTATCAAATGTTTTCCAAAACTCTAAATCTCTTTATCCTATTGTAAGACAAGTTTGGGGGTTGTCGACCCGGTAAAGGAGACGGCCTAGACGTGTGGTGATTTCATGCATGTGGAAGTAAATTTTTGTGTGGAGTGTATTTCGCCAAGTATAAGCTAAGTAATGACCATATGCTAAATTTCTAAGCCCATTTTAATTTTTGAATTGCATTGCCCTATCTCGAAGCCTTTTTGACTCGAGTAATTAAGCCCGTAGGAGTATCTTGAAACTTGGTGCCTTAAGTTTGAAACTTGGGAGTTGCCGGCCGAAAGCTCGCTACATGGGTCAATTAGAAAGCTTAATGAGTAGGGTACTCACACACACACACACTTGAAAAAAAAAAAAAAAAGCACTTCATCATTGCATTCGCCTAATAAGTCTACCCCACTTCGTAGCCTTTTTGACTCGAGTTAATAAGTCCGTAGGGGTATTTTGAAACCTGGTACCCTTTGATCTAAAAAATCGGGGAGTTGCCGACCTAAAGCTCGCTACATGGGTCAATTAGAAAGCTTAAGGGAGTAGGGAAGTCACGAGCATTCATCATGCTAGTTGTTAGAAATCATGCATTTGTACTTGCATAAGGGCTTAGATGAATAGTGGGTTTGAATTGCTTGGTATAAACTTGAATGTCGAAGCACTCATTAGTGGAGAGTCACCGCTTTTCTAGGTTGTCGAGATTGTCGGTAAAACACACCCAAACTAGAGTGGAAAAAGAAAAGAGTGATTTGAGAGTACCCTCTAGAATTGCATCCCGGGAGAGGAAAGAAAAATATTTATTGGGGGATGAATGTCACGAGTGGGAAAGAAAAAGAATTGACCACTAATGGTGGGTAGTTTTGACTTGAAACTTCTTTACTCATCAACATTCTCGAAACTTAATTGACAATTGAAAGTGACTATGCACACACACACCGATCGAACATCGGATAAGCTAAACTTCTTTTTGGTAGCATTATTTGGAATTACACTTTTGAATTGATTATACAATTTTGCACTCATGAGTAATTTTCAAGTTATCTAACATTGTTAATCTATATTTCACGTTACTTGATTGCACTAGTAGATAATTTTGCTCGAGACGAGCAAAAGCTCAAGTTTGGGGGTGTGATAAGTGTGTTTTTACACACTTATTTAGTTCCTAAATTAGCACTTTAATTGACAAATTGAGCAAATATCTACTTATAAATTGTGTTTATCTTGTACAATTAGGTACAAACTCAATTGGAAAGCAAATGGACAAGATTGAAGTGCAATTGAGCTTAAAGATGAGCAAATTTGACGTTCAAGGACCAAAGTGAAAGAAATCAAAAGTTTGAGGACTAAATTGCAACATCCCAAAAAGTTGAGAACCAAGGTTTACTACTCAAATTCAAGGAGAAAATCACAATAGAAAGCGAAATGATTGCTTAATTGATGAATTTGAGTGAAGATGGATCAATCGCACACAAAGAGTAAAGTTGGGGACCAAAGTGCACAAGTGTCAAAGGTTGAGGACTTGGGATGAAAAATCAAAGTTGAGGGACTTGGCAGCAGTTTAAAATCCGATTTCATATTTTTCCAAAGAAGTATTGAGCTGGGCACATAGATGAAGAGAAAAATAGAGTTTGGGGACCATTTTGCTCAACTTCCAAAACTCAAGGACCAAATGTGCAATTTTAGAGAGACAAGGACAGGAGAGCATGGCTGGAACGTGCTTACTGCTGGCAGCATGGGCAGATGATGGGAGTATGGAAAAAGCAGGCTGACAGGAGGATACATTGGAGATATATACATACAAGCGAGGGAGAAAAAGAAAGAAGAGGCATTGAGGGGGAAGGCAGCTGGTGCTGCCATTGACGCCAAGGGAGAGCAGACGGCACTGCAGCAGAGTGACACTACTGCCGGCTGTTGCTGCTGGAGAAGACACAACTGGGGGCAGCCTGGGAAGGTGGATATTTACTGCTGGTGACAGCAGCAGCGAGGAAGGAGAACACCAGTTGAACTTAGGAAGGAGGCTGCTGCTTGCTACACATTACTGCCGGTGCTACTGCTGCAGCCTGGAGAAGGAGCAGCTGCTGAAAGGAGATAGCCAGGGGGAGGACCAGAGGAGCAGCTGGTGACGCTGCTGCTACTGCTGACTGCTGCCTGTGAACACTGCAGGCTAGTGCTGTAGATCAAAAACCTGCTGCTGGGAGTGTTGGTACTAAACTATTGCTGGGAACTAACTGGAACATTACTACTGCTGATAATAAGACGCTGCTGAGGATAAAAATCTGGATTCTTGGTGATTGTTGCTGCTAATTCTGGACTGTTGCTGCCGGCTGGAGAAGAAGAAGTGGACTGCTGACCGGAAACAGCTAACACTGCTGGTACTACTGCTGCTGAAACTTAAGGGAAGCTGGTGACAGCAGCAATTACACTTGTACTGCCAGGGTTGCTAAATCTGTTCTGCTGCTGGAAGTGCCACTGCTAGAGAAGTGCTGGTTCTGCTGCTGAAACATAAACTGCTGTAGGCTTGGGGAAATCTGTTGGAGGCAGTAGGAAGTAAAGAAGCAGTGGAAGCTACTGCAGAGAAAAGAAAGTGAGGCAGCAAGAAGAGGTAGATGCTTAGCCAAGAATCTGGAGCTGAAGAAGAAGCTGGGATTCAGATCAATCGACCCACAGGATGCTGGACTTGCAATTGATGAACTGGAATGCAAAGTGATGTGCTGCCGGTGGATAGAAGCTGGTGAATGGTGCATGGGACTGATTTGCACAGAAATGAAAGTTCAGGGACTGAAATGCAATTACTTGATAGTTGGAGGACCATGATGCAAATTCCACCATTTCCAATTTCCGGGTTTTTATTTTTAATGCTTCTTGTTATTTTTATTCTCAAACTCATGTTTAGCTAAATTTTGCACGTTGGGATGATTGATGGAATTTAACCTAGTTTGGATTAATTTTAATATTTGCTATTTGATTAAATGCTTATTTCATGTGTGTTTGTTATTGAGATTATTACATGTGTTTGCTTGATCACCAAATATGTGTTTTGTGAAGTGTATGATAATCGAGAGATATTATGCATTTTAGACCAAATAACAAATGCTCTAGGTTCTTGTTAAGGATAGAGATATACCTTAAACCCTAGATGATCCATTGAGCTATTTTCACAAAGAGTTAATGCAATTGATTGGGCCTTAATCGACATAGAGATATAGTAGGTTAGACCAATTGATTATGGTTGATTTCACTCGAGAGAGGTAATTGGCTAAGCTTGGAAAATCGGGTCTAACATTGTAAATGAGTAATTTGTTAATTTGCATGTTGATAAATTAATTAGGCGACGGTTAAATGAAATCATGAATCCCAACCACGTTTTATCTTTCATTTTCCTTATTTTAATTCGGTTTAAAATTAGTTTAGTTAATTTAGAATTGTCAAAATCCATCTTATTAATTGTGTGTTTCTCTTTGTTGTTAGAATTAAATTAATTAAAGTTGTATAATCTAAAGTAAACATTCCTCGTGGGATCGACAATCCGGACTCAAAAAGTCCACTTTATTACTTGTACGCGACCCGTGCGCTTGCGGTACACTATTTTGAGCGAACAGCTTGGTCTTGAAAGACCCCTTTGAGGTAAGGATAAAAACCTCCTTTGTTCTTGTTGTCTTCTTGGAATTTAATCAACTTTGCTTGAGTATTGTTATTCTTGTGTTGTTGTTTATTTTCCGCCACCTTGGAATTTTGTTTAGTTGATACCCATTGGGCTAGGGTTAGTTGATCCTTGAATTTTGGGTTAGATTTAAACTTGGGTTAAGGTGTTTATCCCTTATTTTACCATATTAACTTTCTTGGGTTTTGTATTAAATTGTTGTGTGAATTTTCGGTCAATATACTGAAGGGGTTCGCATCATTTGGTATCAAAGCTTGGCTCTAATTTGGTAAACATATCTTTACTTTCTTGTTGTTGTTCTTGTCATTGTGAAAAAAATAAAATTAAAAAAACGAAAATTCAAGAAAAATTGGAGAAAATTTGTATGCCCATGAGTATTTATTGATCATTACCTATTGGGTATATTGATTGTTGAACTTGTTGGAGGTTTCTATTAGCCAAACATTTACTTTCCTATATTATCCAAAGTGTTTGATAAATTGTCCCAAAGAAAAATACCCCATTCATGCCTTATTATTCAATGCCCATAACTTGTTAATTACTTGGGGCTATCTAATTCTCATCATTGAGATTGCGTTATCAACATTGTATCCCATATATTACTTGCTTCATACATTGGGTAATTGTTGATCATTCATTTCTTGTCACATTTGGGTTATTGGGGATTTATCATATATCCACATTTTATCCATTCAATGTCATTCAAAGATTGAGTACAAGGTGTTTGATAAATTTTCTCATTCAAAATTTACACTCTTTGTGCTTATTGTTCTACATCTATGCCTTGTCTATTATTTATGGTTTGTCAATCTCATTGCTAAATTGTGTTCCTAGCATCATATCCCACATAAATATTGTTCCTTTTGAATTTTGCAAGTACATAAATTCTACTTGCTATTTGTGTCTACTTGTTCTAAATTCCTTCTTCCTTGTTTGTGATTTCTTTGACTCCACAAGAATTATACTTTGTGGTTTAGTTGATTACCTTCCTTGGAGAACTTGAGAAAGGAGTTTTTGAGTGGAAAAAGGCAAGAGTGGTGAGCTCATTAGAGGGTAAATGATGAGAATCACGAAGGTCCAACTTCATTGCACGAACCTGTGATCCACAATGTTGCAAGATCAAAGTTCAAGGAGTTTCACGACAGTACATTCAAGCAAGATTCGAGGTTGAATCATTTTCAAGGGGGAGGGGATGATGAGAATCGAGAAAGTCAAACCTCGATGCGCGTGCCCGTGGGACCCATGACAAGATCCGACATCGAAGAGGTTCAAGATTCGATGCTAAATAATGTGAATAAGTCAAGAAAAAAAGCCGATAATCAAGTTGGAGCCAAAACGAAGAAGAAATTGGACTCAGCCAATTTTGGTCGACCGAAAATCATACCGGTCGACCGAAACTCTACAGAAGATTTTTGAAGGAAGCCTCAGTCGCGTTCGGCTGAGGGTTGGTCGACCGAAAATGGTTCGGTCGACCATGTCGGTCAACCGAAACACTCTGTTTCACAAAAACGGGATTTTTGTTACAATTTCCACAAAAACGGGGTTTTATTGCAATTTTCGAAATTTGCACCTTTTGTCCAATTTTGTACATTATATACTATTTTCTTTTCATTTGTAAAATAACTTGGTTGTTCATATGAAGTGCTCTTGAGAGCTTGGTCTTGAAAGACCCCTTTTAGGTAAGGATAAAAACCTCCTTTGTTCTTATTGTCTTCTTGGAATTTAATCAATTTAACTTGAGTATTGTTATTCTTGTGTTGTTGTTTATTTTCCGCCACCTTGAAATTTGTTTAGTTGATACCCATTGGGCTAGGGTTAGTTAATCCTTGAATTTTGGGTTAGATTTAAACTTGGGTTAAGGTGTATATCCCTTATTTTACCATATTAGCTTTCTTAGATTTTTTATTAAATTGTTGTGGGAGTTTTCGGTCAATATACCGAAGGAGTTCGCATCAGTAAAAGCCTAAATTGAGTGAAACACGAGTGAAAAATTATTCTTGTGAGAACATTTTCACACTTGCACACCATGTCAAATTTCAATACTCAAACTCAAGACTTGAAGTACTTGTTACAAAATCTTTCAACCACAATGGCTAGACAAATTGAGGAGATTAGGCGTGAGTTGGAAAATTTAGGAATAAGAGGGGAGAGTACATCAAATAGGGGAGGTGACGAAATGATGAGTAGTAGAAGAAGGGTGAGGGATAATCTTGGGGACATTGTATATAGGGATAGAGTTAGAATACAAAATGGGAGTTTGAATAGGAGAATTGGAATGGATACTTGGGATGATGAAAGGGATGGTGAACAAAATAGGATTTTGAATAGGAAAATTAGAATGGATGCTTGGGATGATGAAAGGGATAGTAAACAAAATGGGAGCATGCATAGGAAAAGAGGAGAATGGGTTGATAGGAGTGGAGATGGAATTGATGATAATATTGATAGAACAAAAATAAAGTGTCCATAATTCCATAGGAGGGATGATAATGAAGGGGAAGTTGAAGGAGGTTGGAGAATGGGTAAAAGAAGAAGAGAATGGGTAGATAGGAGTGGAGATGTGATGGATGAGAAGGTTAATATTAAGCAAATGAAGGTTTCATCATTCCATAGGAGGAACGGTAGTGGAAGTAGAAGAGTAGTGAAGGAGATGAATGCTAGGCCACCACAATCTTTGGCCCATACTAATGAGATGGGGGAACATGGGGAGGATAATTTCTACACTAGATGCCTAGTGAGTGATAAACAATGTAGTCTCATGATAGATGGTGAGATTGACACTAATTTGGTGAATGCTAGTAGGGTGGAGAAATTGGGGTTACCGGTTATGAAGCATCCTAATCCCTATGTATTGCAAGGGTTGGGTGACGATGGGGAGGTGAGAGTGAGTGAATAAGTTCTTCTTACTTTCAACATTGGAACCTATAGTGATCAAGTGATATGTGATGTAGTTCCAATACATAATACTCACATAATTTTGGGAAAACCTTGGCAATGTGAGCGAAATGCGAGTCTTGATAGGAGAAGGAACCGGTGTAGCTTCCAAATGGATGGGAAAAAGGTTGTGATCCTATCTTTAAGTTTGGAGGAAGTTCATAAAGATCAAATGAAACTCAAGAAGGAGTTGGAGGAAGAAAAGGAGAAAAAGAAAGTGAAAATGAAGAAGAAAAGAAAAAGGAGAAAGAAAATGAAAATGAAAATTCAATTGAGAAAATTGAAGAAAGCAAAAATGAGAGTATGAGAGTTGGGGCCACGACCCTAGAAAAAGGTGAGAAGTTGAGAGTTGGAGCCACGACTCCAGAAAAAGGAGAGGCGAGAGAAGAATCGAGAGTTGAGGTTCCTACCTCAGAAAAAGGTGAGGGAGTGATGAGTGCCACAAAGAAAATTGAGAGAAGAGATCACACAAAAATGTTCTTTACTCTTGAATTTTCTAACAATGTCCTCCCTAGTTTGGTTATTTCTTTGTTGCAGGAAATTGTGAGACCAACTTATCAAGGCAACAAAGAGCTCCAAAAGCATGTCTTATGGAAGAAATTCATGAAAACATTTTCCTACAACAACGAGTACAACCGAGGTAAAGAAAATAACATAACCGATACAACATCTAGGAGGTATGCTCCTAACATTTTCTTGAATACAAGGTTATTGTGTTTTGAATATATTAGAGGGTTGTATGATCTTGATGTAGATTTAACAAGCGTGTTGTTGACTTGTGAAAATGTAACATGTGGTAAGGATCCTTGTCATGATGAGTGCTTAATTTATAAATGCAACATTTTGCGTGTGCCCAATTGCATAAGTACCAAATCCTTTTGTGAAAATGTTGCATAAAGTACATTTCATGGGCATGTTGAATCCTTATTTTGTGAAAATATGCTTGACTTGCATATTGGCTCTCTAAAGGAATTGCTAGTTAGGGGAGTCCATGGGAAAGATTTATTGGGATGTCTTGATGATAAAAGGACTTCGCTTCTAACATTTCTAGATGCTCCCTCATTCCGTGTTGAACATAGTAAGAGCATGCATGTTAAATATCCGAATTTTTTAAACATTTATGAATCATGTTGTGAGCGATATTTTGATGGATTCTATGGGCATGATGATTATTTGTTTTGGAAAGTTGGATTTTTTCCTTGTAAATGTGTCATGCGTGAATTGCTAGTGGGAGGAGCACGTGATGATTGTTTGATGGGGCGATTTAAAATTAATGGGGTTTTAAGGGTATTATGTGATCAATTTTATTGGCCTATTTTGAAGATTGATATTGAACATGTTTGCACTTGTAGTAAATGCCGAACTTATAAAATGGTTAAAATCAAGTTTTCCCCCAAGGAATCCATGCATATTTGCTCATCATGAATAAACATTGGACTACTACTTCTATGAATTTTAAAGTGGGTTTACCTGGAACAAAGAAAGAAAATGATGCTATTTTTGTAATTGTTGGTAGGAGTATTAAAATGTCACGTTTGATTGCATGTCATGAAACCAACAAAGTCATCAACCTAGCTAATCATTTCTTTCGGGAGGTCGTGCATTTGCACGAAGTTGGTGCTAATTTTATGGTTGTTAAATTTGCTTGGACTTTAATTGCTCATCATATTAGCAAGTTTCCTATACTTAAAATTGCTTGTGGCTTTAACCTATTAACTCTGTTGAACTTTATGCATATGTTTATTGGAGAAAGAGTTGGTTTAGGTGGGCACGAGAATGCACTTTTGGTTAAGCCCATTTGTAGGAGGCTCGGGCTTCCATTTGAATGAATTGGTATACAATGTATTTTCAATGCCAACCATGGTAGGAAGCATATTCCATTTGATCCGGGCGGTCGGATATGTTCCCATTCGTGGAAGGAGCGACCCCCCGATCAAATAAAATCCAAATTGCTATTCTGCGGTGCTGGCACATCTCAAACTTTTGGCAATGCCTACAAATTGATTTTTGCACGGTGAGTATGAAATTTCAGTTACATTTATTGTGTCTTAATGTTCTATTTTTATTGTAGGTGTCGATTCGTGGTCGAATCTCTTTCGAGATGGAGGAGATGATGAGAATCACGAAGGTCCAACTTCATTGTACGAACCTGTGATCCACAATGTTGCAAGATCAAAGTTCAAGGAGTTTCACGACAGTGCATTCAAACAAGATTCGAGGTCGAATCATTTTCAAGAGGGAGGG